>CM065655.1:16206426-16553351 GCA_033220385.1 Triplophysa yarkandensis
CTGTTTAAACCAGCTTAGTTTATCACAACTCAGCTGCTAACTAAAGATATATATTTAAAAAATAAAAATAACTCGTTCATAGGCAAATTTGCATCTTCCTCTGAGCTGTTGTTGAAACACGGATCTGGCAACCATACTTTAGCATTGGACTCTGTTAGCATTGACACCTGGCTAATCTGTGACCGTCGGTGCTCTGGAGAGGATTCAATAAATCAACATCTGCACATTTGGAGTTTATTAAAACAAAGACTTTTATCATCTGAAAGGGTTTATTACAGAGTCTTTCACACGTAAGTAAGACAAATGCACACTTTTCATCCACTTGTCATTCATCCAGAACTTCATTGCATTGTGTATACTGTAGTCAATAATAAAGTATAGATTAAATTGTATCTTTTAGTATAGCTAACTAACTTTAATGTATATTACATTAGCATTAACTATTAAATATGAAAATACAATCTAAAGTTTAGCATGAATGCAAAAGTTGTTTATAAACACATAAACAAATTGACTAAACTCTGTCACCACAAGCAAAATATATTATTATTATTATTATTATTATTATTTTATATGTTTATTATTGTAATAATCATTGTATGTGTTTATTATTATTATTATTATTATTATTATTATTATTATATATATATGTTTATTATTATAATTATTATTTTAGATGTTTAATATTATAATTATTATTTTAGATGTTTATTTTTATAATTATTATTTTAGATGTTTATTTTTATAATTATTATTTAATTATGTTTATTATAATTGTCGTTTTATATGTTTATTATTATTGTCATTTTATATGTTTATTATTATTGTTTTTATATTATATGTTTATTATATGTTTATTATTAATATTGTTATTATATATGTTTATTATTATTGTTGTTATATTATATGTTTATTATTAATATTGTTATTATATATGTTTATTATTATTAAGTCGTTTGTTTGGACCAGCAATGTTGTCCCTTCATGACAATTTAAAATCAAATATTGCCATTATATAAGATAAGTTGTTTTTAAGAGGCATGTCAATATAATTTGTTTATGTGTATTTACTGCTCCATCAGATTTGTGTTGACGTGGCCTTGGGTTAATGTTATATCTCATTCTATCAATAGGGGGCATCATGTGTCTTCTCCTCCACACATGTAATGATGTTCTTGTGTCAGATGAACTTTAAGTGGTTTCCCCTCTTTAAAACATTGTATGTAGTGACTATATGTCTGTTCGTCTCACCTATCACAAATGCCCAGTCTACATCGGCTCTTGATATGCCCTTCCTTTACTAAACTGTCATGTATTGAATAGCTAAAGTAACCCAAAACCTCAATCTAGTCAACCAAAATATCCTCAGGGGATGGATCTAATTTCAAAGTGAAGAAAAGAAAATACCCTGATAGCACACATGGGCAGCTCCAGCGTTATGGACATAAAAACGAGTTGAATTCTTACCAACAATCTGAACCAACTCTTTATATTATGCAGAACGCTTGTTGGTAGTGTTTAAATATAAAATAAAATCTGTCTTTGAACAAATATTCTATTTTATAAAAGGAAATTAACCCGCGTTATGGATGTGACGAAATAAGAACGCCGCTTATGGGAGACAACAACATTTCTCAAGATTTTTGCGAATAAAAATGTACAAACCTGAAGGAATTATTAAAATCAATTGCACAAAAAATAGATTTTTATAAAACATGAAATCATTACTATATTTTAATTTCCATATATCCGTTTACATGTAAAACGTAGCCTTATGGATGTGACAATTCTGAAAATCTCCCATACTTAACTAACTATACCTACGAATTTAAATTTGCTCTAAAAACTTAAAACACTCTGGATCTTCACATCTATCTGATATCTCCATTTTCATCTACAAGACATCTGACAGACAATAGTTGCTCATCTGCAATACATCGTCTGCTGATGTTAAGACGTCTGCTGATGTTAAATTGACGCCTGAAGGATGCCTGGTAGTTATTGATTCAAATGGGTGTTGAATAGCTTTTTCTAAGATGATTTTATAAAGGAAATAATTTCCAGATCTTTAGCAAACATCTTATACACAAGGGACCTCGAGGTGCTTGTTATATGGACATTTTACCATACAAATTTAGGTTTAGTATGTAATAAAGCAATAACATCCGTGTGCAGATGGTTTAATGCATTTGACAATTATTAACACTAGTCGTATAGGATGTGCTTATTGAGATGCAAACAGAGACAGATCCTATTCAACATTTTGCCACGTAAATTACACACTACACACCTTTGCGGATTAAAATAGACATGGGTGAGGGAAGAAGGAATGAGGTAACCGGATTTACCTGCTTGGTTAGAAAGTGTCTGTTTATGAAGACGTGGCACTTTTTAGGACACAGGTTATCTATTCAAAAATGAATCCGTTGGCCTGTTTCACATATTTTACATATTTAAAATAGCATAGAACAAATTATGTGAAATTCCAACAATATTATTAACAAGGGATTTGATTGAAAATAGTAATATTCAGTGTCAATATTCAGAACCTAAGAATGATGGGTTGGACCTTTACCCAAGTGTGTTTTCACATACTTCAAGTTCAAGTTCAAGTCTGCTTTATTGTCAATTCTTCCACATGTACAGTACATATATACAGAGAATCGAAATTGCGTTACTCTCAGTCCCCCGGTGCATACAGATAACACTAACAGTACCACTATACAATAAGGGAATGTGAAGAAAAGACATAATAGAAAAAATTAAATCAAAATAAGGTTAAATAAAAAATCAGCGCAAGGCATACTTCTGATTCATTTGCAATGAGAAACACATACTCTAAGGTTTGCTCTTTCGTACCCATAACTGTGCCACCCCTATGCCTGCCCCCATTCAACACTCACCCCTTACCAAACTGGACACGATGCGGGGGCCATTCAGCATGCATCCTTGTCAGCCAACCGGTACCAAAGACCTTCTTTGACTCCACCCCCTGAGCCCGCCCACCACAAGCTGCTTTGTGTGAAGCATGTAGCAAGTGCCTCTCCTCCCTTCTGAATGAATGGCTGTCAGAGAAGCTGAATAAAGGGAGAGAAAAGATAAAGGGTCTTCGTTTGGTTAAAGAACAAGCTTAATGGATAACACTGTGCACAAAATGATGCCAGGACAAGCCAGGAACCCACACGTGAGTCTGGTGCCATTTTGCCACTTGGTTTTCTCCAGGTTTCTTTAATTCCCTCCCCCAGTTGTAGTCATGAGGGTGTTGCTAGAGTCTTGTGATGCTGTAGGAATTTTGTCTCTGTGTGTGGTTGATGGAAACTTTGAGGATTTCTCTGTCTCATAGTCTGGATCGGATGTGTAGTCAGAGTGTTGTGGCTATTGTGGCTTGTGGTATTTTTATCCAAAGTGCAGGATGGAGACTTAGGGTCAGGTTGGACGGATGAAGTACCACAATGCAGGATAACAATGGAGTTTTCTGAGTCATGCCATTTGTTTTCCTAACTTCATTACTTGTGGTCATGCAGGGGTCGGCCCTGAAGACGTACAGTAGGGTGCAGACGTTGACAAATAAAATACTAACTGTACATGGTCTTGACACTGCCCTCTTTTGGTTGAGTTGCATTAAGATTTAGGGTTTTAAGACAAATAAATAGCAAAGCAACACACACAGGTCAGTATCTGTGTCAACAAGTTTAACCAACTGGTGCCTCCTTTAAAAAACAATGTGACAGCAAGCACTTACATGTGGTATATTGTTGAAACAATCTGAAATCCACAATGACACATGGATACTAAAATTCTATTTCAATTCCTCAAAATTATTAAAAAATGTGATAAATGCATTATTTGGCATACCTTTTCATTTTATATTAGTTATTTTTGTAGTTATTTTTTTATTATTTTAAACTAGAATTGTGTTATTATGATTTTGAAAATTTCAGTATTTAATTGTTTTAAAACAAAAGGTTCTATCTTTTAAGTCAATAAGAATCCAAAACTTTGTATCATTATCTCAAAACAGTCCATATGCATCCTTTTGATTTCAAGGAGATATATTTTCTGATAAATCTATGGTCTTTTTATTCAATCAATCCATTGCAGAATAATGGTTTGTGTTAATATATATGTCTGTGTACTATGCATAATAATTTAGTATTAATACACATAAATAAATTCACATATATTTATTTAGATTTAACAATAATTTAAATGATATAGAACATATGTATAATTTTTGTGGTTTATACTTTTCTCAAATATACGGATGTATGAGAATGTCTTTATACATCATTTGTTATGTTATACAACAAGCTAAACACAAACCTTTATTTTGCATAAATTCAGTAAAACTTGGTCTATCGTTTATTTAGAAAAAGGTACTATTGTCTATAATTACGTAGTATAATATTAATAAATGTTATTAAAATTAACTTAAAAGAAAAACATTTCTAGAATCATTTAATATAAGTCTGTCATGAATATAACACAAAATGTATCAAGTATAATTAAGAGGTAAAGGTAAGAGTTTGTTTGTAAATGCTATGGCATTATACATTTGAGTAGTAAATCTCATTCAAATTGCTTTCCTCCTCCATCCCAATTGCGGTTGTTGGTAGGATTATGATTCACACGTAAGAAACATTTCAACTATGAGTTAAACCACCTAATATTATAATAATCATTTTATTATTGTTATATGTTCTTGAGGATTTGTTAATGTTCTATCCATTAATCTTGTGAAGGAGCGTTGTTAGATATGAAGTTCCAGTCATTTCCACTTTGTGACAACTAAGAAATACTTGATGCAAAATTTGAACATATTTGCATTGGCCTCAGAACAAACCCCACAAGAGCATTTCTCTGTGGTAGGGGAAGTTATTTGTTGATACTTCTGGCCATGTCTCATCTAGAAGAAAGGGATCTAGCATGAATCTGATTAGATACATAAAATCATAAAATGGCATTTGAACAATATTACGAGCTCAACCAACATAGTTATTTTTTATTATCTGTATAGCAGTGTTTGTAGTTTGTTATTAACATACTTAAATACATCAAAAGAATATCACTGAATGAAAAAATAATAAACTGAAATTATATCAGCTGAACTAAAAAGGCGTTGAAATAATATTGCTCTTCTTAATGTTTGGCTCTTCTTAATCAAGTAAATGTGTGCTGGTGCTTTCGTTACCAGCATTTTTCAAAATACCTTTTGTGTTTTGTGGAGGAAAGAAAGTCATAAATGTTAAGAGGGTACATTATCATACAACAATTTTTTAAAACTATCACTTAAGTAAAACTAACAAGCAATTTCGAGAGTGACACTTAAATTATTTTACTGCTTAGGAAAATGATTGGCATTAAAGTCATGTTGTGAGAAATAAAAATGTATCTGTTTAATCTCTATGTCACAGACTAACAGTTAACACAAATTACAAATCTGTTGTTGCTATTGGCAAGTGGGTGCTACCAAACCACATTTAAAATAATTTTATTTGGTGTTTAAGTGCAGAGACAATGCTACAGTGGCTGTTTGCTCTTCTGGATGAACAGATTCTGAGTATTTGAGTAGTCAATGATTTTCTAAATACTCAAACAGAAAGTGTCCTCTGTGTGCATCAAAAATGATAATGAACTGGACAGAGAAGTTCCTTGGGGTTCAGATATAGATTTAATTTTTCTGTTGAAAGTGATGTAGCTGTGTCTACCTTTTTTCCCCTCTTTATTCTGTCCATGCCTCAGAGTGTTCGATTCACGAATATTCATGTAAGTACAATTCTTTTTGATCTGGTAAGCCTGGCATGAAGTCTTACTCTGATTCACTACAGTTTTGGTTCTGGTTATTCAATATTTAACAAAATAAAAAGTAAGTAAAGATAGTTCAAGTAGTTTAAGATGGTTCAAGATAGTGGTTTGTACACCCTTCTGTCCAGATATATCTTTCAAACAAGTCTTACTTTCTATATCGGTTCATAGACCCCATGTGGTGGATCACTTTTTCACTGCTAATAGGGGTCGCTTAATGTGCTAGTTGGGAAGTTAAGTGATTAATCACATACAAAATAACTTTTTACTTACATACATGTCCATACATCTAGAAATTATTTTTAAATATCTAGAAAATATTTACGTTAATTACATATATTTGCAGATATTTTGCTTTTAAATAACAAGCATACATATAGACATATGTTGTGTGAAATTGTATTTTGGATGTGATTAATAGTTTGACATCCCTATGGTAGTTGCACGGCCCTAAATTATAGGAATGGCCCCCGTGTATTTTCCTCCATTAGCAGTTTGAATGAAAGAAAGTGAAATTTACAATAAAGTTTACTTTACAAAATTTACAAAAAAACTTGTTTCCTCTGCTTTTAGCTAGCTTTTGACAAAGAAATATAGCACAGCGCTTTTAAGCATATTAAAGATTATGGCAACAATAAACCAATATTGCAACAATATTGATTGTTACCTTGATAAAATAATTCACTATTTATTATTATAACCTGATTTTATTCTTGAATTCCTGAAATGTGATGAATAAAATCAAACCTACAGAATGCATTTGATCTTCCTACCTGTGCATTTTTGGTTGACATCTGAAGCACAAAGACAAGCATGGCTCAGGCTCTGGATTGCAGCATAAAGCTGATCAGTCAATTGAAAACCATAGAAAAATATAATTCATGTATACTGAGAGTATCTTCTCTGTGTAGGAGCTGTACTTTTTGAAGACCCAGCGAGCACAGACAAACATGGACCACCCGGACAAGGAGTTGAAGCGTCGCCTACGCATTTGTGTGGCGACCTGTAACAGAGCGGACTACTCCAAACTCGCTCCCATCATGTTTGGGATCAAATCTCATTCGGACATCTTTGACCTGGAGGTGGTGGTGCTTGGTTCACATCTCATTGATGATTACGGGTAAGATTTACACTGAATCAATTTAACAATGTAAAACTTTCAAATGCTATGGCCAGCATGTGACTTCTTTTATCAAAAAATAATCTTGTAGTGATGTTTACATCTATCTTGACTTCCTGATTCCTATATTGCATGTATTGCACAATGCATATGTGTTGAGGGATATTTATTGTACCAGTTAATCTTCATCTAGACATGAGAACTGTAGCACATGAATCAGGACTGTATACTGTTACCATGGGAATGTTGGAATGTAACTCTTGCCATTGGGAGTTTGACCCTCACTGTGGGATGCGGGTGGTGGCTTTAAGCCATTGGGTCTTATCAATAAGGCCAAGCCAGCATGTGCTTTTTCAAAAGATCATTTACACATGACTTTGCCTGCAGGACTCAAAAAAAGACATAACAATTTTATTGTCATGTCTTGGATACCAAAACAGACACGGTATTTTCTCATCTAAGGAGACTGGTAATGAAAGACTGGAGATACAGCAAATATTCCTGTAGCTCAATTGTTGCATCATATTTCTGATTCTCAGGGAATAGACAAAATTATAATAAAATATTTATATATAATATATAATATTAAGCACAAAATCATCTGCAAACATGATTTCTTATGTGTGTAAATATATTTTTGTTCAGGAATACATTCCGTATGATCGAGCAGGATGAGTTCGATATTGGCTCTAAACTGCACACCATCGTTCGTGGGGAAGACGAAGCTGCCATGGTGGAGTCAGTTGGTCTGGCGCTTGTAAAGCTGCCCGACGTGCTCCAACGTCTCGCTCCGGACATTCTGCTCGTCCACGGCGACCGCTTCGATGCCCTTGCCTTGGCCACGGCAGCTGCTCTTATGAACATTCGTATTTTGCACCTGGAGGGCGGAGAAGTCAGCGGGACGATCGACGATTCCATTCGGCACGCCATCTCCAAACTGGCGCACTACCATGCCGTCTGCACGCGCTCTGCTGAGAGACACCTCATCTCCATGTGCGAAGATCACTCCCGCATATTACTGGCTGGATGCCCGTCGTATGACAAGCTGCTGACCGCCCACCAACGAGAAGATTACGCAGATATCATCAAGTCATGGCTTGGTGAGAACATGATCATATTTACCCCTGAATAGTACCTCAACACACCCAAAATTAAACTAATTTCAGATTTGTGTGATTCCTAAACAGGAGATCACGTACAGGAGCAGGATTATATAGTGGCTCTACAACATCCTGTTACTACAGACATCAAGAATTCTATTAAAATTTATGAGTTAATGCTGGACGCCCTCATCTCTTTCAACAAGAAGACTCTCGTACTTTTCCCCAATATAGATGCAGGTGAGCTGATTCTCTCAACGTTTCATTTGTCCTTATTATTTTGTATTACAATTGTAATCTGTTGTTTTTACGACAGAGGGACAAGAAATCGGGAATTCGAAATTAATATTAGTAATATATTTTGTGTAAATCCTCTTAATTTTTTGTAATGTTTTTAATGAAAAAACAACTGTATAGATTGCAAATGCCCAAACATGAAGCTATTTTTCACATTTTAGTTTTTATATTAAGGGATGATTTTAATATTCTTAGTTTGAAACAGAAGGACATTTTATGTCTTGTGTTCTGTATGTGTTTATGGAGAACCAAATGTTAGACCTTGCTTTCCAAAAAATTGGAACTGCATTTTGTGACCATCAGTGGCTTCATCAGCATTGAACAAAGTCTTGTTTGGGCAAACGGAGCAGCCACGGTTTGTATTGAACGTAATGGTAATGAAAGGCAGACACTACAGCTTTGCAGTCAAAACAAAGAAGCTTTGCTTAGTTGGAATATCAAACCGGAATCCCAGGGAACATTAGAAGGGCACAGGCAGTTGTTAAATAGCGATATAGGAAAAAGTGCATCATGGAGGTCAAGATTTTTGGCCTAAGATTTTTTTACGCTTGTTCTGTATATGTTTGGTTTGCTGAACAGCCGTGGAATTATGCCAGGTACACTGAGGTCAGCCAATCATAACAGAGGTTATTTGCATGTAGTCTTAAAAAGATAGTTCACCCAAAAATTTACATTTTGTTATCCTTTGTCCCTGAGCTTTGTATCTTCACCTGCTTCACGAATCGATTCAATTACTCTTCAGAGGGTCATGATCTTGTCCTCCAATTTTGTTTTTAAAGATATATGAACAACACAATTTATTCAGCCCGCTGCCATTTTTAATAGGACTTTAAATGGTATTATTGTTGCTTATGGAAATGCAGATTGCATAAATGATAAAATAAGACGTCATTATAAGTTTTTTTGCAGGACAAAGAGCCACTGAAGATGCACATTAAGTTTGATGTACCCATGATCTAACTTTGACATACTATCCTGCTTTATAATGACATTTTTTTTTGTTTTGTTTCACGGTTATCCCATCTGCATTTTCATACACAAAAATACGCTTTGGTGGATGCTGCACGACTTCCATCCCTTACAGCCTCGTTTTCAATTTAAAATAGCTTCGGGCTAAATATGGCGTATTGAACCTCTTTTACTCTAAAACATTTAGAATTAGGTTAATTCAAATATAAAAGGCTGCTTTTAAAAGGGATGCATAGATTATTTAAAAGGATGCATTGATGCAAAATCCTTTTACATCTGCATCGTAATGCATTTTGAAAAATGCTCTAGTTTACTCACCCTCTTGACCTTTTAAACCTGTATGACTTTTCTTGAAAACACAAATGACATTTAGGAAATATCTGTGGTACTCATTCACTTCTTTTGTATGGACAAAAACCAGTGCATGGACACCGTCTTTAGTTGCTTACCATCATTTTTCGAAATATATCATTTTGTGTTTTTACGAAAAATACCTAGCTTTTTTGACTATAGCTTAAAAGCCACAGTTGCAAAAACATCTTGCTACATTCAAAGTGATGCACAATGGTGACAAAAGCCAAAGGTTCTGAAAAACATTACTAACTTTGTAAGTGGAAGAAAAAAACACAGAGAAAAATAATAAAACACCATATGATCTCTTTTAAACCACACTCCTGTGTTTGTCTCACATAGGGAGTAAAGAGATGGTTCGCGTCATGAGGAGGAAAGGAATCGAACAGCACCCGAATTTCAGAGCGGTGAAGCACGTTCCTTTTGATCAGTTCATTCAACTGGTGGCCCACGCTGGCTGTATGATCGGGAACAGCAGCTGCGGCGTCCGAGAGGCCGGAGCGTTTGGGACACCCGTTATTAACCTGGGCTCACGTCAGACGGGACGAGAGACAGGTAAGATGAGTTCAAATGACTTATTCTCCTACATCAATTGTGTTGTGTTTCTTCAGTAGTGCGGATAATTGTGAAAAGCAGAGATGGTGGGTGTTCAGGAAGAACCTGTTTAAAAACCAGTTCTGAAATGATGCTATTGTTGAAATGTTAAACTTACACCCATAAATGACACATAGTTTTTGACTTGACATTTATTTGAGCTCAAGAGATTTTCTGGTGCACTTAAGTAACATTCGTTTGAAATTGGCATGACATGTTTATTGTTCTGAAGAGAATTTGGAAGAACCAGTTATAATACCTTACAATGTTGTGATGACAGGGGAAAATGTTCTTCATGTACGAGACGCAGACACGCATAACAAAATCTTTCATGCTCTGGAGCTACAGTTTGGAAAGCGCTACCCCTGGTAATGACCTTTTTTCTTAAAGCATAGGTTCGGGCTTAAAAAAAAAAATCCCATAGATATATAGTCATTCTTATTCTGTTTGACAGCCATTCATTTTTTAACGAGAACAATGTGAAATTCAAAACACACAAAGATATTTTGAAGAATGTTGCTAACCAACATATGTAGATCCTTGTGGTTTCCTTTTACCAACACTTTTCAAAATATCTTCTTTTGTGTTTTAAAGAAGAAAATGCAGTTCTAAAACAGGGTTAGTAAATATTAACCAAATATTATATTTTGGGGAAACTATCACTTTTATTAAGCAATAACCTTACTGAAAAGTCCATAACATGAACTGTGTGTTCTGGCTTTGCCCACTAGCTCCAAGATCTATGGTGATGGAAACGCAGTCCAGCGCATTTTGAAGTTCCTACAGACTATTAACCTCTCAGAGCCCCTTCAGAAGAAGTTTTGCTTCCCGCCAGTGAAGGACTGCTTCTCCCAAGACATCGACCACATTCTGGAGACCCAGAGTGCCCTAGCTGTGGACCTGGGGGGAACCAACCTGCGTGTGGCCATCATCAGTATGAAGGTAGGCTGAGGCATGTCCGGGTGTTCCTCAGGACCAGGAAGTGCATTATGATCCATTATAAACCCCAAGCTGTCTTACTACAGCTGTATTTGTTGAATTACGTACTTAATGACTCAGGATATGTCAATATTTTATCTGAAATGTAAATCAAACATTGGTTCGATCAGAAGGATTGCGTTATTTTATTGCGTACTTCACTTGACACTTCATACACAGTCACACACACAAAACTTGATGATTGGTTAATTTTAATTTTTAGGGTAAATTGGTCAAGAAATACATCCAGTTGAATCCTAAGACATTCGAGGAGAGGATAGAACTCATTCTCACCATGTGCAAGCAAGCCATGGCTGACGCTGTTCACCTGAACTGCAGGATTCTGGGAGTGGGTATGTCTGGGTTCCACTTAATTCCTTCCGTATGTCTTCCTGATCTATTCATTAATGGATTTTATTCTGTATCTTTCAGGAGTAAGCACGGGGGGCCGTGTCAACCCTCAGGACGGTGTGGTCCTTCACTCCACTAAGTTGATTAACGAGTGGAGTTCGGTAGATATACGTACACCTCTCTCTAGCGCCCTCCATCTGCCTGTTTGGGTCGACAATGATGGGAACTGCGCGGCCCTCGCTGAGAGGAAGTTTGGTCATGGAAAGGGCGTAGAGAACTTTGTCACCATTATCACTGGAACCGGTCAGTTTTCTTTCTCAATTCTTTATTGCTATTGCTGGTTGTCGGTAAGAAATTGAACAAGAACTGTATGACGGTAAAACTGGTTTACCGGGATAAGAGTCTTTTAGCTGTCATACAGTGCCTACTGTTAAACAAAGGAGCAAAGTTTAAAGGAATGTTTTGATTCTTATTTCAGAGACCAGAAGTAACTAGCAAAATATTTTTTCTTGTCTTACCTGTTTTTGTTATAAAGTAGTTTTTTATTACAAGTTTTAATTAGCATTTATTTGCGTATGTTGCGTATTGCATAACTTTGCATGTTATGAATATTATTTATTATGTGTTTCTGTCATATTATTGTTTATTTTTTTTAGATTTATGTTTTATGTTGAATTAATTATTATTTCAGTTTTATTTATTAAAAAATAACATTTATTTATTAAAGTTTATTAATTAAACTTTAAGTAAAAGTTCATTACTTTACTCTACTCAATTCTAGTTTAATTTTTCAAAGTTGTATGCTTTTTATTTTAATTATTACACATACATACCAAATATTTCATTTGGTATTAAATTATTCATTTTATCAAATTATTAACTTACTTCCTTATTACTTACACTTTGTATGTTTGACATTTGTTACCCTACCTTTGAAAAACAAGGTTGAAAAATCAAATAAGAGGTAATGAGAACCAATTTTAATATATTTTCAATCTTTGACATGGCCTTACTCAGTCAAAATTAAATATATCAAGATTATATTTTTAAAGAACGTTCTTTATACTATGTAAAAGTATTTTATCTAGAAATCAGGAAATCACATAAAAGTACTTTAACTGGATTTCATGGGAAGGGTCACAATTATATACTTTATATAGATATTTATTATTAGTATTAAGCCACTGTGGAAGTCACATATACAAATAACACAAAATATATAAAATGATGCATTTTCCATGAATGGATAGAAACTACATTACTCTTCCATTACACATAACTATTACTAATTTGTAGCAATGTACAAAAAGTTGCCTGAAGCCTGATTTTTTGGTTTGACAAACCTATTTGTACAATCAATAGTATTTTTTTCTTTGTTTGTTTAGGAATCGGAGGTGGAATTATCCAGCACAACGAACTGATCCACGGCAGCACGTTTTGCGCAGCTGAACTCGGTCACATCGTAGTTTCTCTGGAAGGACCAGAATGCACATGTGGCAGCCACGGCTGTTTAGAAGCCTATTCGTCAGGTCTTGCCCTGCAGAGAGAGGCAAAGAAACTTCACGATGGTGAGACCAGCAAATACATACTCATACACTAATCTCTGACAATCCTGATATTCCAGTTGTGCAAAGTTTTCTTGAAGCGGACACAAATGTGGCTTAAATTTCCCTTTTTAAAACCTCACGCTTAACAATGATGTAAACCCCACTTATGTTTCCATGTGCTTCCATAATCGCTGTCATTGTTAACATGCTCTACCCTTAACAAATGTGAAAATGTTAAATAGTTGCTTCTGTAATTCGGTTGTTATATCAGATTTAAGATCTATTCAGTCTTAACAGACAAATACACTCCTCATTGTTCAGTAGCATGACAGTAGTTCTGAATATAGTATAGCTATTTACTTTTTGTTACTTGTATTATGATTTAAAAACAAAAGTGGTTGTAGATGGGTGGAAAAGAGATACATATCTAAAATGAACAAAGATTGCTCCATAAAAGTAGTCTTTTTATTTTTTTATCTGTATTCCAGGATGTCATACTTTAGCTTTGTGTTTAACTTTCTTGTCAAAGAACACTTGATCTCGAGGTGCACTTGAAATGTCTTGGCATATCTGAAGAATTGTGTTGTAATTTTGTTTTTGCATGTTTGTTGACAGAGGATCTGTTGTTGGTGGAGGGAATGTCTTTGAACAATAAAGAACACGTGAATGCGGTTCATCTCATCAATGCTGCCCGTTACGGCAACTCCAAAGCTCAGAGTATACTTGACACAGGTATGATAGACATTATAATTGGAAAGGTGTAAATGTCTTAAAACTTTGCAGTAAATAAAATGGCCTCTTAAGCAGAGTTATTATTATTTTTATTCAGTTGCATTACAATTTTATACATATTTTGAACCGGCTGTTATTTTCATATTTTGTTTATTTTTTTGTATTTATTTATTTAAGTTTTTAATAACATTTAAGTGAACTTGCCATTTTTCTAAGCTGTACCAGAAAACTTATTTCTATTAGGGACAACAACTTTAAAATCATTTCAATAACCGGTAATTTCTTAATAGTTTTGCTTTAAGTATACTGTAAATACGGGGCTGCAAATGATTTTTGATAGACTCAGTGAGATTGAATCGATTGATCCCTATTAAAAGGCATTACTTAATTTGTTTTTTTTTTCAAAATGTCACGATACACCACCAAAAATAACCATAAGCTTAAAGCAAAAGGACTCAAGTGATCTTTCAATCCAAATAAGAACACTTCAATCATTTACACACCCTTTTGTTATTTAAACCTGTTTGACTTTTTTTCTTCTGCAAAGCACAAAAGATAATATTTTAAAGATGTTACTAGCGCCCATTCAATTGCATTTGTTTCCATACAATAGAAGTGAATGGGTGCCACTCCTGGAAATGAAATTTCTTTGAAATTATCTTTGTGTGTGTTAAAGGTTGTGACTAAAGTAAGCTAAATTTTTATTTCTGAGCGAACTATTACTTTGTCACATTTTTTCATATAAGGTCCCTTGAGATTTAAAATGAAAGAACAGGTCACATGTGATTATTCTCAAGCAGTCTTGTTTTAAACAAAAACACTAATAGTTTGTATTTTCTTATCAATATCAGCTGGGACTGCTCTTGGTCTGGGCATTGTGAACATTCTGCACATGGTCAACCCATCTCTGGTCATCCTGTCCGGCGTATTGGCGGAGCAA
Organism: Triplophysa yarkandensis; assembly: GCA_033220385.1. Lineage (NCBI taxonomy): Eukaryota > Metazoa > Chordata > Actinopteri > Cypriniformes > Nemacheilidae > Triplophysa > Triplophysa yarkandensis. The sequence continues at coordinate 16,221,211 of CM065655.1, forward strand.
TACGAAAACCAAGTTCGACGAGTCATCGCTCAGCGTTCCCTTCTCTCGGTACAAGAGACAAAGGTTGTGGTGTCCAGCCTCGAGGACCCCGCTTTGCTCGGGGCTGCCAGCATGGTGCTAGACTACACCACCCGTCGTACCTACTGAGAGAAACCAAGAACCAGTCATGTAGACTTTTGGGATCGAGGGCCAATCACGTTCTGTGTCATTTGTTAGTGGCTTTTAAAGATATCTGTCTTCAAGTCACAAGCGATGCCCTTATATTCGGGCTAAAACGCCTGATCAAGGTTTTCTTTTTAAAGGTTAATTTATGAAGTACATGAAGGGTTTATGAAGTAAGACTGGGTTACATATTTGTATTTGAAATATAACTTTACCTTAGGTATTTGGTACTGGGACAATCTTGTTTATTTCTCTCTTATTCAGAAACAGTACATGTCTTCCTCTTTTGCGCCTTATGCCGTTGCCAAATATGTCTTCGTCAGCATCATGTTTTTAAATCCTTTACCTATCTGAATGGATGAAACACACAGCTGCTAGTATGTTTACACTAATTTAATATAGATTTTTTTGTATTACAGAAGCTCTTAAAAACAACGCTGTTTATTATTAATGCCAGTAAGTTAAGAACTGAACTGCATTAATGCTGCTAGGGTCCCTCATATTACGATCTTAGCTTTACATCTATTATTGTTGAGGGATGGTTGCATTCAGTGTTTCCATAAATAAAAGTATAAACTTATGTTAATATATATATGAAATATACGATCAGTCTCACATTTACATTGTGTACGTAATGGAATAAACACTAAGGTTAAGATAATATGAAATGTTTTATGCAATTTTGGTTTTGTATGTATTGTTTCTCTTTTTTTTTTTACATTTTCTTTTGTTTCTGCACAAATGATGATATCAATAAACTCATTTGGGTACTATTAAGATAATATTGTATTGATTAAAATCTGTAAACCTGTATAAAACATGTTCATGAGATGATTTTGTGCCATGGAGCCATCTAGAGGCACACAAACAGAAGTGTGTGTGTGTCACAATACTGAAAACAATGTTTTCCTTTAAAAAAGCTTTTAACATGTGCTTTTTTTTATAATCACACCATAAAACAAATAAACAACAAATATGAAAAAAACTAAAGCATCTCAATATAATTGTTGATTTATTTCATTTCAAATGTTCATTTTAGGCAGGTGGTGTTAGAAGACTTTTATTTTGAAGCTCAAAGGGCGTGTAGGCAAATCAAACCCGGAAGCTCCACGCTTGACGCGTGTAACCAAAGCGGTCCTCACTTTTGCATGACAGTCTCCCCGTGTGTCACATCACCAGCAGAAGCACCTGTCTCTCTCTCTCACTCCCTCTCTCTCTTTTTGGAAATATGCCCCTCGAGTTCGAGTTATGCCCCGGCCGCAGTATCGGCGGAAACAACCCTTGTTTCATTATTGCAGAAATCGGACAGAATCATCAGGGAGATCTTGAGATAGCCAAGAAAATGATCAAGATGGCCAAGGTGAGATTAAAGAGTCATTTTAAATCTTATAATGTCAAAATAAATGTGTGTTACAAATACTTTTATTTTATTTAATATGTTTATTTTTAAGGGATTTTAAGAGCATTCAGTGGACTGGATTGTTTAATCTGATATTTAATATTAATATATTCACAAGTCTTTATTTTATCCAATAGGAATATTTGAAAAATTCCATAAAAATTTTAATTTTACCATTATAATATTTTGTTAAAGTTTTTTTTGTAAATGGTTTTTTTATGGACATGAAAAGAGTTTTATTAAAGTTTGACTTTATTAAGCTTATAGCACAGATGTCAATATTTGTTTGTTCAAATGTCTCTCTTTAAATTATATAGAATTATTTTTATTTTAATGCATTTTTATAGTAAGTTTTTAGGATCGTCACATCCATAACATTTTACACAAAACAGACACATGAATATTAAACTATAGTAATTGATTTATGTTTTATTAAGAGCTTTTCATTGGTCATATTTTTTTATTATGGTTTGTAGATTAATTCACATAAATCTTTAAAAGTTTGTTGTGTCCCATAATTTGGGTTCATTATCACGTCCATATCTCAGATTTATATATATTTTTAAAAATAGAAAACTTTTTCATGGACAGATATTGTTGTGATGTTTAAACACTATCAACAATAGATTTGTATAATATAAATAATTGTTTAATTTAACTGGCAATTATTATATTATAAGATATGTCACGTCCATAATGCTGCAATTGCCAATTTGTTTATGACGTAAGAATAACATTTATTAATGAATTAAACACAGACAGAACATGACAATGATTATTTAAAATTATAGATTGATTTCGCAAACCACAAATCAAATACAATCAATACGTATTTGTGTATTGTAAGAATAAGCTTAATTTATAGTATTTTTTATTATTTTTATCGTAGTTAAGTTACAGATCAAAATTGTTGTGTCAATTATAAAATGTGTCCACTTTTTGTGAATTTTTTCCGTTAAATGTTTTAAATTATTTTAATTGGACACTTTCTACATCATCAACCCAAATGTCAATCAACCCTTAAGATGTGATTTTTCACTTGTTATGTGTTTTTAGGACTGCGGAGCGGACTGCGCGAAGTTCCAGAAGAGTGAGTTAGAGTATAAATTTAATAAAAAAGCTCTGGAGCGGCCTTACACCTCCAAACACTCCTGGGGAAAAACTTACGGCGAGCACAAGCGCCATCTAGAGTTCAGTCATGAGCAGTACAAGGAGCTGCAGCAGTATGCCAAAGATGTGGGCATCTTCTTTACAGCATCAGGAATGGATGAGGTGAGCAAAACCATCTGTAGACAAAAAATAAATATCGTACTGAGCAGTTTTATTTGGTTTAACATTTATCGCCAAATTCTGCAATCAATATACATTCACCATTGGTTGCTTTCTCTTGCATTGGGAAAGTATGTGTATAGATTGAGCACATTGTTGTTTAAAACTAAATAAATTTGAAAGATAAACTGTTTTTTTGCTAAATACGTAAATACGTACGTACGTTTTTTTTCCATTTGAAAGAATATTTTGGCTTGTTTTAAACATAAATGGACTTAATCCTTATATTTTATATTAGATATTTATTCTAAAAACAAGACAAATATGCTAAGTACGAAAGTATTCTGTGCAATTGAATTTGTAGCTTTTAATATTTAGTTTTTATCTTTTTTGGTTATTTGCTCTGTAAGCTGCTTAAACATTTATGTAATTGTATGTCTTCAATGTCAATATCGTATGCATAACTAATACAAACAAAATATTATAAAAATTGACTAGTTGTGTAAAAGTTATGTAAAGAGAGTTTAAAGGGGTTAATTTCTCTTGTTTCTCCACTTTAAGATGGCTGTAGAATTCCTTCATGGACTCAATGTGCCTTTCTTCAAAGTTGGATCTGGAGACACCAACAACTTTCCCTACCTCAAGCAAACTGCCCAAAAAGGTTTCCATACAGTTTACACGTTCGACATAGCTAGTAAAAACTCTTTCATCAATAAGATTCTTTACTAAAACTTGAATGTAAAAATGTAACAGGGCGCCCCATGGTGGTGTCCAGTGGCATGCAGTCCATGGAGACAATGCGTCGGGTTTACGAGACTGTCAAAGAGCACAACCAAAACTTTTGCATTCTGCAGTGCACAAGTGCATACCCACTGGAGGCCGAGGACGTCAACCTGAGAGTAATCACGGTAAAGACGCCAGAGGATAACGTGCCCTGTATAAGTCAACAACAGTCAGAATTATTTATAAATATAAAATTTCCATGTCCCAATCTACAGGAATACCAGAAGGAATTCCCAGACATTCCCATTGGGTATTCAGGCCATGAGAGTGGGATCAGCATCACAGTTGGGGCAGTCGCACTTGGGGCCAAGGTCGTGGAGCGCCACGTTACCCTGGACAAGTCCTGGAAGGGCAGCGACCACTCTGCATCCCTGGAACCCGCAGAACTGAAGAAGCTGGTGCAGTCTATCCGTATTGTAGAGAGAGCTTTGGGCAACGGGAAAAAATTCATGTTGCCCTGCGAGGTGCCATGCCATGATAAGGTCAGAACAAATGCGTTCTCTTTTCCTATTCTGTCGCAATTGTGTCATCAAAAACACTATAAAATAATTTCTCCCCTAATCCATTCCACTACAAATACTTCTTTCTCCACCACGATTTTCCAACCCAGTCCGATGTTATGTTTTCAGTGTTTTCCTAGTAATCTGCTTAGTCAGAACATTCCTGTACTTATTTCCCTGTCGTCCACTTCCCTCTAGCTGGGGAAGTCTGTGGTGGCAAAGACGGCCATTCCGAAAGGTACAGAATTAACCCTTGACATGCTGGGCGTCAAAGTAGCAGAACCAAAGGGAATAGCTCCAGAAGACATCTTCCAGCTGGTGGGGAAGAAAGTAACAAAAGACATCGGAGAAGATGAGAGCGTCACTCCGGAAGCCGTCGACAACTATGAAAAAAAGTGAAAGCTGAAGTTAAATGTCTCTTCATACCGAGATTCTTGGTCAGACTTGAAAGACGTCTACACACTTGCATTACTCTCGGAGTAAAAAAAAATTAAGCAATGCTTTTATATTATTAATTCTGTGCCTGATGATGAATAGGTCATCAATTGCCAAACATTGTTAAATAAATAATGGAAAGAAAAACATCTCCACTTTGTGAAGTGTCTTTGTATTTTGATTTTAAATTAAATGAATGATTCAAACTCAATGGAAATTTACAATGGTTTTATTATAATGCTTTAATAGCCATGTTTTCCACAGAAAACATTTGCTTTCTCATTACTATTATTGCTCAATTTGAACTCTTAACCATTGTTAGTAATAAAGTCTTAGTTGTTGTTAGAAATATAATGTATATAGGGGGGTTATCCATTATAATTGTTGTTTTCCGAAGGATCATTTTGAATAAACTGCTAAAATAACACTAAAATAAAAAATCTGAATGACTCAAACATTGACTGCCATAATCTAAGAAATTAAAATGCCAGCCAAAGGTGCCAACTGATCCCTTATTTACCACAGTAGTCAATAATGCCAACATTCTTCCAAATATCTTATTTTGTGTTTTTCCCTTTACCATCAGCATGCACAACATAAAACCATAGCACATGAATATAAATATCTTCCAATGCTTGTATTGTTACTCTACAATACGCAAACAAAGCATTTATAACAGTCAATCTTTCTGGAGTATTGTTTATTATTTCTTATAATACTCATGTTTGTATTTGCATATTCCCCTTTAAGTGCTGCACCGCCCTATCAGGGAGCGCTGAGAGTCACGAGCCACGGTTTAGTCATTTCATTGGCCGACGACTCAACCGTCTCTCGCCCGGTAGGCCAACGCGACCGTCCATCAAAAATCCTCCAAAGTGATTGGCCCAGCCGTCGTTTCCCCTCGGGTTTTCTCTCGGAAGCACCGCCCCGGTTGACATTATAGTCGTCGTCGAGGAAGACAGTTCGTTATTTCGAAGCGTTCTCCGTCCAAACCTCTTCAGTCAATCATGGATGATTTTGATATGCTCGCTGCCCCCCAGGGGAGCGCGGGGAACGGCGTGGGGGCGGAAGAGGACCCGGCGGCGGCGTTTCTGGCCCAGCAGGAGAGCGAGATCGCGGGCATCGAGAATGACGAAGGCTTCAGCATCCTGGACAGCGGAGATGTGCCTTCATCTCTGATCCAGGATCAGGACGGTGAGTTCCGCGCGCTTGGTCTGTATGAAGGCACGCGCTGGGAGCTGTTCTCAGATCAGATCTTTCATCTCTCGGTGGTTCCTTGGCTTATAATGACAGGAAACGGCTGATGTTATCTCTGTAATGTCCTCTGTGTGATGTTGGTGTTATTGATCTTATGTAAGAGCCATCGATCAGTTTTATGATTGGGTCACATTGTTGGATTTGAATGGCTTTTTTATGGCGGACTGACCTTTGAACTCAAAGCTGTAGGTGTGGAACTTCAGTTTCTTCCCTTATGGCACACAAACATCTCACAGAGGTCAATGTCCCAGAACATGTCTGGATCCCAGAATGTTCCTCTAACGTTTGTCTTTGGATCCCAGAATGTTCCTCTAACGTTTGTCTTTGGATCCCAGAATGTTCCTCTAACGTTTGTCTTTGGATCCCAGAATATTCCCGTAACGTTAGTATTTGGATCCCAGAATGTTCCCCTAACGTTAGTCTTTGGATCCCAGAATGTTCCCCCTAACGTTAGTCTTTGGATCCCGAGAACGTTCCCCTAACGTTAGTCTTTGGATCCCAGAATGTTCCTCTAACGTTAGTGTTTGGATGCCAGAATGTTCCCCTAACGTTAGTCTTTGGATCCCAGAATGTTCCCCTTACGTTAGTCTTTGGATCCCAGAATGTTCTCCTAACGTTAGTCTTTGGATCCCAGAATGTTTCCCTAACGTTAGTCTTTGGATCCCAGAATGTTCCTCTAACGTTAGTCTTTGGATCCCAGAACGTTCCCCTAACGTTAGTCTTTGGATCCCCAGAATGTTCCCCTAACGTTAGTCTTTGGATCCCAGAATGTTCCTCTAACGTTAGTCTTTGGATCCCAGAACGTTCCCCTAACATTAGTCTTTGGATCCCAGAATGTTCCTCTAACGTTAGTCTTTGGATCCCAGAACGTTCCCCTAACGTTAGTCTTTGGATCCCAGAATGTTCCTCTAACGTTAGTCTTTGGATCCCAGAATGTTCCTCTAACGTTAGTCTTTGGATCCCAGAATGTTCCCCTAACGTTAGTCTTTGGATCCCAGAACATTCCTCTAACGTTAGTCTTTGGATCCCAGAATGTTCCCCTAACGTTTGTCTTTGGATCCCAGAATGTTCTCCTAACGTTAGTCTTTGGATCCCAGAATGTTCACCTAACGTTAGTCTTTGGATCCCAGAACGTTCCCCTAATGTTTGTCTTTGGATCCCAGAACGTTCCTCTAACGTTAGTCTTTGGATCCCAGAACGTTCTCCTAACGTTTGTCTTTGGATCCCAGAATGTTCTCCTAACGTTAGTCTTTGGATCCCAGAATGTTCCCCTAACGTTAGTCTTTGGATCCCAGAATGCTCTCCTAACGTTAGTCTTTGGATCCCAGAATATTCCCGTAACGTTAGTCTTTGGATCCCAGAATGTTCCCCTAACGTTAGTCTTTGGATCCCAGAATGTTCCCCCTAACGTTAGTCTTTGGATCCCGAGAACGTTCCCCTAACGTTAGTCTTTGGATCCCAGAATGTTCCTCTAACGTTAGTGTTTGGATGCCAGAATGTTCCCCTAACGTTAGTCTTTGGATCCCAGAATGTTCCCCTTACGTTAGTCTTTGGATCCCAGAATGTTCTCCTAACGTTAGTCTTTGGATCCCAGAATGTTTCCCTAACGTTAGTCTTTGGATCCCAGAATGTTCCCTAACGTTAGTCTTTGGATCCCAGAACGTTCCCCTAACGTTAGTCTTTGGATCCCCAGAATGTTCCCCTAACGTTAGTCTTTGGATCCCAGAATGTTCCTCTAACGTTAGTCTTTGGATCCCAGAACGTTCCCCTAACATTAGTCTTTGGATCCCAGAATGTTCCTCTAACGTTAGTCTTTGGATCCCAGAACGTTCCCCTAACGTTAGTCTTTGGATCCCAGAATGTTCCTCTAACGTTAGTCTTTGGATCCCAGAATGTTCCTCTAACGTTAGTCTTTGGATCCCAGAATGTTCCCCTAACGTTAGTCTTTGGATCCCAGAACATTCCTCTAACGTTAGTCTTTGGATCCCAGAATGTTCCCCTAACGTTTGTCTTTGGATCCCAGAATGTTCTCCTAACGTTAGTCTTTGGATCCCAGAATGTTCACCTAACGTTAGTCTTTGGATCCCAGAATGTTCTCCTAACGTTAGTCTTTGGATCCCAGAATGTTCCTCTAACGTTAGTCTTTGGATCCCAGAACGTTCCCCTAACATTAGTCTTTGGATCCCAGAATGTTCCTCTAACGTTAGTCTTTGGATCTCAGAATGTTCTCCTAACGATAGTTTTTGGATCCCAGAATGTTCCCCTAACGTTAGTCTTTGGATCCCAGAATGTTCTCCTAACGTTAGTCTTTGGATCCCCAGAACGTTCTCCTAACGTTAGTCTTTGGATCCCAGAATGTTCTCCTAAAGTTAGTCTCTGCGCTCCGCAAATGAGCTGAGACTTGTGGTACCAGCTCAAAAGGGTAAGAAATCTCTCTCTCGAACGTTCTCTGCTTCAGTTCCTCAATGGTGGAACGATCTGCCTCTGGCTTCACGCTTGTCAGACTCGATCTCTATCTTCAAAAAACACCTAAAAAATCATCTTTTCCGGCTACATCTAACTCACTAACTCACTACTTTTCTAACCTACTCACTCTATCAAAAAAAAAAAAAAAAATATTTATATATACTTTTTGTAACTTCGCTCTCTGTGTAACTCGGTAGCATTGTTGTAGCACTTGTTAACCTATTGCTGTATCGGCTATTTAACGCTTCATTGTCTCCTCGACTATTGTGAGTCGCTTTGGATAAAAGCGTCTGCTAAATGACTAAATGTAAAATGTAAATGTAAATGTAGTGTTCTCCTAACGTTAGTCTTTGGATCCCAGAATGTTCTCCTTACGTTAGTCTTTGGATCCCCAGAACATTCTCCTAACGTTAGCCTTTGGATCCCAGAACGTTCTCCTAACGTTAGTCTTTGGATCCCAGAACGTTCCCCAGAACATTAGTCTTTGGATCCCAGAATGTTCCCCAGAACATTCCCCTAACGTTAGTCTTTGGATCCCCAGTACATTCCTCAAACGTTAGTTTTTCCCCAGAATGTTCCCCTAACGTTAGTTTTTGGTTCTCCAGAACGTTCCCCTAACGTTAGTTTTTGGTTCTCCAGAACGTTTTCCCTAACGTTAGTTTTTGGTTCCCCAGAATATTCCCCTAATGTTAGTTTTTGATCCTAGAACGTTCCCCTTAGTGGTTCCCCAGAATGTTCCCCATACTTTAGTTTTTTGTTTCCCAGAATGTTCCCCTAATGTTATGTTTTGGATCCCAAAATGGTCCCCTAATGCTGGTTATCGGTTCCCCAGAATGTTCCCCAAATGTTAGTTTTCAGTTCCCCAAAACATTCCTCTAATGTTTTTGGATCCCAGAACGTTCCCCTTAGTGTTAGGTTTTGGTTCCCCAGAATGATCCCCATATTTTAGTTTTTGGTTTCCCATAATGCTCCCCTAACGTTAGTGTTTGGTTCCCAGACAATCCTCTAACGTTAGTTTTTGGTTCCCCAGAATGTTCCCCTAACATAAGTTTTTGATTCCCCAGAATGTTTCCCTAACATTAGATTTTGGTTCCCCAGAATGTTCCCCTAATGGTAGTTTTTTGTCCCCAGAACGTTCCCCTAACGTTAGTTTTTAATTCCCAGAACGTTCCCCTAACGTTGGTTTTCAATTCCCAGAAATTTCGCGTTATGTAAGGTTTTGGGCCCAAAACGTTCCCTATGCTACTTATAAGTTCTCCAGAATATTCCCCTGATGTAAGTTTTTGGTTCCCCAGAACATTCCCCTAACGTTAGTTTTTGGTTCCCCAGAACGTTCCCCTAACGTTAGTTTTTGGTTCCCCAGAACGTTCCCCTAACGTTAGTTTTTGGTTCCCCAGAACATTCCCCTAACGTTAGTTTTTGGTTCCCAGACATTCCTCTAACGTTAGTTTTTCAATTCAAAATTCAAATGGTTTTATTATTCAAACCCTATTTGTTAAAGAAAATGATTGTCTTGAAATAATTTCCAAATTTTTTGTTCAGAATCATGACCTTCTAAATATTTAATTTGGATGCATGTAAAGTTCCTAAATATTTAATTCTAGTGTTCCTATGATTCCCATGCTGTTTATAAATTCAGTCCTTGGTTGTCTTTTCCCAATCCATTAAGGACCATCCAGCAATACCATCCCAGCGAAATGAATGAACTCTATGTCTTTCTTTCTACTATAAATGCACATCACACATTTCGTTAAATCTGCAAACTAACCAAGATGTGTTCTTTTGACCTTTGGTGTGAACACATTCATGCTTAACCTGTAATATGACGATCATTCATATATTCTAAAACACAGAGGACAATATAACCCATCAATGTCGCCTTTCTCATTGCTGGCTCTCGAATGCTCCTCTGGCCGATAGGGTTTAAATAAATGATGACATGGATGTTGTTTCAGGAGCACAAAGGATAGGGTGATGAGGTCTTGCGCTGCTTATGATATGCTTAAAAATAAGTAGAGTCTGCACATTCAATTCTTAGCACAGAAAATGATTTAAAGGATTTATGTTTTGACAGTTTTGCACGTATCATATGGAAAATGTGTAAATGTTGCTGAGGGTGACATCTCTTGGTAAGATGTCACGTAAGGTTTCCACCAATTCAGGAAGAAAGTCAGCAGAACTGTGGTCTTGGGGAGAGACCCTGTGTCCTGTTCATCTGATAAACACCAAAGCACCGTCTGCTTTAAACAACAATTTGCTCCAAGAGCTTTGTCCAATGAGGAATATGTTAACATCAATTGATCTGAGGAATGTTAATGTTGAAGAATAGAGTATTTAACTGACTGTAAATGCATTCGTAACAGTATTTTTTTTGTCTCTTCAGGTGGAGTGATTAATGGAGATCTGCATGGGGTAAGATCTTAAAGACTGCTTCCCTGTTTACCTTAAGGCTCCAAATGCACCTTTATTGGTTCACTCATATATACACTAGCCTGTGATTGTATTTTATTTTAGGAATGTTTGGTGCAATATTTAATACATAATTAAAACTTAAAATTACTTTTATATTGTTTTATGTGTACCGGTCTGACCTGTATTGTGTATGTTTGGTAAATTATAGGTAAATGTAACGTTAACTTTCCCTAAATATACAATAAAAAATTAAACGTTAAACACTTAGTTTTTTCTTTGCTTTAAATGATTGTAGAAACATGTTGAATATTCTGGGCATTTTTTTGGTAACACTTTATTAATGTTAGTTTATTTTAGTTTTACCATTTATTAGTAAGTTATTAAAATCACAAGTCATCCCTGTTAATATTAGTCAATGCATAAACTAACATGAATAACTGTATAAACATGAACCAACATTAGTAAGGATAAAATATTTTTGACATATTCAATCGCTCATTGCTAGCTAATGCACTTAAAAATATCAACCAATATCAACTCTTAAAAATGTAAAAAATGTGAGGTCTTTAGGTCAACATGCTTAAAGATGTTAATTTCTAAGTTACTGAGGAATGCGTTCTATAGGAAAGCAACGGTCCTTCAGACGTGTATGCAGCCATCTCCAGCGTAGACCGATTACAGGCCGAGCCGGAGAGCTTGAGGAAGTGGAGAGAGGAGCAGCGCGAGAGACTGGAGCAGCTCGGTGAGGAACCAGGAACTTGGCAGAACCCCGACTATTCACTGAAGCTTAGATGCAGATATACCAAGCTGTAAAAAACTGACAAATGATCCCTTTGTGTTTGCAGATGCTAACTCACGAAAGCAGGAGGTAGAGTGGAAGGAGAAGGCTAAGCTGGAACTGGAGGAGTGGCACACCAGACAGAATGAACAGCTGGAGAAAACCAAAGTCAACAACAGGTACACGACACGGACACTACTTTTATTCTATAGGAGGTGTTTAGACGCTTGTCTATAGGGGAGGTTTGGAATCTGTAGGGACTTTTAAGGGAAATATCTATAGGAGAATCTGCAGCAGACTTTTAGAGGTTCATCTCTTCTAGCGTGGAGTCTAAAAGAGATGCATACGTTTTATTTCTTTTATATGAGAATAGCTACTCGCAGTCTATAGACTACTGGTCCAAAGTCTTAGGACTCACTTATGCATCCATATTTTTTCCACATTTTAGAAAAACTATTTATTTTTTTGTATTTAAAAATGAAATAAAGGTAATTATGTATATAATGTGAAAAACACGTTTGATCGTCTTCAGTGTAGTCACATTTTAACTAAAATTTGCAGAAATGTTGTCTAGTCAATTTATGAAGCAGCTTCTTAAGATCTTAAATAAGATTCTTTTTAAAGATTTTTAAAGGGGGCTCCATCTAATCTGCCCTCATTTTCTGTTCTTCCTTTAAAATTGAAATAAATAAAAAATACATTTTGTCATAACATTTGACCGGTAGTCTATATACTATAATCTATAGAATCTTTTATCAGCTTATTTCATTTCTCTTAATATTATTTTGTATCTAATGTAGCTTAAGACTAATTTAAAGGTAAACAATGATTTTTGTTATAAGCTGCCAGGTATTCTAAATTATTCCATTAGCTCTTCTTTCACAAATACTTAGTCTGGAAGAAAACCGTTAAGAAGCTAAACAGATTTGACACTGACCTTGGAATAGTCATGTGATGCTGTGATGTAGTCACATGACCTTATGTGGTTAATGTTTAGTTAGATAAAGAGAATAAGACAATTATAAAAACCTTTTTTTTTTCAGATCAGTGCCCCGGTGGATGGAGTATAAGTTTATAGTCAGATATAGCCAGACATCTTTTTAAACTAGCTTGTAATGGCAGTAAACATTACATCACACTTAATGTATTGATTCCTTTGCATAGCCGACTGAAAATCAGATTTCAGCCGACATACTATCTGCAACATTTAATACTTCTCCAGCTTTGAACAGAGCCAGTCTGTGACTGTCTGAAATCTTTTTGATCGTCTTTGACCTTCTGTATTTCAAACAATCTAAATTCCTCATAATGTTTATGTCCTGTTTGTCTCTCCTTGTTCGCATGTGTATATCCAACTGTCTGCACATTATTCACTTTAATGTACTTGGCTTGGATGCTAACAGCGCTGTGGTAACACTACAGTATGTTTTGACTCTGTATGCGTGTTTTCTCCTTTTTACCTCTCTCTGTTCTCTCCTGCTTCACTGCTCTCCTCTGGGACTCCCAGGGTGCTGGATGAGGATTTCTACAAACAACCCTTCGCTGATCTGATTGGTTATGTGTATGTTGCTAAACTAACATCCCTTCTTTTCTCATACGTTTCTCATTTCCCTGCATCTTTTTGATCACCTGTCACACATTTCTAACCAAACTCTTGGTTAAACTCTTTATCCAGATATTTAAGTATTTACATAAATGATAAATATTAATTCACACTATGCATGTTTTCTGTTAACCCTCCTAAGAGTACAAAAGATACCTTTTATTAGTTTTGCTCATTCTTACTCATGCCATTAAATAGAAAAAATATTTTTTTTTTCTTAACCCTTTTTCATATTTTTCTTCCACTGCCATTTGTTTAAACCCATTATTGGTTATACGTTTGTGTCGTGCATTTTTCACAATGTCTGCATTTTGTTTAAGATGCTAAACATCTAAAATTGTGTATAAATTGTGAGATTAGATTATATTCTATGTAGTCTATATATTTTGTATCTTAATATAGTAGTAATATCCCGTGCAAAAGTTTATTGAAAAGCAACTATGTTTCCATATGGCATTGAAAACCAGCCAAAATGTAGCCAAGAATGCAATTGTTAAAATAATATTTGTGTATAATTTCGTAAATATAGTTTCCACATTTACATATCATACCTTAACATGACCTAAAATGGTCTAATTTTGTTTATGCTCAAAGGTGCATTAAGTCATATGTTTTCAGGCTAATTCAACAGTGATCATTGACTTCATATTAGTATGTTAATGTGTATATGTAGCATTGTTTTGTCATTAAATGTTAATGTTATGTCCAAATTAAAGTTAGGTGTATTTGGCGGTCATGGCAACCCCAATAAGGGCTTGACCTTTAAGAACAATATTTTTTAATAAAGTTAAAAACTACTTGGTGCACCTTTAACCCTGGCTGGCTATTTGGCAGGACGCCTAGTTGCTTCTAATGGTGGTGTAGATTTGAGGTTTTTTAAGAGTATTGTGTGCTTAGTTAGAGCAAAGCTGTCCCAGGCTAGAACTGTCCTCTTAGTTCTGCAGCCCTCATGTTGACCGTGGACCTCCTACCGCTTCTGCCAATTCCGCAGAACTATTGTAAACATTTGCCGTTTTCATTTGCTTGGTCTCTCAACTGAAGCGCCAGTTGAGACCGCCGAACTTCAATGACGGCTGCAAGCTAAGCGCATTTAGAAACACTCCTAAGATGACTTGGGTATTTGAACAGTGCATGCCTGCTTTGGTCATCTGCATAAAACTCATTTCTTTTGGTTTTCTATATATCTGACTTGTGATCTGTTTCTCCTTGTTTTTTCTTTTCTCTACGCACCTTAAGCACTCACATTAACCATCCTTGCTACCGCCTAGACCAGTTAAGTAAAAAAAGACAAGAAAAACAAATATGCTCAGGGAACAAATAACATTTGAAAATCAACCAATGAATTTCTGTCTTTTCAACATGTTTCTGCTAAAAAAAGAAAACAAACCATGGATGTCCTTTTGTGGTGATGTGTTGGTGCACTAGTCTTGTGCGTTGATGTAGTTGACTGTGACAGTGGTAACCTCATTGGCTTTTCATACCCATTTTGCTGTGTGCGTGTTGCAAATCTTCCAGACTGAGTCCACGGCAGAGGAAAGGGTTTTTGATAGAGGATGGGTGGAAGGGGAATAGTTTTTCCAAGCTGTCTATTAACTGACGTCAAGAAATTTATACTAACATATATAATATAAAACTAGCTGAGCGCCCTTTTTTAATATTTTTTTTGAATGTTTTGTTGGTTTAGGGCCGTGCATTTTGTCGCTGCCAGCGCATGGCACGTTCAGCCTCTGCACGATGATTCTGTGGTTAAAATAAGCTAATTTGCCTGTCAATCGCTACATTGAAGGCTCATTAGCGTACGACAGTACAACGAATTGTTTTAACCAATTGAATCACTGCAATATTTGAACCTTTTCCTGCCTTCAAGGTCAAGTCTCTAGTACTGATAATGGTGGGGCATGATGCTCAAACTATCATCTGTTTTGGATGTGGTCACCTAAAGAATGTCTCTCTATGAATGTATTATTGTTGGATGGAAATGACAACTGTTTTTCACTCGGACTCAATGACGCTGGGGTATGTTTTCTGCTGACCTCCAACGTTTCAACCATTTTTGAGATGTTTTTATGACATTGATCAATAAGTTACATTTTTGTATCTTCCCAATGTTTTTGTGGGCTGTAATGGAGGTCAGCGGTTGCATACTTCAACGCTACCCATCCGAGAGCGTTTCCTGTTATTGTGCGATGCTAATTGTTCATTGTTGTCGGCAGGGCGGCCGAGGAAGCCATGGTGTCGGAGCTGGATGAGAACAGCCCCGGCACGGAATGGGAGCGTGTGGCGCGTCTCTGCGATTTCAACCCCAAGTCGAGCAAGCAGGCCAAGGACGTCTCCCGCATGCGCTCTGTCCTCATCTCCCTCAAACAGTCCCCACTCGTCCGTTAAGCTCCGCCTCTCATTCAAACACAGCTCCCGCTGGCCATTGGGTGTCACGGCACCTATGGCTGTAGACCCAACCCAATGGTTTTGAGATCCAATTCCATATATAAATAAGCTATATGATATTATTACATAATATGATATAGGTGTATCTATATATGTCTATATATATATATATATATATATATTCCATCTATAAATATATACATATATAACAACGTTTTATTTTTGCGTCTGTTTTATGGACCAAACTCCACAATGTGTTAATTTTGTTCATGTAGAGACAGTGTGTGGTATTGTGACACGATCGATCTATGCATTTCCCTTCTACAGTGTTGGGGAATATAAGTACTAATTGTCTTGTGTATGTTGTATACAGATGGTGAATATATTCTATGTGTGTTACTATGTACATAAAGACTGGTCCACTGTACACTTCAGTGTGTGATGTAATGGCACAAGTTTTCAATGAACAGAGCCGTGTTGCAGTAAATGTTCCCAGGTATTGTCCATTCTATTTCAATATGATTACACATGTGAAATGTTAAGCGTGTTAGAGTGTCATCCCCAAATAAAGAAATATACGATTGAATTTGAGTTTCATGGCTTTTTAAGTCCAAGTAATCTATCTTTGTGGGAATGTACTTGGTTATTCTAAACATTAATAACATATGATCAATTATGTTATTTTAATGTCATGTTTTTTAATGCATGTTAATACCCTTTTTTTAAATAGAAAACTAGTATTCTGATGTTTATACCCCATTATCCTTTTTTTAGTTAAATAGTTAAGTGTAATGTGAACAACTACATATTCTCAGCGTTTCTGTCACATCCACAATGATGGACTAACTGTAAAAACACATACGCTATAATGAAAAACTGAAGAAACAGTTAAAATCACCAATAGTGTATTCTTTTTACATATATTAAAAACACAATTTGCATGACAATGTTAAACAAAAAATGAATTGGACAGTCACTAAAATTGTGAAACCTTTTGTCAAGACATCCAGTATATTTCTTGATTCTTGTCCACGGTATTTATTGTTTTACAAGTTCTCTCTCTGTGCACTTTGATTTATTGCTCATCAAAAGTAAAAAATATTTGTAATCATTTGTAGACTGTAAACTCATGAGAAAACTTATCTGACAATAAACTAAATATTGACCTGACATAATCTTAAACTACAGCCATCAGCGATCCAACAGCTTCTTTAAAGTCAACTAGACGGACCTGAGAGAAAGATTTCAGTCACTAACAATAAAGTGGTTCTGCTCTACGATAACGTTTCGAGATCCATCATGGAAGCCGCTTTTCTCCGCTGTGACATCACGCTTAGCTAAAACATACAAAAAGGGTTTGTATTAACATTCCATGGAATGAAGCAATGTTGGTAAAACACAAACACTATTCCTTACAAAATAAGAGAAACCCATTTTAGAATTTGCAAATAATTTGCGTAAAATATATTATTTTATTTCTTTCCTTATTTTTGAATATTTATATTATTTATAAAAATGTGAAGTATTTTTTTTTAATTCTTTTTGTGGTTATATATATCTGTTTTTGTTAGCTTAAAGGAGAAGTATCACGCTGTTTCATGCATTATAGGTGCTTTCGACTGATAAAAATGTTGAGTTGTCATGTTCAACGTGGTGCATTTGGAGTTAGATGCATGATGTAGTATTTATGTGCTTAATGCACTACATGAATAGTACAGACACTTGATTTGGAAAGTTTTTTTTAAATATTCAACCTGTCAGTGTCATTAGATCACAAGGTATTTTTAATAAGTCGAAAAAACCCTGCCCATGCATCAATCAGAGTGCTCAGAAGAGCACAACCAACATTCTGGGAAAAGCCCTCGTAAGGAGCTCGGATTTTCCCGGAAGCAGTCATAGAGCTGTATCCGTCTTCTGTAAATGTGAGACAGCCAAGTGATTCTGGAGATATAAACAACGCGTATCTACAATAGAGTAGCAGAAGCTGTGTGTGATACTCCTCCTTTAAGCATGGTATCTCATACATTCGTGTTGAAGAGAATTAAAAAAAGGTTTACAATCTTAATTCTGTTGCTATGGGCAGGCTATGGTCGTCTCATACCTGCTGTGATGCGCTTGCTGCCCGCTGCTCTGCCTGAGAGAGACGCCTTTGTAGACGTGTGTTCTTCTCCTGGTGCTCTGAAACCTGCCTCTCGTACTTGGAAAAGCAATTTCAATATTATTACGACTTACAAATCTTTAAAAGTCTGACATTATCTCAGCATTATTTAATATCTGTAGATGCATGTGTGCACACCTCCAGTATCTTCTGATGGTCAGCTTCCAGATGAATCTCCAGTTCCTGAGCACGCTGCTTCTGTCTGTTAAGTTCTGACCTGCAACCATAACAAAAAAGTCGTTTACTTCTCACCTATGTGAAAATATTTGGAAAAAGGTTTAAGTGTGTGTTTACCTGAGGCTGCTGAGCTTCTGCTGGAATGCTTCTGTAAGCTGCTTGACTTCATCTTTGTACCTGCTTATGGTTTTCTGTTGAGCGAGGAGCAGCCTGCTCAAACCAGCGCTGGAGTTTTTACTGCTCTCCTCCATCTCTCTCAATCTGGACTCTAGACCCAGCTCTTTCACACACAGCTCCTGCTGCATCGAGGACACCTTCACACATGAGAAAAACCACCATGTTTTACACTTACACACATGGTAACATTTTTTAAAACATCTGCCAAATGTGAAAACAAAGACTTGTGTTAAACCTGTTGTTTGGCACGTCTCTGAGCTAGTGAGCACTCTTTACGCAGCGCTTCCATGTCTCTGAGGAGCTTCTGGTTTTCCTGCTGCAGCGTGACTCTCTCCTCGCTGATGGATGTGCTCTCCTGTCTCACGCTGGTCAGGGCCGTCTGCAACCTCCGCACCTCCTCTTGACATCGCGACAGCTCTTCAGAATACCTGCGTAACAGGAATAACAAAGAAAGTGTGAACCCAACCTAGTGCTTGTTGTTAATTTGTGAAGGTGTATGCGCTTACTCCATCTCCATCTTCTTCATCTTGTTTATGGTGGTGTTGAGCGTGAGCTGCGCTTCATCCTTCAGTCGTTCGGAGTTTAGACATCTCTGGTGAAGAGCTTCCATCTTCCTTAGCTCAGGCTCTCCTACACGGCCTTCCCTGTACAACTACAACACATTTTTTTTAAAGAGTGTACTGTATTTAGGTTGTCTGTGTTAGTTTAAATGGAATTTGTTTTGTGCTTTGAAAAATCTAACAATGTCATATTCACTTGTAAAAATAAACGACTTGAGTCTGTTATTTGAGTTTTAAAGGGATTTTTCCCACAGAAAATAAAATTCTGTCTTTAATTTGTAAACTTCAAGAAGAAGAAATTTAGAAGAATATCCGAGACTGAGATTTCTGGGACAACATTAGAAAAAAATGTAGTCAAAGGTGCCCCATAACTATTTTCCTACATTGTTCAAAATATTGATATTGTCTTATGTTCAACCAAACAAATGTCAGCTAACATTGTTCGATTGAACAAAAAAAAGATGATTTGAAGAATGTTAGCCACTGACATTTCTGGGGCACCACTGACTGCCAAAGTAGAAAAAATATAGTGATTACTAAGCAGATTGTTAGCAACTGAGAATGTTGGGGAAACATTGACTACCATAATACAAATTTTAATTTTATACATTCTTCAAAATGGCTTCTCTTGTGTTCAAAAGAACAAATAATCTGCTATCATTGTTCAATTGAAGACAAGAAAAGATATCTGGAAGAATGTTAGCAAATGAAATTTCACGGTTAGCGTGATAACCATAGTAGAATTGAACGCAATTGTGAACACAGGGAGATTATTTTTAAAGAATTTAGGAAAATCAAACAGTTTTGGGGTTACTGTGACTACCCTTTATTCTACTATAATAGTCAATGTTGTCATAAATATCATCTCTTAACATTCTTCTAAATATCTCCCGTTTGAGTTCAGCAGAAAAAACTAATTAAAACAAGTTTGGAAGATTAATTTCTACCAGAAGTATTTTGATAACTATCCCTTTAAACACTTTGCTTTATGTCATTCAATGCAGCCTCCGGTGACTTGCTGCCAAATTTAATTCTGTGTAAGCGTGAATATGCATTCATTTTCACTTTTTCCAATTCCTCTTCAACAGCTTTTCTCTCCCGGTGGGCTCGTTCAATCTGCGTCTCTTTATCGGCACATTCCTACACACAAGGAGATAACAGAAGTCACACGCTTGCGGTAAACATCTTTAAGTCACTTAGCTGTATACATCTTTACATATGCTCACCAACTGCAGGGCAGACAGCTCTTCAGCCATGTGCTGGATCTGAACATTACACTGCTTACGGACATTCTCCACCTATAGAGATATACCAAACCGATTTTTATTTATGCTTTGGACAGAGACTATATTAAAAATCTTCACATTACAGCAAATGATTACAGCAAAAATAGCCCTGCTGTTCTTTTCTGGTTCTCAGAGTCTGCTGATAGTGAGGCTTTTCTAAACCAAAAATAACCCCTGTCAATACACGTGCCTCCTTTCTAGTTCGCAAAACAGCGTCCTGTACGAGCTGTTTCATCGCCTCCTTCATCCTCTCCAGTTCTTCTGCTCTCTGCTTCTCTCTGAGCTGAGCCTACGGTAACACAAACATGCATACACATAAGTCATTTTAGCTTAAACACAAAGACGGATGAAAAGAACCCATAGTGTGGGTTTGTGTGAAAATTGTAATGTAAGGAATCAGACCTGATCTTTCTGAAGTGAAGCCTCCTCGGCCAGCTGGATGGAGCTTCGGAGACGACTGAGCGCTTCAAATTTCTCCTCCTCTAGAGAGGCACAGCGGCCCTGCAGTTCTCCCACCTGCCTCTCCCACTCAGTTTGTTTCCTGCGTACTGACTCAGAGTCCTGTGTGGCAGCTTTAAGCCTTAAAACAAAACATGGATGATTAGAAACTGAAAGTATCATTTTACATTTTTCATGTATTTCCAGTCCACAGCATGCCACACATTAGTGCTGAAAATTATGTCTCATTTGTTATTCGTTTTCCTACCTTTTTAATTTACAAAACATAAAATATAAAATAAAAATACTTCATCAGCCTATCTGGCTGCTTTAAAGTATTAGGTCTAATATCAGATATCAGCCTTGACAATTTTTTTTGTAATATACTACAGAATTATTGAAAAAAATATAAAAATGACATCATTTATTACATAGATTTTTTCATATCATAATATATCTAAAGTTTGAATCACACTGTTTCACAAACTATGCATCATTTGGAAATTAAGTTAATAATATATATATATATATATATATATATATATATATATATATATAAACAATTTCAAATTGCTTAATTTTAAAATTATGGTTACAGTGCTTAAAAAAGTATTTCTGTGCCAGGACTGCAAACTGTTTTTTTTATTAAATCTGGGTCCCTGCACCGCCATATTAACCCTAGTCCTTTATCTGTCTTTGGTAAACGTGTGAAAACCAAAAACTATTTGCTATTCAACACTACATGTACTTAAGATTAAAACAAGATTGATAGAAATGGCATGTGATAGCCCAGAATAAAGTGAATAATTTAGATCAATATTCTTAAGCTGACAAAATGTAACAAACCCCTGTATTTTATCTCATCCAAAAACATTTCAGACATTAACACAGACAGTATAGCTGATCTGCACCTGGCCTCTAGCTGGGTCAGTGCAGTCTGCATTTGCTGGAGTCTTCGGTCGGATGTTTCCTCACGGCCCTGAGCTTCTGCTGCATCTTCTTCCTGCACCATTACAAAAAAAATATTATAAAAACACTCACTCTCATTTTGGGTTAACAAGAACAATTATGCAAATATAACAACAGCAGCGTGAAGGTCAAATCTCACCCTCCTCTGCATTTGATCCTGGACGTTCTGGAGGAGTTTTGTCATCTCTTCCACTTTAGCTGCAGATGATCTCTGCTCCAGTTTTGCTTGTCTATTACATTACCACCACACATAAACAACATAAAATAACATTTCTGTGGATGGCTTTATAATACTTTTATTTATAGTAAAGAGAGTATAGGAACAGATGGGAACCTGAACCAGAAAATGGCATGAATAAAAAACAAACAAATAGCAAAATATTGAAATATTTCCTAATTTAACAAATTAATGTTTACACACTTTAAGTACACAAAGCAATTGCGACTGCACTTCTATAATTCACTGAACAATAAGATACTCGGCCATCTGGAACACTACCTGACTTTGCTCCGTAAATCTTCCAGTTCGCTGCTCTGTTCCGCCACGGTCTTCAGGAACTGTTGATTTGTCTGAGTGTGACAGGACAGACATGAACGTCGACCAGTCATGATGCCAAACATACACAGTTGTCCAAAAAATACACCGGTTAAAGTGATAGATTGAGATGACAGAAGGGTGTTTGGAGGAAGAGATGACACAGGTGTGAAAAGGGAGTGTGTTGTACTGCTTATTAAATATTTAACAATAGAATAGTATTTCCCTTCAAGCACAAGAGTGTAGGTACGCACACACACACACACACACACACACACACACACACACACACACACACACACACACACACACACACACACACACACACACACACACACACACACACACACACACACACACACACACACACACACACACACACACACACACACACACACACACACACAATAAATAGAAAAATTGTCAGTTAATAATTAAATAAAAATTAATAGCTCATTTATGTCAATGTCAAGTCTTTTAAAGAACATTGGGCAAAGTAATCCAGGTTATGATTTTTTGAAAAAGTAAATCGATTATATTTGGTTGGTTCATGAAATGTTAACTATGTGTGAAATATGTTAATAAAAATGGTTGATTCCACATTATATATTTTGATAAAAATTCAAAGATATATATTTGTGTACATGGGGATGTTGATTTTCTTACCGATTCCAGCTTCTGATTGGTCAGCTGGAGTTTCTGGGCATGTTGTTGAATCTGTGCCAGCTGATTCTAAAGCACAGGACAAGCAGTTTTCAGTTAGATTCAAGAGACGCTTCAATAATTCATGAGTATTGTATTTTATAATGAGGCACAAATATATCACAGACAAATGCTAAAACTGAATTCATAAAAATATTTATAAACAGTCTGGCATGTTTTATGATTCATGAATTCAAATGGCAGTGCTTGGGGTCTGTGGGTTTAGCTGTAAATGCATTTGTACAGATAAATACTGCCATCTAGTGTACACTAACAGACATTTCATAAAGACAGAATACAGGCTGTTAAATTGGTGGAGTTATACTGATTATTTTTCACCCATTTTGTAAATACAAAGGTGTATGTCTTTCTTTCTTTAACAGTGCAGAACAGAAGATATTTTTATGAATGTTGGGACCCGTTCACTTGCATTGATTTAATGTCCACACAATAAAAATGAATGGGTGACACTGTTGTTCCGTTATCAACTTTCTTCAAAATATCTTCCTCTGTGTGCTGCGGAAGAAAGTCATACAGGTTTAATTTGGCAAGAAAATGAGTGAATGACAATATAATTGTCACTTTAATAAACCTGTCAAGTCAATCAACACATACAATCTCTAGAAACATGTGTCAGTGTTTCGCGTTACCTGCATGTGTTGTCGTTCGACTGCGTGTATCTGTCCGTCACTTACAGTGCTCTGGTATTCGTTCTGCAGTCGATCTAACTCCTGCGCAGCCGCCTGCCACATCTTCAACAACTGTTCCTTTTCCTAAAGAGACACAAACATAGCAAACTGTAACCAGGTCCCTCCATGAGTCTTATAGTATTTAAAGCAATGAAAAATCTTAAATCTAAATGATAAAATTATCAAACAACATACATATCGCAAAACATTTGTTTGGTATACTTTTCAGTTATAAATATTTTATATAATATTTTAAGCGTGTGACAATTTCAAAATAATTTGAATTAATTTAAAGGATTGTTGACCAAAAGTGAACAAGATACCATCCTTTACTCACTTTCTTGTAAATTCAAACCTGTATAAGTGTCATTCTTCTGCAGAATACAGAAAAATTATTTTGAAGAACTTCATCTTTTGTGTTCCTCAGAAGTCAGTCATGCAGGTTAAAGAATTTTCATTTTTGGGAGAAATATAGCATATTATAATGTATGTGAATAACATAAATTTCCTTCAATATCATGCATTCATTATGTCTCTCATTAGATCTCATAACGTTCAATTTA
The DNA here is from genome assembly GCA_033220385.1 of Triplophysa yarkandensis. NCBI lineage: Eukaryota > Metazoa > Chordata > Actinopteri > Cypriniformes > Nemacheilidae > Triplophysa > Triplophysa yarkandensis. Next base: position 16,244,914 of record CM065655.1, read on the forward strand.
TAGCTTATTGTTCCGTGCTCGTGTCATAAATCCGGGCCGTCCGCTTCGAGAATCTGAATATTGCCACAGCGAGTGTGAACTTTAGCGATGTCTTCATCTGACACCGGGGAGCAAAACACCCATCACCAGCTCTAGAGGTTTAACCGTGATTTGCGACATAACGTTCTGGTGATCTCCTCCGTAAAAGAGGGCAAAGACGAGCTAAAAGTGGGACGCTTGATGAGTGATGCACTAATATCTCATTACTCTGTAATGTCAAGTGTTGATATGTAATTCACAGGAGCACCTGGAGCTACTCCTCACTGATTAAAACCTGTTCCCTCCAACATCCCTTTTAATCCTAAATAACCCCAGACCACCTCTCTATCCCACTTGAGTGTCAAAGGACAGTCAAGATACAGGGGCTGGTAAACGCCTGCGGATCCACTCATGGGGATTTTGAGGTGTTTCTGTGCAGGTCAGGATATTCACCTCCACGGCGCACTTGACCTGCTCCTCCAGGTTGCTGATGGCGATGGTGTCGGCCGGCGTTCCTCCTTCTGCTCCGCTGGAGACAGTCTGTAGCTGCTTTTCAATGGACATTCTTTGCTCTGCATGAAGCCTGTATGGAAAATACACATTTTACAAACATTTTAATATGCTTTGACATGTTTGCAGAGATATTTGAAGTCACATTTAATGCAAAACATTTAAAAATAACACAAATACATGGACAGTGAAAGGGGGGTTTTGATTGGTAACTAAAATGGAGTGACATAAACAATAATGTGATTTCGCACACTGTAAAACAACATTAAAGATATTTTCACACGCGATATATCTTGCCCACATCTATATTAATAATTAATAAATGTTACTATTGTTCACTGTTGGTTTATTTTAGCTAATGAATTAACTTATAGAACTTTATTGTCAAGTGTTACCAATCATATTTCAAAACCTAATAAAATACAGTATACCATCAAAAGGCCCATCCAACATCAACTACAAGCTTAGAAACTTTTTTTCCAGCAGTCAAGTGAGTTTTTGTGAAGGATGTGCAGTGATTACATGAAGCTCTGACTGACTCAGATAATAACCGAGCGACTGGGTACAGAGATCAGCAGGAGATCCATTCAGAAGCTCTTACCTCTCGTTCTCTTTAACCACCTGCTCCAGACTGGCTTTGACGTCTGTCATCTGCCTCTGCCGTGTAAGTGTGTTTGGGGGGGGTAATTGAGAGAAAATGTACTCTTCAACTTCAAATTTATTACATGACAATTTACTTAAATTAGAATTAAATTGCAATTTTAAAGCTGACAGCATGAAATCGCTCACCCTAACAGTGAGCATTTTTGCATTGTGTACCTGATAGAACTTAAGCTGCATCTCCATCTGTTGTATATGTCTGTCATACTCTGCGATTAGAGGAGCCATTAGACTGAAAACACACAAAGAGACTGGTCATTACAAGATGTTGGAAAATAGATTATTTACATAAAGGATAATGTATTGTAGTTTATATATTATATACACTATAATATGTATTAAAATCCCATGAACAAATTTTAAAGACATTTTAAAGAAAATTGTGCTGATACAGTCACAATAACGACCAATATTTTTAAGCAGTATTGTGTCAAAGTTTTTTTTAAGGCTGTATAGACTCACCCTCTATCTGACAGCCAGGGGGCTGCAGACTCCAGAACAACATCTTCAGCCTAAAACAACAAAAAGGTTTAGTCCTCAGATTAACATTGTATTGCTGGGGTTAGATAAACAATCATCAAATAATGCCAATTTGATCTCCCTTGTGATTCTTACCCATGTGTTTTTTAAATAACACAAAACTATAATTTCTGTGAATATTGATTTAAGAAAATGCTTACTTTAAAAATGTATTTTTTCAATACATGATAGTGAGATAAGAATGGACCAAAATAACTTTATTAATTAGATTTTAATTAATTAGAGCCACAAAAGATAATTAGAATAATATTGAGTTTCAGTTTAAAAGGATAGTTCACCCCCCAAAACAGCATGTCAGTTATGTCAAATGTTCAAGTCTTGCCAAATTTTGGCAAACTTTTATTGTTTTTTTGTCCATCCAATAGAGGTCAATTGGAACCAAAGGTTCTCTTTGTAGTTACCAATTTTATCCAGAATATCTCATTTTGTGTTCCGCAAAAGTGATTCATACAGGTTTGACATGAAATGAGTTTAAGATATTGATGACAAACTTTTGTTTTAATGTATACAGCGACATTTCTCATTTTCATGTGAACAGATCATTTGAAGCCATACAGAAAACCACAATTAACAAAATAGGGATCTAACATATTTTCAACACAATATTACAGTTTTTTTTGATTGCTAAAAGACTAAGTCCTATTGGCTTAAGAAAGTTTGTAATTGACAAAAAGTCATTTATTTAATTGTGCTGTCTTTTAAGCACCTTAAACCTTTTCAAGGTAAAATTTACAAATCCCACTTAGACTTTTCGACAAAACTCAAAACACACTCACATTTCCAAAACACTTTCTGCACTCTTATGCACATGTCATCCATACTTCCAAACACAAGTGGCAACAAGCAAATACAAATTGAGAACGTTATTAATAAAACACAACCACTCAAAATGGATTTTACCTGTTTTAAATGTGATGCCAATCCCTATAATGATTTTGACTGGTTATAGGTTTATATGAATTACAATAATTACAGAATCACAGAGACAGAGGACAGGTTTGTGTGATGCAGGGAAAAGTACTGTAAAAACATTGTTACAAGGAGGAGGAAGAACAAAAAATAAATTGGAAAGAAAAAAGCAGAGTACTAATCTCTTAGCAATTTTGAGCTGGTAAGATAGAACATGTTCTCGTTCATCAAAAGGCACTGATGAAAAATATGTCATTTGTATTGAGAATAAATATTTACGTCTCCCTGAGAACTATGTTTCGAACTCTGTGTTTTCTATTCTTGGGTGTATTGTTTACGGATTGCTTTAGAGTGTATACCATTTCGATCACTTTGTTTATGAATTGAGATCAGTGTTTCCATCCATCCATCCATCCATCCATCCATCCATCCATCCATCGACACAGACACAGAGACTGTGTACATGCCGTGAACAGGTAAAACTATTTCAAAACAAAAGTTACATTTGGCATGACAAGTCAGAGGGTTTGTAAGAAGTGCTTGAAGATGAGGTTTTGTGTTTGCTTTCAAAAAATGTAGCAAGGTTATAGAATGAGTGTTTAAGCAAACTGTGAATGAGTAATAAACACATTGTATTAAATAACAAACCTGTGACACTGATGAGGGAGGAGGAAACTCATCTTGATATCGACCCAGGACAGAGTTCAAGCGATTAACTGATAAGAAACCAAACATAGAATGATAAATATGAGTGATTGAACATCTTATCTGGACATTATTTGAATCCAAGACCTGTTTCTTACCTTGGTCTCTAAGAAACTCAACCTCTGTAGTCATCTTGCAATCTGCAATATAGAGAAGTATGCATTTTAATTATAATTCTCTTTAAATAAATGACACAGCAAAATAAACCACAAACAACCCCTGGAGACCTGCATTTGTGTAGCAACATAACATTTCAATTAAATTTACTCAGTTTAAATGCATTATTTGATCCATTAAACCTACATTGTAAAAGTTCATTTACATGATGAATTTATATCTTTATTCTGAAGAATTGACATAAAAGGAAGCAAATCTCACTGGTGTGAAATCTCAGCTAAGCATCAAAGCTTCACTGGTATCCAAGGGAAGATTTAAAGCACACACACAACACTTACATGTATTTAAACTGGCCTCACTGTTACAAATAACGTGATTAAAATGTTTATTATTTCATTTCTAACTATGCGAAGAGAAACGACCTTAAAACGTCAAAGAATAACGCTAATAAAATATAGAAAAATAAGATGGTCCTTGTGCAAATCCTTCCGCCTTGTGGTTTGAAGAACCCCACAGCCAATCAGATTCATCTTCATCAACGCTCGGATTCGTTTTTAGCCAATGAGGTTGACTTTGGCGGACGCGGTGCAACTCACTAAAGTGCTCGCGGGAAACAGCGACTTATTTTTGGTTCCGGCCCTTACTTTGTTTCACTTTCTCACATGTCCCCCTAATGTATGCTTGTTTGAGATCTGGGCCTTAAAAATGAAGGGGACCCAAGTAGGGTAAGACCTTTGTATTACACTTTCTGATCTTCCATTGGTTTTGTGCATTATTTGACAACAAACTGATATGGGTTGTTTGGCAGATATATGTTTTATTCAGGAAGTGTCAGACATCAGCTGTAAGATTTATGATGTCTCTGTATTACTTATCTATGATTGTTGAAAGTGATCACATATCAGTCTTGTGCCTTCAATTGTGCAGTTCAAAGGTAAGATAGAGAAGTGATTAATCATGTATTGATATTGACATGTTTAAAAGAAGACTGAAATATAACATCTATGAAAATGAATAACTTTGATGATCATTTCAGGTTGTTAGAAGCTGAGAAGCCGGTTTACAATGCTTAACACGTTCTGCATCGGCTGTGTACTTTTAACGGCAATGGAGTTTTGCATCAAAACCACCTGGGATAGCCTACCTGTGGATCACAAACCGGTAAAGATTCGCTTTTCACCTGGTGAGGATGGTTTGATGATGCAGGTAACTGCTCCCTTCTTCAATGACCCCCCAGCACCGGCCGGACCCCCTGGACAACCCTTTCCTGGTCTGTGGGATTATGAGGGTATGTCCTTCTGCACCCTTGAACCCATCGGTTGATTTATTGCTTGGTCGTTTTTATAGTTTTCTTGTTATACGTGAGCGAATGCAATAGATTTAAAATGTCAATGGTAAGTTTTAAAGCCTGAATGCAGTTGATGTTTCATACACGCATGCAAGCTTTGATCTTTGGGTTATCTAGATTCTAGATCATAGTTAAATAGGAACCAATGTTCAGTGTTGTTGGGAACATTGATAAGAAGATTACAAATAGTTGTTAACTTTCCTGTTGTGTGTAATTTGATATACACAAAAATATCTTTTTGGATTGGTTTTTAGTTGTGGAATCCTTCTTCCTGAACAGCGACACTGAGCAATATCTGGAGGTGGAACTTTGCCCGTAAGTAAAGCCTTCCTTGATTGTCAGCAACCTGACACATTATTATGAATTTTTTTGTTTTGCAGACATGGACAACACCTTGTTCTGCTGCTGAATGGAAAGCATAATGCATTTATGGTAAGTTATTTATATTTAATAAGGCTATTTATTAGATTGTTTGTATGTATGTACAGTGTGTAAATGCATAAACAACTTAAAGCTAAAGTGCAAGTACATCAAAAGCATCATCATTTTGCAAATATAATTTAATAAATATAATTTCTAATAAACATTCATATAATGCCACACAGGTTTCTGAACACTTCGTTGGTCAGCCAAACTGATAGTCCTGTTTCGTTAGGATGCACAGGACTTAAAAATGTCACTGCAGCTTTAATGCAAATAAATAAATACATAAAAATACAAAATAGGTTATTTCTATGATAATCTAAATAATATGATGTTCTTGGGTGTTACTTGACCTTTAACTTGGACACTATTCTTTCTCACCTGTTTCAGCAACAGCTTCCTCTTTCATTCATGGCAAGTATAAAGGACAAGAAATGGAAAGGAGAAGCCCTATTGCCTTGGAGGTATTTTCCACCGGGCATTAACAAGATGAACTCCTATGCCATCCATGGTTCTGGTGCTAGAAGGACTTATGAAGCTCTTTATCCTGTGCCTAAAGAAGACCTGCAGGAAGGACAGGGGCCAGATTTGTACGTCTAGTTCTCAATGTACTGTACGTGTTCTTCCCTAATAAAATCACAGTCTAAAAAATTATCTTTTCATGTCTTTTCCCAACAGCCATCGCCTGGAGTATTTCCAGGACTTTTCTCTGCAGAGCATCATGGGAGAAGACTGGGTGCAACCGGAGTCGGATTTGTGGAAAAACGCAAACCAATATGTGCGGAAAAGCACAAATTAATTTGAACCTGGTTCATAATCAGCTTATTTGAAATCTTTTTAAGACCACAATGACTCGTAATTTGCTTTCATGGCTATGTAGGAGCACAAAGTCCATAGCAGCCTAATCAGAGTTAATGATGTGGCTTGTTTTAATGTGGGTATAATGGCATTATAATGGGTTTTATTATCACAATTTAATAAATCTTGAATCAGTAATGCAGCACTAATCTCAGCACTAAGCAGTACGTCAAGCACAAGATATCTCTGCATCGATGGAAACTGTGCTAATTTTTATTGAAATAAAACGAACCATTTAAATATGAAGATGTAAATGGGTTTCAACACTGTAAATGTTTGGTAAACACACATTTCCTCAAACCCTCAACTAATTCCTTAAATCATTATTAAAATGTATTGAGTGTGTAAATGAGGCATGTAATATAAATACAGTACTCAAGTAACCACAAACAAACGTCATTTGCTCAAGTAAAAGCAATATCTATAATAAACAGTGCGAGTATTATCTCTTAACAAAAAGCATGCATGGTAAATAGACACTGCTTAAACTACAAATTAGCACCTAATAAGATGGAACACAAGTTTATAATTACAGCCGCTGTCCTTTAAATGAGTATTAACAGAGACTAATTACCGAGCTGATGCTCTTTAGCTGCTGAATGTCTGACATAAGTCAAAGGAGACTGGAACGTGCACCGCCGGGTGGGAGAAAGGGTAACAGCTATCAAGACAAAGGCTCAACTAAATGAAGGATGAAAAAATGAGCTTCATAAATTAAAGAATGAGTAAGGATGCACAAATAAATATTATAATGTACTGTGTATATATATATATATATATATATATATATATATATATATATATACTGTGCTTTAAAAACTTAAGTTAAGGATAGTTAACCCAAAAATGAAAAGTCTGTAGTACACTTTAGTTTTTAGTCTCTATATTGTATATTTGTAGTTCTCATTCCTGTATAAATGTATTTGCTTGATTAAACAAAGAGAAATATATTACTACTGTAATTAAAAGTGGCCAGAACAGTACTCATCTATATTCTTCCAAAGAATATTTTTTTTGTCATCAAAACTAAGTAAATTATGAAAGTCAATGGGGTCAACCAACTTCTTGGTTACGTGCATTCTTCCAAATATCTTTCTTTATTTACAGATTTAAAACAAGTCAAAGGGGAGTTAAAAAAACAAAATTGTTATTTTCGCTGAACTACCCCACAAAGCCAGACTTCACATGAATATTAACCACAAAATATCAAATAAATTATGGCATTTATTTAAAAGAATAGAATTTATAAAAGAATTTTTAAAAACATTTAAAAGAAAAATTAGATTCTTTTTTATACATGTGTCCATATACAGTGTATATACACCTTAACTTTAAATTCATAAACAATATAAAATACAAATATAAACTTTATATGAGGGAAATTGTTCATAAATTGTCATTATTATGTAATTATAAGTGTAACCATGTTTAATGAATCATTGTATTAACATAATATTTTACTATAAAATATGTCTGTAAATGTATTATAATTCAATCAAATAATTAATTTTACTGTTCTAAAACACTAAAATACACCTATGCATGTAAGCTGAAAATGAAACCGTAAGAAATTGCCACATCCTGGCTGTCATTCAAATTACATAGAGACGCACAGTAATCACATTTGTTCTCTTCCACATGCAATCTATTCACTGGGGGAAATAGCAGAGTACAAATTGCTTCTTGTTAGGAGCAGAGCGAAGTCAATCAGATGGCCTTCCACTCATGTTTTCTAAATCAGGGATAATTTATGCACTGACATTTCGTAATTGATAGGACGGTGGTTCAAAAATGAATGGGTGGACTGGACAATGACATGTTTTCAATTGTACTTCTGCTAGTTGTACACTGTAAGCCTCACAAAAACAGAATTGATTTCATTGAATTCGCATTAGTGCCAAACCATAAGCTGAATTGTGGGCTGGAGAGATTATTGTCACTGCTTTTCGAAAACAACAACAACAAAAAAACTGAGAATGAATCATGTTTGATATTTAATTCCATTATGTACCTAATGGACCTGTTTGTCTGTCTTTTTTGCCTGTTTTATCCATCTGTCAAGGCCAGGTAATACCTGCACTAAAATACAGATTTTCATCTGTTGAAAAACACATTAACAATCTAATGTTTTGAACATAGAGACCCGCAAAGCACCGTTTATCATTTCGATACATTTGGTGCTGTTTGCGAGGCAATGGTACTATACCTCATTTTTCCGGACACGATTCCGGACTCGTAATTCCTCACATGTGACCTGTGTAACAACAGACCATTACTCAAAAAGTGAAAAGTTGTGTTTCTGAAGAGACCGTTAACACAAAAGTAAAAATGTTGTCATTTATTCACCCTCACATCCAAACCTGTATACCACTGTAAAAAACGAAATAAAATACTTTGAGAAATTGTTTTGTGTCCATAGAATGGATGTAAATGGGGGTTGAAGTTGTCTGGTAACCAACATTGTTCATCTCTAACAATTTAAAATTCTGTCAATCAAGTTGTTTCAAACATGTATACACAAAAGGAGATGTTTATGTTTTTCTGGGATTTTTGGGAAGTTGGAAGAATGTAAGCATCTGAGTTTTTTGGGGGAATGTTGACTACCATAGTAGAAACAATTATTAATAATAAAATTAACCTCAAAAGGGTGTGCTATCCTAAATAAAATATTTATTCTGTGTTCAACAGAACAAAAAGTTATACAATATTATTTTTACTGTGGAAGTCAATGGTGCCCCTGAAATCCCATTTTTCAAAATATCTTTGTGTTCATTAACTATCTTTTTAAGTGATTTTAGTTTTTTTTAAAAAAGGATCAAATAAATCAGACATTTTGGGATCAGCGTGACATAAGGACTATGGGATTTTTGACGTACCCGTCAAATACATATACATATCGGTCGTTCTCATAAAGAGACTGGAATTGGCTCTTTCGACTCACGGCCCAGCAAGCACCACCATGTAATATTTAACGCCGTTTATCATAAAAATCTCAATCATTGTGCTCGGAGCTCCAACAATGTCTTTAAAGGCGTTTCCATGGCAACGCAAGCTTTCTTGACTAAAAAGAGCTCTCAGGGAGAATATTTTCCTTTATAACTTTGTCATCATCATAAACATTAGTTTTATACACTCTCGCGTGCACGCACAGACACATCAGCGGAGCCCATTAAAGGCGGCTATAAGAGACGGGGGCCTAACGGTAAAGGATGATAAAAAACCTCCCTCACAAAGCGGAGGTTATTTTTACAGATTTTAAGGGGAGGGGAGATGATAAATCTGAGTTGGGAGGCAGTAATAAGAGACTGTGGCAGGCAACACAACATTATCGGGCTGTTTGTGCTGTGTGGAAGTGCTAGAGGGAGCGGGGTTACTGAGCAGAGCCTTTAACCGCCCGACACCCTCTGATTGATAGCGGAATAAAGGTCGTTCCGTGTGATGAATGAATATTTCGATATAACCCAATCACGCCGCACAGGAAAACGAATGACTGGGTGAGATCGAGATGAGAGGGTCCACCCGGGGCATGGCACGTGGGGCCGGCAGAGACACTAAATCAAGAAATAACAGAATTGAACTTAGTGTGGGCATAAAGGGAAGGGCAGGTGGACAGACGGTGTTGAAAATGTTACCTGGATACTTTCAGAGTTTCTGTCAATACTAAGCCCATTAGAAAGAGAGAGGGGCTGCGGGAAACTAGATGGTGCAAGTAGTCTTTTTATGAGACATTTAGAGGTCACGCTTTAAACGGAACTGAGGTCATGGTTGGATTGTTCATGAAGTGTTTAACCCAGTCAGCGATATACTGTTTGTGAACTGATGTCATATCAGCTCTCGTATGCATCCGTATGTAATACATGTTTGCAAAGTGTGCGCTTTTAATGCTTCCAGGTCTAATTAAACCATCAAACTACGTGGTACAAAAGAGACATTTCTGAAACTTTCAAAATTTAAATAAAATTGAACTGCTCACCATTTACATTTTTTAAATCAGTGCAAAATTTTGGAAAATGTATAACTGCATCAAAATGATTAACAAATTGTACTCTATATTATATTTACAATAAAATATAATATACTATATAAATAATCAATAGTGTTTAATATATCACTTAATTATTATATGTAATAATATAAACGCGCATGTTCACTGTAGTGTCCCAATCCTCAGCTTGAAATCTCTGTAGAAATAACAAGTAAATGAAATACAACAAGGTCACACAGCCTATTAAAGAGTATATTAAAAGTGCATTATACAATAAAATATAAATATAAAAAAATATATGAACATATCAGCAAATTTGGACATCACTTTTTACAAGGACCGAATGAACAATGGTTATACACTGACTTTGGCCGTATTTTTGCCCCAATGAAGTTAAGATGGGTTTGGGGCTTTTTATAATCAAATATTTGCAGAATTCACATCATAGTATTTCATTTCATGACATTTTCACCTAAGTTAAACAGGAATCTCTATGCCGTTAAGTTAAGTCAGTTGTCGTATGGTGCTTTTTTTAATTGCTTTTCAACACTTGTGAAATTAAAGTATGAATTGTTTTAGAGCATTAATTGTATTGTATAACAGACTGTTCAATTCCTTTACACATGGTCTTAGTTTGTAAAATGCATGCAAGACTGATCTGATCTCCACTGCAGGAGAGTCTCTGGTTTCTAATGTAGCTGTCTTTAGCCATTTAAAAAGACTTAGGAGGAATTGCAGAGGCTTAATTGTTTCTGCTACACACTAATTATAACACAAAACATCAAATAACAATTTAGAAAAATGTCAAAGTAGTCAATGGAAAATCATCAATTGGTTAATCAAGTCTTCTTTTTAATGAACAGAAAATGGCAGATGCGTCTTGGCCTCTTCTCAATTAAAGTGATCCACATTAAGGACCCACCATCGTGTAAACTGTGTAATTCATAAACCATTATAATGTGAGTGGCTTAACCTGAATGGGAATTTTATTATAGCTTCGCCTGACTCATTTGAACCTTTATCGCTGCGGCTGCGCCAATATCAGGATGCCATGGCGCACATGAATACAAGAGATAAAACTGACAAGTCTCACTCCAGTTAACTGTGCTTTCCTTTCTGTCCATGGATACGCTCGTCTGCATGTCCAATAGGATGAAGTCTTGCACTCAGAATGAAGCTCAGACGTGCTCGTTTGGCTTTATTACCCTTGCTGTTTTATGTGACTTTCTGCTTTCTTACTCTGAAACAACTTCTTTATATTCTTAGAGGCATACTCAGGTTGCAACCTTGACAAACCAGTAAAAAACTATTCTGGTTAATCGATCAAAACTGTTGTCTCATCACACAGGCTTGTTTTTATTCCAGCGCCCATGATAACAGGTTACAGCATCCGCACTGCACGAGTTAGCAGGCCCAGAAGAGTCGCTGGAAGCACCGTTATTACACTGTGCCTATTTTTTGCCACAGTCACATGCTGAAGTCTGTTTTAAGAGAAACGGTATTTCCTCTGCAATGAATGTAATCAAATCCAGAATTTTTTGTTTATTTGCGAGTCGGGTTTAATTTTGTATAGCCTGTTTTCTATTATATGTAAATGTGTCTATGCATCATAAATAATTTGCAGCTCTTAAAAATAAAGATGCTTTAAATATTCTTCACAATGTGCCATAGAAAAACCCTTTTGGTTTTTTAAAGAATAATTTTTTCTTACCTTTGTATAATCCTAAAACGATTTTTTTGCCAAATAGTACCTTCTGTGAATCAGAAGGAATCTTGGGACCTTTAAGGTTTTATATGGAACCATGTAGACAAAACAAAACATCCGGGGCTTCGTTGGCCCACCACTAGTGCCAACCAAATTCTCAGTGACTGGTTCACAATTTATTTTTTATGGCAGATACTGAAGGAAATATTCAATGTGGTAACCCGGAATCACATTTAAACATTGAGCCACAGGATATGTGGAACAATCCTAATACTTGATAAAAAGCATCAAATACAGAACACTGCAGCGTTGGACGGAAGGGACAAACGAAAATGGAGACTCTCTGGACAACTGAGTGGAATTGCGTTCAGTGAATCAAAGCAAACAAGGTTAACTCTCATAAAGTAAACTGCAATGAATCAGTCGTACAATCACAAAGGACAGAAACAGGCAGTAATGGGGCATTATAGGAACTAGTAATGTCCATACATAGAGGTACAAAGGGTGGAAAACAAGTTTTGACTTGGAACATTAACACACACACATGCGCACGCAACCACACACACACACACACACACACACACACACACACACACACACACACACACACACACACACACACACACACACACACACACACACACACACACACACACACACACACACACACACACACACACAGCGTCTGATTCCTAAACTCTAAGAAACAAGCTGAAATGTGATTATTGGTGTCCTCTGATGCAATCATATCCAGTGTAAAATCTTATTTTCATATTATTTTCGTATTTATGCGTCTGAATTCTGAATCCTCTCTCTTAGCTCTGTCTTTATCCAGCCTGGTTTTCTCTCATCGTTCCTACGCTTCATTCGCCTCGGGAAATATTTCCTCCCACACTGTCATTTTGACTGTTTTCATTTATTTTTTTATTTATTTACTTGTTTATTTATAACACTCATGTAGCTTCTGAAGTTCCTTTAAATGTGAGATTCCAAATTATGAAACTGGAGCTCTGGATCTGGCAACAGTTCTGAATGAAATACAACTTTAGGTCTCAATTGACAAAGGATTCTTGGTTTCATTTGACCAAACAGCTATCAACAGGATGTGGAGATATTTCATTTTTAAGAAGTATTTCTTCTGAAAGTCTGCTTAAAAAGAGTCACATCCTAAATCGGGAGATGAACTAAAAAACGATGAACCGATGAGTGCGCAACAGGCAACATGCTTGTACTCGTCCAATAAGAATTTTGAATCTCTCAAAATAAGATTTCATAGTTGCCAAATTCAGAACCAGTAGATGTGTTTCTTAAACTCCCTTTAAATATAAAACCCTTTCAATGATCAAACATGACATACTCAACACGCGTTTCAGAACAGATCCTCCGGTTACAACTATGTTAAAAAGAAACCTGCTCATTTTAAAAGAAGTAAAAACCTTCAGCTTCGATAAAACAGACTTTATAAGCATCATCATTCACTCATTGGTTTAGGGCATTTACCTGGTTTAGCTATTGCCCAGCTGCCACGAGACATCTGCATGCACATGATGTCATTTGGAATTAATTATAATTAATTTTACATCGACAGTGCAGAGTGCAACCGGCTAATCAGGACTTGAAGTGCTCGTACGTCTCACAGAAATTGCACTAAAAATAAAGACACGCGGGCCTTCACCGTCGAGAATCATCTAATGTGTCATTTAAAATCAAGAGCTCTCCATTCGGGATTATCAGGACTTCAACTAGAATTTAAAATAGTTTTGGATCCAGGAATAGGAATTCATGGGCAAAATAATCCTACAGGGATGAATCCTAATGCATATCCATAAAAGGGTAACAAATGATAATCTGAACTGAGCGGTGCTATTGTAAACTTATATGTTATGGAAGGTAGAAATAAAAATGTATCTATAATATATATTTTACGGATGCATTATTGTATGGATGTGCAAGAGGGAGAAATATATAAATAGGGCTAAACATTTTATACATGCTTTTACAGTTTTTCAATTTCATTAAATTTGTGGCAGAGAATTTTACTTTAATAAATTAAATTAAATTAAATTAAATTAAATTAATTAAAATGTGTATTGATAATTTTTTAATAATAGGTTTATTTATTTGATTTATATATATTAATTGTATTGATATTAATATTCATATTATTATAGATTTTTTTACATCTATGTTACAAACCCCAATAGTCATGACGCCACAAAAATATACATTAACAGTGTCTTAATTAAGACAAAATCTGAATTGTTTGACACAGCTGTCGTTGCCAGACAATTCACAGTAAAATATCATACTATCTTATGTATAAATCAAAAAGAGATATACATTAGTTGGCAAATTAATTAAAATCCAAATATGTTGTAAGGTGGAGAAGGCATGAAAAAGGCTATTATCATATGTAAGAATAAAACTGTGTCGATAATCATGTATTTACATCATGGTCATTGACAAGACAAGTATATAATGAAACCACTAGTCTCAATCTTGATATATAATATAAAAAATATACATACACTATGTATTAAATAAAACATACAGCCCCTCGATACAGATTTTTGTACTCACACTTTAACACTCTTACACAAACATGAACTCAAGCAAGATCACACATGAACACATGATCTCTAACACTCATATGAAAAGACAAGATATAATACGATTATATAAGAAAGTGAGGTGCAAAGTCTTTCTTCATAGACATTTTAAGTCAAGGCAGAAGGGAGGATGGCAAATCCACAGAGGATGTTAGAGAGATCTTGTGTGTGTGTGTTTGTCAGGGTGAAGTGGTTTCTCTGAGGTATACTCTAGACTTCTGTCAAGGGTAGATAAGAAGGGGTGAATGGAGTAAGCACTTGGGGTTTGAAGGGAAAAAGGACATGATAGAACCGACCCTTAAACGGACGACACAAGCAACCCTTAGCAACCGCTTCATCTCTACGGTGACAGCTCAGCGCCTTCATATCACACTGACCATAGACGCAACCTTTACGCTCTCGTTTAAGCAACTGCTGACTTTATCCACAACCACGAGCGATAAAACAAAATTGTATAGCCATTTTTATCCACTACAAAGTGGGTAGGGATTGTGCGCACATTTGTTTTGTAGTGAGGACATCTAGATATGCGGTTTTATTACTCAAACATTGAACTTTAATCTTGATACCAAGCCCGGCCCAAACCCTGCCTTACCGCACGTGTCACATTTAACATCATCTTGTTAACAAACTAACGGATTGAATGATGGCGGGGAAGCTCAGCGAAAGTTTTTACGACATTGGAAACAGATAGTTACCAACCACATGCGGGAAACAGTGAGCACACGTGTTGCTTTAAATTGTCATTTTTAAACTTGAAAACACACAAAAAATATAGATGACTCATCTTGCACTACACGTTTTTTGTCCAATCAAACTTCAGGTGAAGGCCACTACTATAACTATATTTCAAAAGAACGAACAAACCATTCATTCATTCATTCATTCAGCCTTCCATTTTTGTCACTTTGTGCATCCCATGGGATTTTTTCACAGGCCAATGAAGTATTCGTAACTGTGAGATTGAGCCGTAAAATGTGCCATCCTCGGTCACCTTAACGCATCTTCGATCTGATTGAAGAGATTCATACGTAGAGCATTTGGAGATCCATTCTGCTGACCCAACACATTCAGGACATGAAGTTTTCACGGGGGGATTATTACATGCATTAGATGGTGTTCCATGTATGATGTAAGACCCTTAAGCAGACCCTTGGGCTGTGGTAGATGTTCATCTCTCTTTTCTCCATCTTTGTCTATCCATCTCTTCATTTATCTATCTCTTGGGTGCAGGCATAGCTACATAAAGGACTAAATGGATCCACTCACGGTTCTGATGGTCTCTCGCTTACCAAAACGGATAAGGGGCCTAACCTCAACTCGTTCAGCTAGAGTCCCTTTGGGCACATCCAACTGTTAAAAACACGAGAGTGCGTAAACAGAAAAAATAGTCTGTTTTTGTCCAGAATGATTTTTGGAGACTTTACAGCATTTACAAACAGTGAGATTCTTTTATGTTCAGATGTGAATAAGAACATTGAGTGTGTCTTTTGGCTGATGCCCCAGGATCTTGACTTCTGACAGCAGCAACTAGAGCTGTCTGTGTTTCCTAGAAAATGTCTTAAGTTTATTTAAAATGGTGAAGTCATTCCTCCCACATAGAGTATTATAGCATAGAAAACATCATGCATATAACAACTTCTTTATATGTATACGGTTATGTACAGAATTATCTTCGAACCTTGATAACGCAATAGTTTGTTCTGATCCGATAATTTTATTGGGCAAGGAGTGATAAAAAAGAGTGATGAAAAGCCTAAATTCTAGCACATTCTGGTTAATTTTGAAACTATTTCCGAAAAATAAATAAAGGATTATCTTGTCCAGCCTAATCATTGCATTTGTGCATTTTCCTGCTTGATTCGATTTTTTAACTTATATGGAATAAGTGATTGACAGAACTCTATTTGCATCTTTGCATCCATTGTCAAAATTCAGTTTCTTATTAAGCAGTTTTGTCTTGTTTTTAGTACAAAGATCGAGAAATTCTTAAATCAAGAAAAATTTACTTGGAATGGAAAATACCCTGAGATATTTTGTCCTGTAACAGAAAAGAAATATAATAATCAAGTAAATTTATGTTTTAAAAAACCCCCTCAAATTTGGTATTTTTGGTAATTTGGTACTTCAGAAATATTAATGTTTAAGATATTTGTACTTAAAACAAGATCAAATTTTTTGTAAGAAGTAAATTTTTGCATTGCTGACTTTTTATTTTATTTACTCAATTTATCTTGCCTTTGGAAAAAAGCTATTTTATATATATATAAGAAAACTGATAATATCATTGATTTGCTGAACTATTTTTAATTACAGCGGTCTGGCACAATTTGCAGAAAATGTCCGATTGACGCCATGTAAAGACGGTAACCTACAATTGAATGTTTTTAAAATATATGGTGAAATATACGAATAACAGCTTTAACTTCTTATTCATAAACTATCATGGTACATACGACACAAGTGGTTTGCTTGATTAAGTAGCTCAAGTCATTTTAAAAATTAAGTTTTTGTTAAAGTAAAGAAGGAACGAAAGAAATTCACATTTTTTTTCACATGAGCTTCAATTTAATTTCAGGCTCGCAGCTGATTGGCCCTTCTTACTGAACACTCTGAGACGACACGGAGCTTAAGCAGTCTCAGTGCAGACAGCCCGAAGATGTCAAGAATGTTCGAGCTAGAGAGAAAAGCAGACGGATAGAGGGTATTTTGCCTGCTCCATCTTGGAAAATTTATCCGATGTGACACATCCAAACATATTTATTTGAGCTATCTGAGGAGTCCGGGGCTTCAGCTTCCAAAATGCTGAAACATCCACTCACTCACTTTCTCTGTTTTCCCCGCCATATGCCCTCTTCTCAACACACACACAAACTCGCACACACACACATAGAGTCAAAACAACACAAACAAGCTCCCTCTGCAAAGCAGCACTGCTGTGTCTCCCCGTTATTGATACGAAAGGAACATGATGGAAGAGCCTGTCTCTGGACCCAACACCCAGAGAAAGAGAGAGAGAGAGAGAGAGAGAGAGAGAGAGAGAGAGAGAGAGAGAGAGAGAGAGAGAGAGAGCACAGGCTGTTGGGATCAATAGATGGCACTGTGGTTCTTTCTTGCTTGTGTGTAGGAGCTTGTGTATAGATGTGTGTGCACGTATATTTGCAGCAAGATCCGAACTGCACTTAATTATACTGAAGCAAAATCATCAAGATATAATGAAGCACAGGGTTTAAACATGAGCACCCCACTCACGTACGGACACGCACAACCCTGAAACTTGTGCTAGGTCTCTCGGTTTTTGTTTTGTCTTTCGTGTTGTCCAAAGTGGCCATTTTCAATCAATCATAAGCGCTACAGAAACATTGCAATCCAAGCTCAAAGCACAACATTTGATTAAACATGTCCGGCCTTATAAAAGCCTTCGCTGGAAAAAATCTTGTCGTTGGATTTCCATTAACAGAATAAATAAGATGAGACCCGAGGTAATTCTTTTTTATTCACAGTTTAGGTGTTTCCATGTTCAAAATACGAACATAAAGATTCATTATTAAGGGTATTTCGACATCTCTAAAAGTAAGTTCTCAAATTGTGTACAGTTTTATAATAAACCCCACAAACAAATTGAAGGATCAGCGTGTAACCCACGAGGAACAAATTGTGACTGTGTAGCTTGTTGAAGAGAGGCCTGCTTTCGCTTTTCTAAGCTTTTAAAGTTTTGATGGTCGCCTAGTGGATCATAAAACAAGTCCTGTAGACCTGCAAAGGAAAAGAGAGCAATGACCCGGCAACAAGAGTGTAAACATTTTGTTTCCGTCAGTCATTTTCCGCAGTGCATCCCTTTCCTTAAAGATCAGATTATCGACGAAAAAGTCCCTTTGAGGGGAATCGGTTCACTTGGTGGCAATTTTGGATACACCCCTTAGCAGACATTTAATTGCCTGGATTCACAGACAAGGCTTTAGGCTAGACCATGACTAAAATGAATGTTTGAGCTGCCTGAAAATATCTTGTCCTTACGTTTCTTAGAATATGTCAGTGCCATTGTTTTGTCTTAAGATGCACACTCACACTACTGTCATCATTTACTCATCCTCTTGTCATTTTAAACCTGTCTGACTTTCATTTTTGTGCAGAACACAAAAGAAGACAGTTCGAGAAATGTCAGTCACTGGCACCCATTTCACTGGCACGGATTTCTGTCCATATAATGAAAGTAAGTGCCACTGTTGTCACCAACATTCTTCAAAGTAGCTACATTTGTGTTCTAATACAGGTTTGAAATGGCATGAGAATACATTTCATTGTCAGTGAACTATCACTTTAATATGACATGCATTGATATTTGTTGACTTCAAACTCTGGATGGGTTTTACTTCGCGTCTCAAACTCAGACAGATACAGAGTTTAGTGTCAAGCCAAGACGAGTCCATCTGCGTCCCGGCGAGACGGCACGATGAAGCGTTTACAGCACCGCGACCGTCTAATGATAGGTCAACAGAGTGACAGGAGAACATGGGCACGGGCCTTTGTTAAGCTTTTAAGATTGACAGGGGACACATTCTGTGTGTGAATTTCACACGTATGGTTTGGACTGCCATGACACAGTTGGCGACGGGCTCATGACCGGCATGCCAACACCTCCCACAGACACGACATTCTTACGGTTCATTTTGTCGCCACAGGAGACCATATCTAATGGGTAAACAAACTCTGCTATTACCAAGTCAGAGTAGGAGAGTAAATATATATATATAACCGTGTCGAAAAGCCAACAAAAATAAAAACACAGCAATTCGCATTAGGCACGATGCATGAGACCAAAGGCGCTCTTAAAATTCGCTGGTTATTCCCAGGTAATTAATTACAAAGAGAAAAGGTCGGCGAGTGCGTGTTTGCGGGTTGAAAGAGGGAGATAGTGTTGGGATTCGTGAATGACAGAGGATTTGAAGGGGGGAACTTTGTGCTGAATTCAATTCGGGTTGTGGCGCCTGGGAAACAATTAAGAGTGACGCACACAGGATGGCAGAGGTAAGGAATAATTACAAGAGTATGAGGGAGACACGGACACGCACATGCATACACTTAACAGACACACACGGAAGGAGAGTGTGTGAGAGAGAGAGAGAGAGAGAGAGAGAGAGAGAGAGAGAGAGAGAGAGAGAGAGAGAGGAGAGAGAGAGAGAGAGAGAGAGAGAGAGAGAGAGAGAGAGAGAGAGAGAGAGAGAGAGAGAGAGAGAGAGAGAGATGAAACATAGAGGGTGGGATGGACTCATGTGGCGAGGCAGAGGGAGAAGCACCGATGTGTGACAGCCTCTTGCACACGCCTGTCAAATGCACACGCACATACACGCACACACCATTTACCCGTACAGCCAGATTCCACACTGTCATCTGGGTTAGATTGAAGAATTTTGCATGACCACGTAGAATAAAAAATTTCAACATTTTGGCATTTTAAACTTCTAAAAACATAATTCACTGATATTAAAAAGTCCCTTTGATAGTGATACAATTATCCATTGTTCTAATGTTTGAGTCCTTAACTACACAAAAATTATTTAATAAACGACTTGTCTAATTATGTTAATTACCATGTAGCTACATCTTTTATCTGGAAATTCCAGCATTATGGACGTGACATTAAAATGCTCGGAGAAATTAATTGTCAACAGTAAACTGTACCAATGTTTTATACTATGCAAAACCTTTGCATTATGGACATGCAAAAAAAAAAAGAAACAGTGTTCAGAAGACAACGAACTTCCTTAAACTGCAAAAACAAGAATCAATAATATCCAACTTATGGAGGACGGATGCCTGTATATAAACATGAAACAATAACTATATTTCACTTTCCGCTTATGAGAAAAACGTGCCGTAATGAGTATGACAATCCCTAAAATAACACCTATGAAAAATCGTGTGCTTAAAATTTAAATAATATAATAATTAAAATTATAGTTAAAATTAAAATAATGCTAAATGCTTAGCCAAGAACAAACGAACAGTGGGTGCAAATGAGTTCTATGGATAAATTTCTTGCACAAGTCGAAATATTTAGACTTCCACAAGACCTTGTGGAGCTCATTAACACCTACTGTTAAACGGGTACATACGTGCAAAGACACTTCCTGTCGCATGGTTTTCATATCAATCGCATGAAACTCTTGATGAAAAGATGAAAGTGCTTTTGAAAATCCCATGCATTTGCTCACTTTAATAGTACTACGGGAGAAATATCACGCTGTTTCGAGCATTATAAGTGCTTTAGACAGTTAAATATGTTGACTCGTCATGTCCAAAGTGGTCCAATTGTTAAAAACATAGATGCATAGTGTAGTATATCTGAGCTCAATGGATTCCCCCCGTACAATAAAAAGCGTTCTGAACGTTTTTTGTAAATGTTAAACTTACAGTTGTCATGAAATCGTGAATTTTTTATTGGCCAGTCCCCATGCAGTAAAATTCCCAGGCACCAATCAGAGATCGCGGATGTGCATGAGCATCAGTGTGTATCTAAACAACAGCTACTCAAGATTAACATAAGAGTGGCAGAAACTAAGCATTCAAAACCTCGATATCGTAATGCCGCAAGGCGTCATTTACCAACTCATTTTTTTGTGAACTTTGTGATTTGTAACTTTACCGATTGATTACAGTTACTGACACACAGAAAAATTTTAAATGAGGAGAAAGATAACAGAGGCTCTTTAAAGTCAAAATGGCTAATTTGCATCTCCAGGTCACTTGACGGTTGACAATTTACAAAAAAAGCCATTGACAAAGAATTTGACAAGGATGAGACAAGTAATTTGTTCAATGTTAAAATTCAGCCGGACACAATACATTCCCAAACAATCAAGACATATTTGATGTTCACGCGACAATTAGTTTTTTTCCTAAAATCTGATTGGAGTAGAAGCTTATCTGCGTTCGCAACACTCCAGACAGGCTGTCAAGCTTGTGTTTTGTTTTGCGACACATTTGAATTGATCTTGCTTTTGTTCGTTTGCAAAATATCTTCAGCAGCCGAGCAAAACGACACAAAACACCTTACTGTTATATGTCTACAATGTTTTTTAACATACTAAAGGATACAGAAGCCAAAAAACTTAGAAAAATTAAGGATTTGAATATGTGAGGCAACATTAAAATTTAGAAATGTCATTTTGTCAGATAGACATTTACAAACCACGAGACATCTGCAAGCACGGCATGTTTAAGCTTTTCTTTACGATGAACTTTTCTTCTCTAAAATCTTTTAACCAGCTGGTCCTATGGTCATTGTACGTAGATGCTTTAGGTCGGTTGACTGAAGGTGCACGCAGGAGTCTTAACAGAGTAACCACAGGGTTGGTTTATCAACAATGGACATGCTCTACTAATGTCTGACAAACCGGAATAACCTTTTCTTTTTATTCAGTACAACTTCATCCAATGCAATAACATTTAGACATTGGTAAGTGTAACTTAACATTCTGTCCTCATTTACTTTTCATTTCAAATCTGTATGACCTAACACAGAAGAATACAGAAGATACTTTGAAGAAAGTTTGAATGTGAACAGCGCCTATTGCATTAGTTTTGTGTGCACACAATAATAGTAAATGGGTTTTCCAAAGGAATGAATAATTTATCAATACAATAATTAAAACAAATTCACATATAAATCAATTACATGTTTAATTGATATGTTGATTTTAAAATGTATAAAAACAGACGCATTGAAACTCTTTACTAAATTCACGTTTAAAGTTGTAGAAAAATAAAACAGAAAAATAAAATTATGTTATAACATGAATCCCTTTGTAAACCTATTTACCCAATTATAAACACACTTATGGGAATGCAATTTGGTTTTCAACATTTTTCAAAACCGCTTCTTTTGTGTTCTGCTTAACAAAGATGTTCATACATTTTAAATTTAAAAACATAATTTTTATTTCGGGCTGAACCATGTCTGTCCAAAATGCGTTTTAAAGTAATGAGAATGGTAACAAATGTTGCAACAACATAACACGGCTTCTTTTACCAGATGGAGATCTACAGAAAACCAATGTATAAAACATCTGCAACCTCAACAATCTCCAAGATTTTTTTTTATGGCGTCTTTGCATTCCAGATGTCTGTATGTAAATCCTGCTGCTTTTATTTCAGATAGACAGACAAGAAAATAAACTAATGAACAGACACATTAGGCTAAGAGATTTCATGACAACTGGACAGTGTTTAAACGGATTCACACACACACCAGACACATTTCTTGTAGTCAGACGGGGTTGCAGACAGTCAGACAAGTCTCTGGAGTTTCAAGGGTTGGAAATGATGTGTGTGTGTGTGTGTGTGTGTGTGTGTGTGTGTGTGTGTGTTTGTGTAGTCCAGCTGTGATCTTTCAGTCCTTGTCCAGTCAGCCATAGACATCTGCCCCACTACGCTTGGAATTGTGACAGCCTGTCTAAAGAGATAGTGATCCCACACTGTGTGTGTGTATTTCTCTGTGTGTCTATGTGTGTATCATGCTCCGACATGTGGATAACCACCGCTGGACTGACTACCATCTGCCTTATCAGACAATTATGACTTCTGGGTGTCTAGGAAAAACTTTTGCGTAAACCGACTGAATCTTTTGTGTGTTTATTCGGGAGCGAACCATCGTGGCCTTCAAATAACCATTCAGATCATTAAGTTTATTTCGCTAAAGGGCAACCAGAACATAGCAGATGTTGTCAAACAGTCGGGCCACTGAGAGGAATATTTACACTAATTGCGCAGCTAATTAACTTTGTACTTTCTAGACTTGTTGCATAACAGTATTAGAGCTGTCAATATATCAGAATAATTATAGGAGTTTGTTTGGAGATAATGACCGGCTGCCCGAGTCAAGTTATGTATGGAGGACCAGGAATGCCACTTAAAAAATAAAATGAATAATTAGTTGATCAATTCAATAATTAATGTTAAAACCCGTTTTAAATAGAGATATTAAAATAGACAGTGGTGTAGAGATGCCGCATTTTATAGGCCGAGCTGAAAGGTAGCATCACAGTTTCCTCGACTGAAAAACTTTAGATTTCGAGCACTCTCAAAAAAAACGTTGTTTTAATGCGAAACAATTTACACTTGACAAAAGGGTACAACTTAAAGCATCAATTAATAATTTAATATATTTGTCAAATTTTGTGTATATGTAAGTAAAAAATTATTTATATACTTTAATTAGTATTAATCAAAAATATAAGGTATATATTACAAATATGAATCCGCCTATGAAAACACAGCTTAAGTCCTTTTTTAGGATTAATATAATGTTAATCATGTTGAAGATTAAATTAATGTTAAGAGAATTCAACTTTTGAATTTTTAATCAATCAATTAACTGTTTAGTTTTGTTATACTTACTATGCCACAAAAGTTATTTTTACAGTGCATAGACTTTTGGAAGACCAAGTAAGCTCTACAAAAAGAGACTACAAAAAGACTACTCCACGGTCGTGTGACATTAACACCATCCAGCCTTAGATACCGGTTTTCAAACTCTATGAATGAATCTCGGTCTATATTTAAAAATATAAAATCATAGTAAAACGAAGAGCTAAATTCAAGCTCTATTGCTCTATTTATCAGAATTTGAATTTCTGATATTAACCTTGTTTTCACAGGTATGGTCACATATTTAAAAAGTGGTTATTAAGCTGTCGTTTTAAAATACAGTTGCCATTGCACGATAAACATAGGAACAGCCAATCAGCCTTCAACGGTTATTCTGCGTTCACACCGAAAGTGAAGGATTGCGTTCCTTACTCTATATTACACACAGAAATCTTGCGAAAACATTGCGCAATGGGGAGTCTTCCCGCATCCAGACATGTCAAACTGTAGGTGTCAATGAGCTTTTTAGCATCACCCAATTCACGATTAGCTAAATTCGGGTTTGCTGCCATATAAAGAAAATGCGTAATGTCATTGGAGAGCAAGTGAGATATACCACCATTCAAACAGTAACACGATATGTTACAATATATCAGGCCTTAACTACATAACATGGAAAACAAAATGACAATGTGAAGAAACATAAATACAAATTGAATCGAAATATAATTTCAAATCTTATACCATTTTTATCTTTGATAGGTATCAGGATGGTAAGGCACTGTTGACCATCACCTCTGGGCTTCAATTGATTGCCTTGTTGTACAGTAGGTGATATTTAAGGAAAAGAAAGAATATGTCTTACGAAAATAACATTGAGTCACATTTGAATCAAAAAACAAATTCGACAAAACATTGATAAACCCGTTTTTATATTTGTAAATCATGATGCAAAGTTCATTCCTCCGTTTGCTTAAAATCTGATTCCTTGAGTTGTTTCCAAGACAGTCAGACGGAGAGCTCAAATTGACATAGAGCTCTTATCAATGTGGACCACACTTTAGAAAACAGTACAATCGTCTGGCCTGTGCGATTTCCCCATGGTTCAATTTTTTTCACACAACATGACACAGAAAAAGAGAGACGAAGATAAATTGGGGGTGTGCAGTGCCATGGTAATTTTTTGCATATGTTACATCAAAAACCCATCTCTCTCTCCTTCGTCAATAGTGGATTTATTGACATGGAGGAAAAAAGCTTTATATTACAGTTAATCCAAAATCAAAAGTTTTCCTCCCTCTTGTCATTCAAAAATGGGACTTTGTGGAACACAAAAGAAGATATTTTGAGAAATGTCTCTGTAGTTTTGTGTTAAAAAAAATACAAATGAGTATTTGTAACATTTTTCAAAACACTTCTTTGTGTTGTGTAGAAGAAAGAAAGAAAAAAAGTTATACAGCTATAAAAAAAAGACATTAGGTTGAATAATTGATTAAAGGATTTTAAGTTTTGGGTGAAAGGATGCACTCTGGGGAAGTCCCCTATTAATCGCCATTTAGCGAAAGGGGCATTAAACACCATTTAATGTAATGTAATAAAACTATACAGTAGTATCTGTGAACACAATTTATTCCTCATGGATTCCCCTCTAGGTTTTTATTCTGAGGGGTATAAACAATAGGAGTATGCCTCATCAAGTCTCTACTCGACTATACAGCTGTCATCCTAGTGGAGAGGACTGAATTACTGGAGGATATGGTGAAATGTGTTTAGTGTACGGTACATTGCAAAGGTCTGCTATCCAGAAAAACGACCCCACTTCAGCTAATAATCGCTTATAGGACTGTTCAGTACAGGCCTGAGAGCCAGCATCATGCTTTGTGTGTGCGTATGTGGATGTGTGTTTGGCTAGAAATGATATCACAAAATACAAAACATGTTTCTAAGCATTCTTTTAAATCCCCAAGAACAATTTCTCTCTTATCTCCTAAATATTCTATGATGTGCATTGATATGATTCATCTGTGAGTCAGCCATTATTTCACCAAAAAGTGTATACATTTGGTGCCATCAAAACCATATTTGCCCAACTGGGATTTCTCAGTGAATCTACAATATTGGACTATAAACATTCTAATAAAGAGGAGATCTGGTTATTTTTAAATACTAAAGACAATATTGTTTACATTTTCCTTCCAACTTCTATACTTGATGATAAATGTGGGCTCTAGTTATTTCTAGTTATTACCCATATAAAAGTGAAAAATTACAATCATATGTTTTAAGTTCAACCTAAAATGAAAAATGTGTCATTATTTACTCACCCTCATGTAATTTCAAACCTGTATGACTTTCTTCCACAGAAGATAAAAGAAGATACTTTGAAGAAAGTTGACAAGTGGCACCCATTCACTTCTATTGTATGGACACAACACAAAATGGGCAGTCGTGGCCTGGTGGTTCGAGTCTTGGACTCGTGATCCGAAGGTTGCTGGTTTGAGACTCAGAACCAGCAGGAATACCACGACTGAGGTGAGTCCCTTGACCCTTTGGCAGGGTTGCCAGATATATGTTACAATTCCATTTGGCATAGTATGCAGAGGACACTACTACGTCACAACTGACCCCCCCAAAAAACAATCAGCAAAATCCATTACTACTAGCCAAATAATAGAAACTAAACTTAATAATAGTCAAAAATCCTTCCACTGGTAACAGATGGAAAAACAAGCCACAACAACAGTTTAAAAAACAGCTTAATTCCACAGGATATCTGCAGACTTGGCAACATAGACCGGCCACACCATTCTAATATGTCGGATGATGTACGTATTTCTGCCCATAGAAACAATTGCTAATGTGGCATCTAGCTTAATATATCTATGAATGTATCATATGCACTGCCGCCGGTCCCCATACGCAGAATACACTGTGTGCGTAGAGCACCAACTCCCAGAGGGGCACAATCTCAACTGCTTAAAAAACGAAGAGTCTATTTACATTAAGGAAGAATAGGTAGCATTGTTGGCATTGACTTTTAACACTAGACTTGCTTCCCTGTGATTGGAGTTAAAAAAATGAATAAATGCCAATATTTGAAACATCACTCATGTTGGAATAAGTTGTTATGGCTGTTTGGCGCTTTTTAACCTTTTTTATTACTGTACAGCTAATAAACGGATTTGTTTAAAAATAATATAAGACTTAAAATTCATTATGTTCAAGTAAGTTAAATTTAGGGTAAGGTTTGCATCCAATACTTTTTACACAAAAAGGCCTTTAATTTTATCCCTACCTCCTTATTATTTGGATGAGGGGCACAAAAGTACATTTCTGCTTAGGGCACCAATTAACAAAGTGAAGCGTATAGCCAAACTTTTTAAATGCATCAGTGGTAATATCTTGATACTCATAGCTCATGTTAAGTAAGGGTGAAGGCTGTTCACAACACCGTATACTGATAGTGTAATTAACTATCTTGGATTTCTCGTCAATTAACATGTAGCTGAATCTCAGAAATGTCAGTGTATATTAAAACTAAACCTAAGGGACCAAAATTAAAAAGCATGGGGAAATGCAGAGTACTGTGTAAATCGTGACTTTTGCCGGACATGACTGCACCTGCTATTAAAAATGTACACCTTTGTTACAGTGAGAAATCTTGCATTAGATCATGTGTATTTATGCAAATGTATAAACTGAGATAATACAAATAAAAAGTGAAAGCATTCTTTTAATGAGGGCTGTTTCATACATTAAAGGTGCTTTAGACCACTGGTTCTCACCTGGGTTGACCATGAGACCCAAATTTTTACATGGTCAACAAGCCACGACCCAAATTTGTTGGAGCTTTTTTAAAGCAACTTTGTTTGTCGTTATAATTTAGAAAACGTCATATTAATTAAAAAGGTTTCATGATCTCTTGTGAGAGCACATCACTATATATGACACTGACAGTTGAGTATAGAAGCGTTTTTGTTGTCAATAGAAGTAAATCTATGCTTTACATATTCAGTGTCGTACTTGGGCTGTGATATATTCGTCGCAACAATTAAATGAAATTTCACATGTCAAGCGGTATGGTTGTCGCGTGTGCATTTCAAAATAAATGTCTGGTTGAAAACATTTTCAACCCATTGAAAACATTCAAACCAACCAGTTGAGAAACACTGCTCGGGACTTTTAAACATGTTGTGGTGTCAATGTTTAACGTGGTCCCACCAAGATAGTACCCCATTTGGTTGCCTTGGTGGAGCTCTTGGTTGTTTAACTGTTTGTGTTAGTTTATCCTGTATTTGTCATTCACTATCAGTTATCCAAGAATTTACTGCTGAATATTCGGCATAACCGACCTCCAAAGACTAAAGCAAATTGTCCGGACTGCTACAGCGAATTACTGGCACTACTTTCTATTTGAACTGTTACAGTCTGGTAGGCGATACAGGGCACCGAGCACCAAAACAGCCAGACACAAGAAAAGCTTCTTTCCTAAGTCAATTTACGTCATGAAAAGTTGAATGTTCCCATCCTGTGTAATAGACATGTCCAATACTTTTTCTTATGCTATCTGCATAAAGCACCTTATAACTTGCACATTTATAATACATCTGTCCATATGTCATTCCATACGGAGCTCCTTTATCGCATTTCAACCAATCTTGGTTGTCTTACATATTTATTATTTTCACTTTTTGTTACCAGTTTTAATTGTAATTTGTTTTGCCACTTTACATTGTATTTACACGGGGAGCTTCTGTCACCAAAACAAATTCATCTGGAATCGTGAGCGCAATAAAGCTTCTGATTCCGAAATCCAAGTAAGGAGGGTGCTCAAGATTAACAAAAAGGTTGCAGAAACTACCTGTTACCCCTCCTTTAAAACTTAAAATGTAACAATCGCCCCCCAGCCCGTGTAATAGCTATGCTTGCATTTGCCAAAAAGCACTCATAAACACACTAATGATGAATGTGCACTTTTAAAGAAAAATGACATTTGTAAAGTTCCAGGAATTCTTGATTTCCCAGAAACTTATTTAAAGACCCCCTGTGGTGAAAATCTACTTTTAATATTGTTTATATGCTTATGTGATGTTTTAATACACTTTAAGAGCCATTTTCAAAAACATTATTATAAACCATTGCAGAGCATTCATAAAACTAAAGTTGAACAAGGACAACAAATAGAATGCATTTTTAAACTGTCCTGCTGAAAGACATCATAAACTCTGGAACTAGTACACTTTATTAAGCGGGGGGCGGATACTTATCCATGTATAATTATCGATCTATACTTATTGATGTTTACTTATTGATGTTATATTTTAATGCAGGAAAGTATTTACCCGGAAAATTTTTTAAACGTAATCATGATGATCAAAGGTTAGTTTAAAGGTATAACATTCTCACCCATAGGGGAATTTAAATCAAAGAATGATTTCTTTCCTAACATAAATGTGAATAGGTTCTCCGGAGGTCAAACATAGCTTTTCCACATCATTTTAAAGCGTTATTTCCAAGACAAAGGACTGAAATACGCTCATCTCTCAGTGCTACCGACAAAGAGAAGTGAGGATCTCTGAGGGAGACAAATGAGAAGAAAAGTGAGACAAAGACGAGGGCCAGAAAGAACAGAGTGAGAAAAGCACTTTTTGAAAACAGTCCATCCATCATCCAGAGTCGAGAAGGAACAGATTTAACTCGCCGAGATGCGTGACGGTCACACTCTCGCATTCACACAGCGGTGAGACGCAGGACTGTCCGTCCACACACACTAATGCATACACACCTTGGAAACAGCCCCACGGGGAAGGGAAGGAGGCCTTGCCAGATACCAAGACAAGGACACACACCAGTGCCTGCCCTCCACATGATGGTCACGGGTGAATTGCGAACGTGTGTGTACGTGTGTACGGTAGACCTCTGGAGTGTGTTTGCATGGCCCTGAAGGTGTCGAGGCTCGCTGAGCTCACAGTGGGCTGGTTTTCTATTGGGATTGTGGTGAAGAAGAGTCCCACTGGGGTTGTGGTGTTTAATAACTTGAGTGGAACACAAACCACGCAGAGACACGTATAGCAGTACACAACATAAAACACTCTACACCCAAAACAGAGAACAGTTCTATGTTGTAGGAAAATGCTTTCAAGGCCAAATATATTGACCTATATTTTGTCATCATTTACTCAGTGACATTAATTTTTCCGCAGATCA
Organism: Triplophysa yarkandensis; assembly: GCA_033220385.1. Classification (NCBI taxonomy): domain Eukaryota; kingdom Metazoa; phylum Chordata; class Actinopteri; order Cypriniformes; family Nemacheilidae; genus Triplophysa; species Triplophysa yarkandensis. The sequence continues at coordinate 16,274,877 of CM065655.1, forward strand.
CAAAGGAAGATATTTTGGTGTCGGTCAACATTGACCTGCACAGATTTTATATTAATTGAAGCGTATCATACTGTAGTGGTTCAGTTGCAAACTTTAAAAAAAATCTTGATAATGTATATTGTATAGTATAATGTATAATGTATAGTAATAATAATAATGGAGTTTGTCTACACACAAAAAAGTATTTTTCATTGTGCATTACAAGTTATGTCAAACTGCAGTCAGTATTTTGATTAAACACTAATAACTGAAAGAACACAATTAACAAAATAAAACAAAAAAACATGATTATAGCCATATGAAAATCAGTTTTGAAAATAAACTCTTCATTCTGAAAAACTATGAATGTTCTCTATCTCTACATTTTGTAATAATCCAAACTGTACCTTTTGTGCTATTTTTGTCCTAAATGGCTCCACAGTTTAGGGCCTTCCACATAGAATGACAGGAACACAAACACACAAAGTGGACATTGCTATACAAAGACTTTGTAACTCTGAAACAGACACAGTGGGAACTGTAATTAGTGCTTTCTTTACTTCACTGCACCTCATCACTTGCTTCCTCCCTCACACACACATGCACACACACACAAACACGCACACAAACAGCACAATGTGCAATTAGAGATGTCCTGCTAAGATCTATGGTTGCACTCCATTGCAACAGAGTTACACTGCCACACACAGAGCGGCTTCTCTCTCTTCATCTTCTTTATTTTTCTGGTCTTTAAATCTACAGCGGCATTTTTCTAAGCTTAATTTGTCACGTTCCCTGTTATCTTTTTCCAACTTTCACAACTGTTTGCATGCTTTCTTATGAAAACTTGTTGACATTAGTGTGAAGCGCTCACATGGGAAAAACAGTGTGTTGTTTAGCATCTCACACAGTATCCTTGTGTCCTTGCTATGAGTGATAGAATGAACCTTTCACCTACAGAATTCAAGAGCTCTTTGAAACACTTCTCTAGGACACAAAGCCGTTCTAACACACAGAGATTTGCCCTGCTGATCCTACCTACAGAGGAGATGCAACATAACCACCTGAATGCCACACAAATAGTATTCACGACTGAGTGTACTAGAGATATTTCAAAAATTATGATTTTTTTTTATCAGACTTGTATATGTATGTATATGTACTTTTTCAACACATTATTTGATAATAACTTGAATGTTGTCTTTGCTTAGATCTTCATAGATCTCAGTTTTATTTTTTTATTTTTCCAAGTATATTTAATATTTGAATATATATTTGAAAATATACAGGCTAATACATTGTTAATACTTTCCAGTATATTACAATATCTTTAATAAAATATAAACTTTTAATTTTAAAAAGTATAAGCAGATTACAATATACTAAAATGTATAATTTAATGTAGTCAATTCTATTTTCCGATAAATTCTCATAATTTTTATAATATTTTCCTTTATATTTGTTTTGTACAGAGCAAAAGGGGTTTTCAACATTATTTAAATGTTTCAATTAAATTTGTATCAAAATATCAAAAAATTCTTAAACAAACATTCATTTATTCACCGAAAATTTAAAGTCTTCATTTCTTTTTTTATGACAGACAATATAAGAAAATATAAGAAAAATAAAGGGATGAAACAGTACGTTTATGTTTAAAACAAGCAAATAATATTTTATTAAATTAACAATATAATAATTTTTTTGAATTTGGTTATAGCTTTTTCTTAGGGTGAAAGTTTTCCTAAAACATTTACCCATCCTCTTGTCAATTCAAGCCTATATTACTTTTGCAGAGCTTAAATTTTCAAGAAATATTGACACCCATTCACAACTATTGTATCCAAACAAAACCAATGCAAGTGACTGTTACCAACATTCTACAAAATACCCTTTTTGTGTTCTATAAAAGTCAAACATGTTTGAATGACAAAAGGGTGAGTAAACGATGACAGAATTGTAATTTTGTTTGGACTACAACTTTAAATATCTATCTTGCTTTGGAGTTATAACCTGTCAAACATTTGCGGTTACATATCTGATTGCCGTCTTGACAAGAATATATGATGTCGCCTAAGCAGTTGCCCACAGAAAGGTATCAGCATTATAATGCCGCCCAGTCTATGGACCGGCTCTTGGGTGAGGAGCATGCCTGCTTTAAAAAGCTGTCCAGGTAGGCGGCTGGCCGGGTTTTGAAACCGAGCTTCTGTTTCCATTTTAAAGGCATTCAAGGGAACAAGGGAGGAAATATGAGAAACAGTAACAGTATGAGGATTGAGGCAGTGCCAGCGGAGTTGCCTGGTTTCGTTTATCGCCGAACCTCTCCCGCTTCCTTTCTCACCCCATGCTTCCTCCTGTCTGTGTTGGGTGCAGTTATTGTGTGTATTAGTGTATTCACTGGTCTCTGTGCTCCTAATTGGCTGTTAGCACTAAACTGCAGGCAGTTCCCTGGGAAGCCAATCTGCCTCAGAAAGAAGTAAACACAAACACATAAACACAAACAAACAGATAAGGAAAAGGTCTGCCAAGCACAGAGGCACAGTGGGACCGCACTTTTCTGTCCAGACGTCACGTAGCAACAGGCTATACATCATTACTTTGACAGATGCTAAATGTATCTGATCAAGGGACCTGGGATGGCGACGGCCTTTGTATCAAATGACATGCCAGCGTGTCGCATGCCGCATACTGCGCGGTATTGCTTACTCTGTACTTTTTTAACAATAGCATGAGGACTTATGAGGTGAGGGATAATAAACATTTCATTGCTGTCAGGGGGCTCAACTAGGTGGCACAGTGACTGGCATTACGTTTGTAATTAAAAAAAATATTTTGTAATATTTTAATGCAACTGAGGATAGAGTCACTTAACATTTTAAATTATTTAAATATCACATTAACCTTGACCAGAAAACTGCACTTATGTAAATCTTGAAAATATCAATATAGCTAACATTCAAATTATTTTAATGATAGCTGGTCGATATTTCAATCCAGAGCATAAATGCATCAATGTTTTGAACAGATTCATAATTAAGTTAAAATATCGTAAATGTAATAGATTTATTTTCATACAGTTTTTGTGCATAATTCTTTGAAATATAGATAATACATATATAACAATGGAATTCAACTGCTTTTTGAAAATAAAACAACATGGCATCATTCATATATCTGCAGAGATATAAATATATAAATATATAAAGTTTACAGTGATTTTTCATGTCACAATTAACAATATTGTAATTTGAAATTTTTACGTTTAAATGTTGTAGGTAAAAATAAATAAACCTGATTAACTAAAATATTTTTATTAGAATTCATCAAAATAATAGTTGTATATTAAAAATATATATTTGTTAAATAAATACTTTTTTCATTCCATAAACTTTGTGTATTTTTAATTTTAGAGAAATTAATGTTGGCTTACTGATCAGTTCTTTTAATGTGCCCACTGAAGAAATCTATTACATGTTTTTTTTAATATTAAGATAATGTAACTGTTCACTTTTGTGATATTTATTAAGCCACATAAATACATTTTTTAACAATATTCAGAATAACATAGATTGTACACAACATGTTTTTTAAGCAAATATCGTAATATAATGAAAGTTTGTATCGAATCAAGTTTATTGTGATATGTATTGCTACCCAACTATCATGATGTGTATCATAGCGTAAAGCCCTTGCCACTACACAGCTCTAGAAATGACGACCTTGAGATTGAAAAACTGTTTAAGAGTGCCTTATGCGTGAGACTACAAAAATGTGACAAAGCTTTCCTTTCAAAACTCTTTCAAGTTGTTCTGGGTGGTTGCCAAGGAGTTTCTACACAATGCTGATGTTTTCTGTGTGCTCTATAGAATGTTGCCATGTGGTTGCTAACATATCCTGGTAGTTGCTAGGGTGCTTTGCAATGTAGTTTCATCAAATCAGCCAACCCACGTCTCTGTGATATTATGATCTCTAGATATGGCTCAAAATTCCTGTTCAATGCAATTTGAAGGATCATCTCTTGCCAGTTTTATAATCCGCCAGGGGGGAATCCTAACTCCTAAATGATATCATATCACTATTCTACAAAATACAAAATCTCTGTTTCCCATAGCATGAAAGTTTGCCTTTAATAGTGAAGGCACAGTACAAGATTAATGTGATGGTATGGTTTAGACCTCATCTAAGTACTCATCAAACTATTGTCCCTGTCTCAAAGCTCGCTGCTTGAAATCTTCCTCAAATCCATTTTTTAACAAGACCCACCCACTGGCACCCCTTTATTTTGGTACAACGTGAACCTCTACAGATAAGGCGCGCGGTTTTGAGGCATTACTTAAAATACCTAAATAAATTACAGCACATCACGGAGATGAGAAAAACACACAGGGAAAAAAAAGCAGGGACAAATGAACATCCATTGACAGCGTTACACACACCCACATGTGCGCCCACACACCAAATTCTGTCTGCCTACACTGGGGACTTAATTATTGGTTCAGACTTGACTGAAGACAGACTTTTTATATTATTAACATCACTTCATTTCCATATTAATACTAGAGAATGTTACTTATTAAAGAGAGAAGAGCTCGTCTTCAAACGCGGAGGAAAAAAAGGTACATGCTTAAAACAGAGCAAGTTAAACCGGGTGCTGGAATAAAAAAGCAGAAGGTCTCGTTTTTTGTAGAAACAGAAGATAATTCTGAACAGAAGCTGATATATTTTTTGATTTTGATGAAATCCATTTGTACGCCGGTCTATCTATTTCACTCTATATCCCTTGGGTCTTTTGGCTTGATTGACATTCTCTTTCCGGGGTTTCCTTACTTTGTTTCCTTTTGGGTTTAATATCTACAATGTGCCCGCTCTTCGAGATGTCGATAGAGGAGAAATCTTATGACTGTGTCTACACTTCACCGCATGAAACTCGATGCAATGTTTGGATCTGCTGGTCTTTGAGGGAACGTTGTTGGGAAAAAAATCCTTCTGTGTTGTTTGAAGAGGTTTTCACAGTTGTGAGTCAATGGTTGTTAACATTGCATGTCAAAAGGTGTTTCAAAAACTGTCAAGCTGGTTGTTAGAGTCTGTTTTCACCGAGAAAACACAATGGTGAAATGATGGTTAAAGGCACGGTGCAGCAAAAAAATTGACCACGACTCGCGTCATACAGAATGACACAATACACAGTCACTGACACATAGTCCAGTTTCAAAATGGCATGCCAATGTTTTTATATTGGTTTTGTGGGTGTAGATACTGAATCAAATCAATTCTGGACGGGTTGAGCCCCACAAAAGCTTATAATGAACTAAACGAATAATGAACTAAACGAAATACATGCTTGTAATATGTACAGTTAAATATATATTGTCTTTATTAAATAGTATTCTTCTAATAAATTTTTATTTTGTGTTTCATCTGTTGAACCAAATGTTTGAGAGAAACTCAATTTCAAAACTCAATTGTAGGCCCTTTACTTTTGGCAGATTTGACAATAAAGCTGCATTTGACTTTGTAAAAGTTATTTATTTTAGCTTTCTCTCGCACAAACATATTTGCAATAAAGCACATGTGTAATAAAAACAAATTTTATGATAAATACAAGGTTTTAAAGTGTTAATTTAAAATTGTGTATTTTTGCATTTCCGGTTTTGTTGTTCCAAAGTTAAAGAGTTATCTAAATCGTTATTTTTATTTTATGAGAAATGAGGCCTTTGGGTTATAAACCCTTTTAATTTTCGACACTTGTAAAAACATGCCAGTTATAACCCGTTTGTGATTTTTATTAAAGGCGACTGCATCCTACATAAAAGGGGACGTAAAATTTCATAATGCATAATGCATTTCACAGATAATACAACAGGACACAAAAATCCCTAAAATGTTGATTGAGATTAATTTACTGAGTATTAACTTACCACATAACACCTTTTAATAAAGTATGATAAAGCTATTGGAGGCTCGCTGGTTCTAACCTTGATATCGAGTGACCGTGGTCCTGTTGTAGGGCTGTAGAAAATATCTATAAAGATAAATATTAAAAAAAATTCTATAATGTATAGAAATTCCAACCTATCGTATCGATATATTAAATATGTAATGTTTTGAACAGATTTTGAATGACGTTAACATTTTATCAATATCATAAATGTTGAATGCCTTTTATTTATATTATATTCATATGATTTTTGGCACATTATGCATTTAATTATGTAAAAATATGAGAATGATATAATTTTTGTTAATAAAATGCAATCTTTTATTTGGTCTACAAGTTATCAACACAAAGTGATATGGCAGATTCAAAATACCATAGATACTGTTTTGTCCTTACTTTCTTATTTGTTTTTTAAAACAATTATTACAATTTATGAAACGTTTATTTTGTGATTCAAATATTTTAATATGTATTGTATCACAACGCCTTTGCAAATGCACCGCTCTAGTCAGTTTTTGGCTCATGTTAGCTTTTTTTTCTGGCAAATGTATTTAGGTTTTGAAAATAACAAACTGTGTTCATATGTAAAATAGATTAAATGTGTCGGTATCATACATTTTGTTAATTACACCTTTTTTATACCTTCTAACGGTCTATAGAAAAATCCACAGGTTTTCGGTCGAGGTCAAAAGTGGGATAGCAATTTCCGGATTGGACTTAAAATATTTCACCCCTTCGCCAGGTTATAAAAAAAAAATTCTGTGACATTGTAAAACAATAAAAATAAATCAATCAATGTAACACTCTTTCTACACTGATAATGCCACTCAGTCTCTTCAAAAAATAAAGATGCAAGGCAGACATTGTAAAAAAGCTTGAATGCGTAAACATTTAATCCTTAACTCAATGTTTGCAAAACAAAAAATTGTCTTGTGTACCGAGTCTGTTTTCATAGTCTGCCGGAATGAATAATAGATTACAATGAAACAATCCATTACAAGATTATGCAGTAAGTGTTAGATTATAATCGTATTTCTTTGCCATCACAGAGAATCATAAATAATAACAATACAGGATTCGTCTGCCATCTCAATTATGACTTATCATACAAATTTGTCTCGCATGTGACACTTCTCATTCACTGAAACATTTGGTATTTGTTTGCCGGTGGCAATTAGGCCTCATCATGACAACGCGAGTCATGACACGTTCACGCGGAGACATATGTAGTGCATTAGAGAGCTCCTCGGAATTCAGTGATCTCTGGGAGCATGTGTTTAAGCGATCATGTACACACAAACCTAACGGGGATTCGCCCGATGACAACTCCACATGTTGTGGTGATGCTCACCGCAGGCGGTTGTCAGGAAGCCGGATGTACGCAAACAAACCCAACGCTTGCCCGTAATCCCATACTGATGCGGGACTGACATGAAATGCGATGTCGAGACATAATTAATGAGCCAGTTTTACTGTCTGTCTCTTTACTCTTATCTGAGAAACGCTGTCTGGCTGTGACAGTGTGTTGCTTTTGATTGCAGGAGTTGATAGTACAAGATCAGGAGCCAGCTAAATGACTCTGTAAAAGTCTTTCAATAGGATTTAATAATTGTTTGATATTATATAATTATTTGATATATTGATGCAAAACTGTAGTGGATTATAACTGCTGAACACAAAAAAGTACTAAAAATGGATGCTGGTTAATATGGTTTTCCAACATGGTTTTCCATGTTGATTTTAAGAGGTTGGTTTTAGTACGATCGTATTATAACAGTTGATACTTTTGCCAACATATGAGTGAAGTATCCTGTGATAAACCTCTATCATGTAGTTTTTTATAGATGCAGGTGAATCACAAAGACTACTGCCTAAAACACATGTCATTTTCTTGTAGCAATGATCCATAGATCCTATGTCCAGTTGTAGAACGTCTAATGTAGTTTGAACAAGCTTCCTAGAAGCTTCAACCATTCAGATCTTCTGTTCTAATTTGACATAGAGATCCTCTCCAAAGGCCAATTACAACGAGATCTTCCGGTTTCATTTCATCTGTCCATTGTTATCCCTTCTGGCATTTGAGTAATTGATTCTTTTTGGATTTGTTGGGTTCTCAACACTGGTTTTGGGATACAAAGCTCTGAACCAGAATGAAATCCAACAATTTAGATTCATGCACAGCGACTTACAATGATTTCAAGGTATTCCACAGGATTTGAATGCTTGACACTGATGAAGCAATGCCAAGTTTACCAACAGACAGAATTGTTTGTTATTTTTTACAACAAAAATGTCACTTGGTAAATTAATAAAGCTGGACCGTATTAATTTAACTAACAAATTATGTTTAATATCGACACTGATGTTGTGCATTGGAAATGTCCTTTGTTAAAACATATTTTCTTGAATAACAGGCTAAAGTTAAACGAATAGATAACTCAAAAATGAACCCCCAATTTATAATGTACTTATGTTAATTGTAAGACTTTCTGTTTCCACCTATTTTAGCAATTTAGAAAGATGCCCTGACTCCATCTCTCAAGAACAAATGTAAATGGGCCTCTTGTTTTTTCACAACTTATCTGAATCTTAGTTTAGATACGTACAGCTGTCTTGCTGCCATTAGGTGTGAATTGTCATCTATACATGTTCAAGGTCTGACGCGATCCTATCTTCCCTAAAAATCCTCAAATTACTAATAATTATAACCAGTGGTGTAACTTTGGAAAGTGTTGGGGTCAAGTGGGGGATAACAATACTTAAATAATGACAAAAATATGTATAGGCTGTTCCATCCTAAAAGCATAAACAAATGTTACTGTGCATGCACACGTTTGTATTCGCTTTTTAACTTCCAGTAAATATCTACAGTATAGACTACCTGTAGTTTACATTTCATAATTAGCATAAATAGGTTAATTACACCAGCTAGCAAGTTAAAAGTAAGTCTAGTCAGTTAATAGCCAGTAGGGGTCTTTACTTGGCAATAATAAAAAAGTTAAACGATCCTTAAAACAAATGGTTTAACTATTAAAAGTAACTCAGAATAAAATTCCAAAATGATGCATTTAATACAACCCATGCACAACAAAAAGTGATTATAAATAATAGTATTAATTTAACCTTATACAAAATATATATTTTAAATTATAAGGTACATTATTCAGCACTAGCCAGATCGCCCAACAAAAAAGTTGAAGGTGTGTTATCACGTAGTTTGGATAAGTCAGAATCTGTAAAATGTTGACCTTTGGAGAAGATACAAGAGTGATCAAGAGCAGAATGTTTACAACCCAACGGGTGGGGACACGTCCCAACTGTCCTACCTGCGAATAACCAATTTAGTCTTCAGTGAAAGTTTTGCTTTGGAACACTTTCTATTTAATTGCATCAATGAATCACATCATCTGGTTTTAAACTCATCTCCATTGAACTTTCCATAAGGATTAATGTATTAAACTTTGTTCTATTTGACCTATGAGGCTGGAATTTTAAGGCCCAATGGCCTGGGATTACAGACCACACAACTAAAGCGTGACATTTCCCATCAGCCGTGCTCCCAAATCAATACACGATTAGCACAGAGTTGACATGCTTAAGACTTCCTACACTCTTATTCTTCTCCAGTGTTACAGTGACGTTACAATGTTTTCAAAAATCCCTAGGAATTACGCCACTGTCTTTACACAGACATGGACAGTCCTGGAAAATCCTGATGTCTATCGCAGTTGAAGTGTTGAAAAGCATGTGAGGGTTTTACATTAACATTTAACTCTACAACACCCACACCATGGTACTCAAATAATCAGCTCTAATCTGTTTTACCCAGCAGGCCACGGGGTAATCCACTTAGAACGCATGCTGCGCTATCATGTGATGTCTTTCAAGCCATGCAATTGGCTGCAGGGAAGCAGTTCACCGTGCCAGGTTGGCTGCCAATCAAAAACCACCGGAGGCTCAGTGTACTGCATTTTAAAGGTTACCATTTAATACGGTGAATCGGCTGCTCTCTAATATCGATTCAGACTGTGTACCATCTCTGAATACATGTGTGCTTTTGCGGGGGAGAATCTGAATTCTTTTATTATGACCTTAAGCACTTCCTTTTCTTTAAAATACCACATGCCCACCAGATCCATTGCTGTGTTTTTACAGTGATAAATCTAGTTTATCAGACATGATAACCTTTGCCGGTGGCAAACACAGGCCTGAAGAAAAAACGCACACGCTCATATAGAAAACTCCCAGAGGTAAGTTTTATTGTTCAAAGGTTGCAGTTTCTCACTTAAGGAGACCTAATAGAGTTGTTAGATGTATCTGAGCGCAACTATATGTCTGATGTTACTTCCTTGGGTGTAATAAAAATAGAAAGGGGATAGGTACATTCTCAGAAGAAAATTTGTTTTTCGCAACAAAACAAAAAGTTTGCAGATACAGAACTAAAAGATCACTCAGAATGATATACTAGTGATGAGGTATTGCTGGGTTCCTTAGGGGGCTGGACAGGGCCTGGTGTCACGGCCAAATAATACAAAAACAATGCCTTTTGTGTTTCGGTTTGAAGAATGGGAATGCAATGATCCTTATAAGTTATAGGCCTTTAGCAAAAAGCGTCCATATACACGGTTGACACATAAGGACTCTTTTGCTTTATCAAAAGTCAGCATCACCCACAACTATGTCTCTATGCTATTTAAATACAAAAAATTGCCATCAAATATTTGTTTTGTTTAAATGGTTCCATAAAGAACCTTTGTCATCTGTTGTCAGTCACGAAAGGTTCTTTATGGTAAATTAAAAAAAGTTTATTGAGATTATAAAAACATAAGAAGAAGAAGAATCTTTGACTAAATTGTTCTGTGTGAAACCTAAAATGGTTCTTCTATGGCATCCCTGTGAAGAACCTCTTAAGCCGTTTTGATTCACAGAAGTGAATCAAAAATGTTTTTTTGTTTTATTTTCAATTCACACTTACATTTATGCATTTTGTAGTCGTTTTTATCTAAAGCGACTTACATTGCGTTATACATCGGAATCTGAGTATTTGCTTTTAAAGAATTTTTTAACATACATATAATTTTATGAAGTTTTACCGTTTTTCCAATTTTAATTAAACAGAACTTTTACATACTTCCAAACATTATAAAAAGAGACTGCATGTAACAATAAAAACGTGAAAAATATTTTAGGTAAAACATTAACTGTCGTGCAGCAGACTCAAATATTAGTAGTAAAGATCACCAAAATTGTTATTGTATATAAATTTTTTATAAACTGATATTTTTTTATATTAATATAAAAAATATTTTATATTAATTGTATATTGTATGTGCATTTTTTATACGTATTTTATAAATACATATTCGTTTTTTAATTTAATCCAGTTAAATATATTTGTACATTTAAGAGAATTTAATAGTTGAATTCATCAATTTTTTAAATATTTTCCACTGAACAATCTATTTAATGTTTATAAAAGATTTTACTTAGTTAATATAACTGTTAATAATTGTGACATTCACTAAGCCATGTGATAAATCTTTACAGTTAGCTGGAATTGCAGTTTTTTACAGGTATATTTTACAGTGTACTAATCTGATATTCTGATAAAGTAACAATACAATACAACAACTTGCAGTAGATTGTTCTTGATCCTTACACAAAGCGATTGTCGTGTTCTAATCAGTAAAATGCATTAATTTTATAACTTTCATGTGACTTTTTTCAGAAGTCTAAATAATTCCATTTTTGCCGCGTTTATTTTAATCTCATAGTAAATAACATTCTGTTTAAACCCTTAAAGATGTATTTCAAAGCATCTTTGAATAACTGAAGTTATACTTTTTATTATATTTCTTTTTTCCTACACAGCCCATCCCCTAAAACAATTGAAACCCAAAACACACTGTGTCATCTTTTCATATATCAAAGTTATATAAAGTCTGCAGTTTCAGCACCTCATTCAGTTAAGCTGTTTCTGCTTTATTTGATTTGACCTGCAGCAATAATATCATTGAAAGTCATGTGCGATTCTCTCTGTGGCTTATTGAAACACTCTATGATGACCTTATGGTATGCGAGTTCATATATATACTTTTCCTTACCGTGTTTGTGCTTCTAGGAAAAGATGGTACTACAGTTAATACCACACGACCGGCACTGAAAATTTCATAGACTGATAATCTTTCCTCGGGACATCACTAAGCCATCAGAGAGAATGCTGGGTAATTAATCAGCTGCCCTTGACTCCGTCACAGCATACTAATCACTTTTCAGAAGCCTGACATTGAAATTTTATCAGAGATGGAACAGGACTGATAAAATGGTATACTAATACTGTTGACAGAATACAAAACGATATACACACTTTATATGCTTTTGTGTAAAAACATTTCTTTAGTAAACATACATTAGAAATATAATTCTATAAAAATAAATGATGTTTTAATTGCTATCGATTTTTTACTGTAATGATCACAAATATTTAAGCTTTTAATTATATACTTTATAAGCTTTTATCTTCATTTTTGTTGACATACATAATAATTATTCACCCTTTCTGTTTGTAACTGGGTTTTTAAAAATATCTGACCAATAAAAAGTATTAAATTATTTTTTTTTCTATTTATGAAAAACTTTGGACATTTGAGGTTTCGGAAGGGGAGTGACAATTTGTTTCCTTAGATAAAATTAACTACACAAAACATGCAAAACACATGATATTTTTACTTTCCTGATGACATTTATCAATCTTTTGTATCAGATATTTTTGCACTTTTGTATACTCTATATTTAACCGCTTTTTATTTCTTGCTTGTACTTTCCTTTCTTGTCTTAACTGTAGAGTTGTTTTGATGTGTAATATTGTAAAAAGCTCTGTATTAAAAACCATGCCAAATTAAGTCACTGTGTACAGAACTCAATTCTTTGCATCACAACATAATACCTGTACATTCAGAAGCAGGGTTGGTTCTTCAAAGAAAATATGTACCTTTAAAAATCACTAGACACTCAAGAATAAATGTGAATGGCTCACAAAAACCAATGTTAAGTTGGTGCTTTTGCCCTGATTGGGACCTTGCCAGATCTTTGAAGTGTAGTTACTCAGTGTCTATCTGCCAAAACATGTCATCTTCTTTTTTATGCTTTTCTTTTTCCTTTTCATCTTCTCCTTTGTTCATGGAGCATCAGACTGAGGAGAGCGCCATACACAAATGCATACACATAGCATCGCAGGCAGCAGTCTGACAGCATGAAAGGTGAATGGGAGAAGGGCACAGCCAGGAAGCCTTTTGATCAGGATACGATCATTGTATTAGTTAATCGGTCAATTTTCCATGCTCTAATATTCAAATGCATGGAGAAAGAGAGAGAGAGAGAGAGAGAGAGAGAGAGAGAGAGAGAGAGAGAGAGAGAGAGAGAGAGAGAGAGAGAGAGAGAGAGAGAGAGAGAGAGAGAGAGAGAGAGAGAGAGAGAGAAGAGAGAGAGAGAGAGAGAGAGAGAGAGAGATAGAGAGAGAGAGAGAGAGAGAGAAGAGAGAGAGAAAAAAGAGAGAAAAAGAGAGAGAGAGAGAGAGAGAGAGAGAGAGAGAGAGAGAGAAGAGAGAGAGAAAAAGAGAGAGAGAGAGAGAGAGAGAGAGAGAGAGAGAGAGAGAGACGGAATTCAGTACACGCACAGCTTGAGGTTGAATTGCATCACACGAAAGAGGAGTTAACAGTATAGATTACTAAAATATCTACATCGGAGAGCTCCTAGACGCCAACAGTGTGTCAGGTTTATGACAGCCTATTGATTTTCAGACTTGAGGCCTTTTTGAAGGATCTAAGACTAAAAAAGGTTTTAGATTCTAATTCTGTTGGAGCGTTGAATGCAATTGTGTAGAAATTCAACACTTTAAAGTGGCATAAGACAGTAATGAACTGAATAAATACAATAGAGGAACAGTAAAATTTATAGATGCAATACAATCCCGAATTCCCTGACGTTTTGAATTTTACCAAACTGTACTGACTGCAATCCACATCATATTCAACAGTTATACATATACATGTTCAAATAATTTTTATAATATAATACAATTGCTTTAAATAAATAATAAAGAAATTATTAAAAAAAAATCTAAACTGAATGCTGCGCAATATTTGCTAATATCTCAATGTTGTTTTTATAATTGTTGATCCAAAATTGGAATTTAAAATCGATGACAATCAAATGCACAGCCAAACATGAAGATCCCATTTGTGAAATCCAGCATCATCTGAAAAAAATTATATTGAGAAACTGAAAATAAGTTTCATCGTACAGTGAGTGAAAATGGCAACAAAGTAATACACCATTTTAATGTAATCATTTCATTAAAGAAAAAATAAATAGTGTTGTATTAATGGCCTTTTTTAATATTTGCACTACCCTATGATTGTAATGACACCCAATGTATTTATCATAAATTATAAATTAATTTATTATTTATATTAAAACATTTTCCCAAGCATCTTTTCATTGTTGTCATTGTTTCATTAAAAAACTAACTCCCAAAGTCTCACAATTGTCAGACACTCATTCCTCCATTTTCTGATTGGCTAATACGTAGACGCCAAGATTTTGAGATGTCATTCCTTACAAATATTTCTCAGGGCACTAGTATTCCTACCGACCGAAAACCTTCTTATTTGAAGACTTAAGTCAGAAACAACAATAACCCTGAATCTCATACAGCAACTGTGCGACATCGCTGAAATTCTAACCGTGACAACATTATTTACAGGTTTCAAAATATCTGAGCGTCAAACACTCTTATTTATCGACTGAGTGACAAGTCGTTTCAAAAACCCCATTTGAAGACCATGTCAAGAGCCGACATCATTTTAAACCTCAGAAAGGGCACAAGACAACCTGGTTGATGGAAAAATGCATACCCAGGAAAGGGACTTAAGACTTTCATTGTAAAATACAACTTACTTAGAGATTGCCATTGCTGGCATGCAAATTGGAAACAAAAAAGTGGAGAGGAAAGTGAATACAAATCATGTTAGGCCAAAAAAGCGATATTTAGGAATACATTCTTTACTATCCATATTCACAGCTCACTGAAACGCGTTCACATTTCCTTTGATAAAAACAGCTTTGGTTACACTAAAATGCCTCAAAAACCTGTGAATAATGTTGGCAGAGCTTTGATTACACATCGGGAGCTGTGAGGAAAGAAAAATTCGAAGGGACTTTCAAAACGTCGACTGACATTTACACAAATTAGAAATAAACAAATGCAAATCTTTTTCACGGGTGAACGAAAGTACATGTTAAACAATTACTTCCCTGTTATTTTCTTTCCATTTGATTTCGGTTAACACAAAGCTGCGAGTGGATGTGTTTTTGTGTGTTTTTGTGAACAAGTGTGATTTCTAAGGTCCCACGGCAGGATTATTATGTTAGCATGTCTGTGCCGCCGCTGGGCCAAAGCACCACCGCACCGAACCGTGTTTGTGTGTTCAGTCCCTCTGCTCAAATTGATTCCTCTTTTGGGCTTAATTCTAGGGCTGAATATTTAAACACGGATGAGATTAGCATGACATTGTTTTTATTTGCAGCTAAAAAGCCTAGGGGTATCAAGTCTAAAGCGCTTTCTTGTGTTTTTTTTCCTTATTCTTCCATCGCTTTCTACATCCGTCAGTCTCAGAGGTGCCTCTCTTTCCTTCTGTCTCTGTCTTTAATTCCTGCGCTCTTGCGAGTCTCACAGCATCTAAAGTCCTGCAGGAAAATCCAACAGAATTCTGCCAAACGTTTATCACAGCAGCTGATCGACCCAACACAGGATGGATTCCCAACCCGGGCAGACGAACATTGAAAACGGGAAGATAAGAGCATGCACACACTGCATTCACCTTCAAATGCCGATGTCCAGTGCAGCAAAACAAAACACATCTTTGAAATACCATCTGTATCCTTAATGTACTTGCCAGTGTACATAGCGGCTTGCCTTTGTTTAGCATTTCTACAAGTATTGGGGCAGTTTTACAAAAAACTCTTAAATGACAAAGACACGCAACAGCAATATGAAAGACTCAAAGAAGTTTTAAGTGATCCTAAAATAGCGGTTCTACGTTAGAATTGTGACGCTAAGCTTAGAAATTCTGGGAATGGCGCTCCATTTTCTTAACAGTCTTATTGTAACACCATGAGTAATATCTTGATTAACATTTATTTGAACCCTTACATCAGCGTTTTGCTGTATTTTATGTTTTTCTTCTATATTAATTTGACAAAATACTGCAGTGCTTATTGATAAAGTTACTATAAAAATGCAAAATGTTATTCGATAGATTTTGAATTGTGAACATGACATAGCATTTTAATTCTACATGGTATTTAAATTTTTTAGCTGGAATATTGTAAGATGATTATAGTATCGAGACAACCTTCTATTTTTTTTTTGAAGTATTCAAGATTTGCAAGCTTTGTAATTTTGTTTCATTTCGATTTTCTGCAAATAATAATTAATAAAAAACAATATTTCTACTTATAATTTAAGAACAGGTTGTCACTGCCCTTATAATATGTTATATAATCTTATGTTATAATATATTATATATATAAATAAATATATATATATATATATATATATATATATATATATATATATATATATATATATATATATATATATATATATATATATATATATATATTTAATATATTTGCGATCTTAATTTACTTTTTTAATTTATAATTCAAACATGTTAAACTTTATTAACTTTGGAAAGTTGGTACAACTGAAAGAAGGCCAATGCCAAAAGAATTGTAAGAAGATTTAATCTTTTTGTAACCAACAATATTAATAAAACATACCACTCTCCCCGGTTCTCTTGTTTCCATAAAAACTAAAATAACTGCAAAAATTTTTTTTAGATGGACACAATTTGCAATTATTTTAAAAAGCAACTTTCACTACAGTAAACAACCTGGTTTACATTTATGAAACTCTTGACTCCAAACCTAATTACTTACGAAGATATATCTTTTGTGACAGCATCTCTATGTGACAACCTGGTCTCTCCTATACTGACAAAGAATGAAATCCATTGCAGTGTGCCCGTATAAACAAACACACAGATGGCAAAGCAAGACATATGGATGGTTTGATAGACTGAGTGAATGACAGACAGAAATTCAGTTTATATCAGATCTGTCGGAGCCCAGGGCCTAATTAAACATCAAACCCTATCACTCCTGTGAGCGCGCGCTGCTCTCCATCAACCTGATGCAAAAGTGTGCAACCTTCATAGTGAATACGCATACTCACGCACACACACACACAAACACACACATTCCCTAACTCGAACCTGAAACCCAGTCACACATGCATTCCTTCAAAACTACGCTTCAAAGCATGTCAATTCTCACTCCTCAAAAAATAGCTTCAGGAACCCATCATGTCACCAGCAGAAGCTTGAAGAAAGTGAGAAGAGAGCGACATGGGATGAGAAGTTTAAACCTAGATCACTGTGCGTGTGCGGGTTGGCTGTGATGCGATAGCGCAGATGCCCTTCGGATCTGAAGGGCAGGCTTTGTGCGCAAGTTTGAAATTCAGAAAACATCAAGGCTAAAATGAAATATCTTTGTAATTAAAGTCAAACGTGCGACTCATTTTAAATTGCAGCGAAACTAAGAAAAAAGCTAAAGTCTGCTGATATCATGTCAAATGATAATTAGAAAGAACCATTTTTTTGCAGCTGGGCCAATGTCATTGATTCAATTCTCAGGACTACAACACATCGTGCACAGATAAGATTCAAACTACTAACAAAGTGCCACTTGAGGGGGAAATTGCTATTGAAAGCCTTGTTCCTCAACTTTGGCCTATCTATCATCATCTCTGTTTGAGACATTAAATTGCAGGTTACTTGCAAAGTCTTTTTCTTTGTTTCTTTGTTGAAGTCAAATAAAGTCAAACTGACATTACATAAATACATGATACATACATTCATAAATATATTATGTAGAATGAATCTGTGATATTTGAAAACCAGCCTACTATTTAATATGGTTAGAAGTAGAATCTTAGTTTGCAGGATGCCTACACTCAAAAACATTTTACTATTTACAAGTGAAACAATTTACATACAAAAAATTTATACATTTAAAAGCCTCGAGATTAAGTTAATAAACTGTCTAAGTTAAAAATTATTATTGTGTATATGTCAGTAATTTTTATTATTATTTATTAATTCATTTCAATTAGAATTCACCCCAAAATTGTTGTATATTACATTTATAGACATGTACAATAAACACCTCTTTATTACATCAACTTAAAAATATTGGTGAATTTTAGAGTTAGAAACATTTAGATTTTTACTAAGTTATTTTAATACTTGCCACTAAAATAAAATATTTTAAAAATATTCTAAAAACTTAATACAACTCTTTATTTTTGTGATATTTACTTTGTTGCAGAACACATTTTTTCAGTTTATGCATTTTTAACAAATGCATTTTCAAACCTCAATAAGACACTAATGATGTACTTTCTATAATCTAGAGCTCAATAATAAGCCAACCTTATATAAGAAAACCAGTTTTTTCAGATGTTTATTTAAAAAAATGATGGACAGTATGGTACTATTAATGTACTTCCTCAATAATTGACTGCCAGATTCCAGATTGAAGTGCTAATTTTAATTGTATAAATATATAATTTCTCTGGAACAAAAGCAATTCAACGTTTTGAATGAGTAATTTCAGATTTTTAAAAACCCACACAAATGTTGTGTTACAAGATTGTGACTAGAAAAGGTTGCTTGCTGGAAAACCAACACTATTTTAAGAGTATCGCACATTGCTGAAATGCAGTTGATTTATGTTTAGTTTGTTACTCCCCACCACTGGATCACAGATGGTGAGAGAGAGGATAAAATTAAGAGTGACAGAGCTGGAGGAGAGAGATGGAGAGAGAGGCGGGACGTGCGAGCCAGACTAACAGAATGATGCAATGAATGAGTGATTGACAGGGAGTAGTTCAGATAAGCTGTTCATTAAAACACATAAAAAATCACACCCACGAACAAACAAAAGTGTATTGTTGAAGGGACGAGATTTGTCTTGATCTGTTGAAAGAAAAAGAAGAGTACAGAAGACCTGGATTTCACTGAATTAAAAAGTAATGTGCAAAACAATTTTAAAACAGCAAAAATGGCAGCAAAACTGACCATGCAAAATTGTTCTAGTATGAGTTTGACATATGATTTGTGCCTGTTTGTTTGTCACCATGACTCCTGTCAGTTGTTTCTGAAGAGCCATGCAGGAGAGATAAAAGTGTCGTATTTATAGACCAAAGGTAAATCACAATAATTTTAGTTTGCCACAGACCGCCAAACCCATTTAATTATGCAATCCCTTCTTTCTCTTTTATGCCTCTGTCACCACGTTCACTTACTTTCTTCACCTCCATGCTGATTATAGCTCCCCTCCAACTCCTTAGAGAACACATTCATTCGCTCGGCTTTCAACATGAAAGGCAAAGGAGAAAAAACATAAGAAACACTGCAGAAATTAAAGAAAGACTGAAAGCATGTATGTCTGGGGTTAAATTAGGTTGTTTTTTGGTTACATTGAAATATAGTTAAATTACAGTCAAGCTGCAATTAGTTTGAGAATATTCGATCCGTATATACTAAATTCCGCGAGATAATTACGAAACACCAAGCTATTTTCTTAAAAAAAAATCAAATTTTTAAAACCGACGGCACTACTGCTGCGTGAAAATGACCTTGTTCACTACGGATGCTACGTGGGCCGGATGTCATTGAGCTGGCTGACTATTAAATGCAGAAGAGAGTGTTGAAATAGTCTATTAAAAAGAGGGATTTTCACAGATAACAGTATTAAGATATTAGTTATTTTCAACTTAACTAAGCGCCACAAGAACCTACCAGCGGATTACATTACATGACTTCGAGACCCATTACAAAATAAATGGTTGACTTCCAAGCCAGTGGCAGTGAGTGTTTCCGACAAAAAGTGGGCATGTCCTTCGACCCGACCAAACTTGAGAATTGCTCAAGTTTATGCAGTTAGAAGAATGGAAGAAAAGCATTGGAGGTCACCTTATCCATCTTCTATCAGTAACTGCGGCAAACAACTCCATTTACATTTACATTTAGGCATTTACCAGACGCTTATCCAAAGCGACTTACAATAGTCGAGGAGACAATGAAGCGGTAAATAGCCGATACAACAATAGGTGAACAAGTGCCACAACAATGTTACCAAGTTACACAGTTTTTATGCAAACTCAATGAACACATAGCAGGAGGCTAGCGACACCCATTGATTGAGTAGCTGGTAGTGTAGACGCTGTTATCCAAAGTCACTTGCATTGCATTTTACTATATGTTATATGTAAGTATGTATGTTCATGTGCATTTGCAATCTGCAGGTATGAAACCCATGACTTGACGTTGCTAGCACAACTACACAACAGGAAACTAAATTAAATGTAGTTGTACTTGATATCTCAAAATACCCAGGGATCTAACTTTATAGCCAAAATCATGACATGTTCTTTCAATGCAAACTTTTCGAAAAAGCGTACATTCCCACCATTAGTTATAGGAAGGTGGTGCAAAAAGACCTTTTTATAGCAATGGCCTGTACTTTTATGAACTGTTTATATTACACAAAACCTTTGTTGATAGTGTTTATACATCAGACAAATTTGTGTCTATTTTTAAGTTTTCTACTTTACAAAATGAAAATAAATGTGCGTTATGGATGTGAGAAAAAAAGGACGCAATTTTTGGGATACAACAAACTCTGATGTACAAACTAGAATCCAAAATATCCAACAAATGGCCAAGGGTTATTTCTTTATACATAAAATAATTACTATATCTTTTTATTATGTGTCCGTTTATGAGCAAACTGTAGTGTTACAGGTGTGACAATCCTGAAAATGTCAGAAATAAATATGAAATAAATGCACTAATAATAAAAATAATGCCTAAAACTACCCTCACATGGGTATTTGAACCACCAAATGTTGACAGCTATGCTATAAGTACACTAAAAATCTTTATTAAAATTTGATATTTTCATGGCAAGGTTGACATTTTCACGGAATGGCACAAGACTTATATTTTTGTCTGTCTGCTGTTTTTGACCTTTCAATAATTAGTCACATTTATTGAAGGAAACAATTAACAGAACACATTTTAATGAGCGGTTAACAGAATGCAAACCACATATTTCTCGGGAGCCTGTAGTAGCCAAGCAACTGCCATTGAGATGAATGGGAATATTAACATAACGGCCTTCTTCAGGTGCAACCTCCTTGACTTTTCCATCAAAGGCAGAATGCATACTTTAACTGCGCGTAGTTCCTAAAATTGGAACGCAGCCGGATTGAGCATTAGCACAGTCCAACCTTATTTCATAGGGTTACAATGCGGCACGTTTTCTATGGTGGCCCCAGAGGAACATGGCTTTTATGGCCATCAATCTGTGCTCTGTCAGAAAGCTTTCAATGAAAACTAAACCAGAATATGTGCCTGCCGTCCATCAATCAAACACAGGATGCACAATCAGTATAAATAGTGCTTTTCAAATAGAGACAGGTTATAAGATAGAACCACAACAGGAACATAAACCCTCATCAGATATGATTGGGTGCAGCTATTATTCATTGCAATTTACTTTGTATTGGTTATTCAGACTGAGTGATGGCTATTTCACCTCTTACGTTGGAAATATTGTGTATATCGAGGTATATCTATTCAAATCATCGAATTGATTTAGTTGAAACGATTCAGCAATTTCGGTGATAGGCACACATCGGTAAAGGTATAAAGAAGGAAATTATACCTAAACTCTATAATTTAGACTTGATTTATGTGTGACTGACATAACATTTTAGCCCCAATAATTCACCACCTCTTGCTCACCTCTGAATAACATTCATTATAGAGCAACAGAGGTCAGAACGGACCATCGGAAAATGGTTGTTTTTTACGTCCCTCACACTTTCAATAATTACAGCTAACGCCCATTTAATGACATATGGCTTACGGTCCGTGCACATCGATAACAAGGCTTCTATCCATATGAATAGCAATTATCACCTTTTACCTTATGTCTGCTTTTAAAAGAGAAACTTATATTAAACATGCAGCACGAGAATGGGGTCAAACATCTTTGTTTCACCTCACCGGTGATTCACCTGTCAAACAGTAGATGCGTGGCATATGTACGAAGGCTTTTGAGACGTCAGCTGAAAAATGCATATTTCAAAAGTAGTTAAACTACTCTTCCAAAAGTATGGACGCATTCTGAAATCATAGATCTAGTGTTTGATGTTCCGAAATAAATCACATTTTCAAAACAGACGCTGCATGATAAATCAAATGGGTAACGGTGCCCATTTGGGTAGCATTAACTGTAAAAAAAAGAATGATTTGTCAAACTGGCAGCAAATGGTAAATCATATGATCTCTAACTATTCACATGCAAACGCAAATGACATGCTTCATATAGTGTTTACATTTGACCTCAAAGGCCTGTGGACGGGGTTTACAGACACTACTATGAGATTGAGACAGTTACAAATATTGGACAGTTACAAATATGTTTGGCCAAGAGTGCTGCTTAAAAAATGTTAATGTTATATTTATAATAAAAGTTTAAATACAATAAAACCTTAATTAATCAGACCTTTAAAATGTAAATAACAGGCAATTTAAAGAATTCCACTCAATTAAAGGGAAAGTCCTTTCCTTATTTAATCACACTCCTGTGACTTTCTTTCCTTTGCAGAACACAAATACTTTGAGAAATGTTGGTTGTTGAATAACAGTTGTGCCCATACACTTCTAGTCAACGGGTTTCACTTTCTTCAAAATATCTACTTTTGTGTTCTCCAGAAGGAAAACTTTATATGGGTTTAAAATGAGGGTAAGTAAATGAAATAATGATTTTTCTAGGTGAACTATGCCTTAAAGAAAATAAATACAAACAATGACTTACACTTTAAAAAAAAAGATCATTACAAAATGAAAAGACAAATTAAATAAAGGGATTAATAACTTTAAATTTTTAAATTGATGTCTAAATTGACCAGTCCTTCACTGTATTTTTAAGTGGCACTAATCGCCCTGCATGTACAAGAGCCTGTTTCATAGGACAAAACAACAATTTTGGCATCGCACATTATTACTGAAACTCTGGTTATTACTAAAAAACTGTATTCAAACATCCGAGCCAATGCTATTCTACAAGAAAAAAGTCGAGTTAGCAGAATCATGTTTCCTGACAATATACACAAAAACAAACACAATGGCTGAACTTTTGCCCCGCTGTCCATAGCAAAAAGACAGACGGCAGAAATGTGTAAAAACATAACTTCTTATTCCCTTACCACTCTCACAACCACTCCAAAGAAATAGCAAGCTTTCTTGCACACTTTTATTCATTTGGCAGGTTTTTTATAAAGCATCCTACAGTTTCAAAGCATGTGAAACCTGGAAATCTTTACCAGTTGAGCTACAGAACACTAGAATAAAACAGCATTCTGGTTGGCTTACATCTCAAATGCTGAATTTACATAAATCAATAGCACTTTGTTTTTCTTTTTTGTTTCATCCCCATTTTACACCTGCATGTAATTCCTTTAACAGCTATTTCATTATAAAGAGAGAGCAAAAGAGAGAGAGTGGGGGGAGATAGAGAGAGATAGAGAGGGATACAGAGAGAGGGAGCGCTGTCATTTTAAAGCACACATTGATGTTTGTGTTCATGCACTTGCGCGTGTGACACGGTGGAGTTAATGCTTGAAGACAGGGCCAACAACTGTCTCTTTCATGTGCCAACTCAATCCTATTAACACAAGCCCGCATCCCCCTGTCTTTCCTGCTTTGTCTCTCTCCCCTTCTGCTTTCAAACTGAGCGATCGAGGTTAAACACATGCCTGATATTGTAATGCTACACACATCAATTAGGAAACATTTACACAACACTTTGATTCCTCTCTTATAGTTCCATTTAATGGCCCGTATCCTGGAAAAATGCACACACGTATTAGGATTGATGCATTTAGATATGAAAAGTTCATCAGATTGTTGTTTTTTATGAAGGTGGTATGTGAATATGGTAATTGGATTTTCAAAGGATTATGTCGGAGTACTTTTGTTTAACCATACGATACCACTGTACACACTATACAATTGTGTAGATTTTTGAATATAGTGTTGTACCATCGAAGTATAATAGATTTCCTTGAAACACAATGCAAGTCAATGTGTGCAATTGTATAGATTTAATTTAATATATAATATAAATGCTATATAAGTACATCATTCATATAAATTGTATTGTGTGCATTACCAAGCATGGTAAAGTTTCATAATATACCATTTTTTTGGGATAACTATGAAAATGTAGCATTGGGAATAGTAGGGAGAAGGGTACACACGCAAACACACATACACACACATACACACCTCTCTCTAGACTTATCTTCCACTCCTCTCTCCTTACTTGGCTACACATGGTCACCTGTTCTGCTCCAAAACTCTCAGAGCTCACAAAGTCTTATGAAGAGCCTTCTCAACTCCTCAACTTCTTTCTTTTCTGTTCTTTCTCTTACACATCCAATATCAAGACAGTAATGTACTTGCACAACACATTACATACATCTTTAGGGTTGTAACCCATTGATTGTGTCAATCACACTTAACCACAGTACTTCACTATCAAAGCCAAGAATTTATAAAAAAAAATCAAGACATGAACTCAAATAGATATCGGGCTTTAGAAACATTTGCAGGTCTTGTTAAGTTACAGTGGATCTCTCTGACTTTCTTTTTAAAGCAAGTGTGGTAAACAAGGCCATGATACTGTAATGTGGTGAAATGCCAGTAGAGCTCAAACACACTCTTCTCCTCTTGGAAATATCACTCATGCACGCTTAACCTCAGCATGGACCCATGAAACAGTGAATACATATGAGCATGCATGCACAAACACATACAGATGCTGATATAACTTTTATTTAAGTTATATTTAATATCATTGAATCAATCTGAAAACAACATCCTCCTCATTGCAAACCTACTCTTTAATTTTCTTTGAAACACAACGACAGATAAACAATGTCTCTGTGGTTTGGTCTGTACAGTGGAAGTCAATGGGGACAGATGTTGCTTGGTTACCAACGTTCATCAAAATATAATTTGAATACAAAATATTTCAAAATTTCACACACAAATATCAGTGCAATTATAATGCCCTTTTTTTCAATGAGATTATGTTTTATACACTGACAATACCAATCTTAGAATTAACAATGTTATATTAACAATATTCGAGAGGAGCACCTACAAACCATAGATATGATCGACATATTATCCTCCTCTTGCTTTTAAAAACAATATGTGAAAGGCGTGCATACAAAAAAATATTTCAAATGGATTAGTCAATATCACGAAAATAAGCATTATATATTAACTGTAAAACATATTTTATACATTAGATATATAAAAATATTTCATTTTCCTATAATTTAAAATATTTTTTAATGTTTATTCTAATACGTTAAGTTTAAGTTTATTTTAATTCTAATGGAAAACTTAAGTTATAGAGATTTACTTAATTACTTTACATTTACTCAAAACTTTTTAATTACCAAATTTTTTTGTGTGTAAATTGCTTCACGTAAAAACAAATAAAACATTTTTGGGATGTCGATAAAATGCCACATTCCCCGACAGTTTTCAGCATCCTTTTGACATCCTGACACCTCACTTTTGCCCTGTTTCCACCAAAACATGAACGTTCTTTTAATAGAATTCTATTAAATTAGCTGAAAACAACATTCATTTGATTTAAGCAATATTGTGTATACCATGTGATAATATTCATTTTTATTCTAAATTTATTCGGTTGGCCCCCGTGCAATAAATCAGCCTTGCTTATCGGAAAACTCTGACCTACATACTTCAGTCAATGCTCATTATATATATTTTTCTTCCCAACAAACACCAAGGCTTACCTTATGCGAGTATTTCAGCAACTGACATCAGTTGTCAAATGAAACAATTACATAATTCTGTGTAAATGAGGCAATTAAATCAAATCTCAGAAAGACCGTGTTATCATTTCTGATCTTTGGAACGATTTTAACCTCTTTTCAACGCTCTCTGAATATCATTTGATTTTTGTCTTTTATGCTGTGCAACTGGTCCTTTATGAAAACGAATGTCCCGCTGTAATTTGTGTTTTTTAAATATCATATAATTAGTAGCAAATTATCATTAATAACATTATAAAAAAAACATTTCCAAGGGTAGTCTAGGGGTTATGTGGGCCGATGGAGGGCATTAAAAAGCTCTTTACACACACGGACACAAATGCTGTGAACAGAGTAATTATAGCTCAGTTAATTGATGTCCAGAGAGGCTTTGATCTCAAATAGTCCCTGATGGACAATTGTGAGGCAAGTGATGTTGTTGTAAAGATACATCACATCTGACAGCAATACAAAGGAAACGCTTGAAGAATTATCTCCCTTATGCAAACGCCTTAAGACGCTGCAAAAGCGTTTTCAAAGTGCGTCTTGATTTTGGTTGTTTAAATATTTATTCCTTTTCTGTGAATTTTGCAGGACTTTAAAGGTCTAAGAAGAAAACTCAAAGGGGCAAATTAAAGTATTAAACTTTTTTTGGAAGGTTTAAATGCAAATGCAAATGTACTTTGGTCTTCACACAAATAAAGTATGGGTGTTCTTATTTTGTTGCCTGAATCATTCTGTTAGCGATGGAATTTTCTCTATCGAGAATGTATGATCAAATACAACAGACATAATATTGTGGGTGTATTTGTTTCTGTAAATATAGCAATTAATGAACATCTTGAGATATTTGCAGAGTATAACAGTTTAACATGGCCATGCCAGGTGCGGAACATCTAGATATATCAACATAGATATTCATATTTTTAATATAGTGTGTATTATATTGTTTATTATATTGCAATACCATGTCCTATTAGAGTGATAGTTCAACCAAAATATGAAAATCATTTAGTCACCCTCCCGTTATTTCGAAACAGTTTGGTTTTCTTTCTTCAGCAGATCACAAAATTTGATATTTTAAAGCCGGTTTAAATCCAAACAGCAGTGGCAACCTTCACAACTTTGACAAAAGGTTGCCAACCTTCAGTGGCAACCTTTTATGTTAGTATTCATAAAATGGGTACCAGTTACCATACCTAAAATATCTTATGTAACAGTTTAACATGACCAGTGTTGAGCAAATAGATACACAAACATATTTTTTAAATGTTGTGTATTATATTGTTTACTTTACTGCAATGCCCTGTCCCATTAAAGTGATCGCTCACCCCCCAAAAAAGTGACACAAAACCAATGCAATGGGTGCAAGTTGCCAACATTCTTTAAAACATCATTATGTTCTATGAAATATAGTTAGTCATGCATATTTTAAATAACATCATTGTGAGAAAATCATTACAGATTTCTATTTCCTTTCTTATCCTCGTCGCCTATATTACAGACAGATGTGCTGGCAGAAATCTGGAGATATGCCCCAGTAACCATCTCATACTACAGGATATTTTTTATGTATTTTAATTGAAAGTCATGGTCTACTTTTAAAAGTGACTTTCTATTACTCACCCGGCATTAATCTTTAAGAACCACAATTTAAGATTCTGAAATGTACAGAGTAAACCAACAGTCAGGGTGACGTTAAAAACACCTACAATATATGTGCAAGGTATTTTTAATGTATACTAAACATCTGTACGTCTGTTATATTTCGCTATAAGTGAGAATCTGTGAAGTCCAGTAAAGTTGTTAGGGTCCAAGCGACAGCTCTTATCACTTTATCAGTGCGCCATCTGTACAGCGAAAACACGACGCATAACCATGCCAACATAAGGTTACGCGTACACACATACAAAAATAGCCGACTTCTCTTAAGCTTTAGCTGTCATTTTCTTGCGGTTTTATTCCCTTCCTCACCTTCAAATTCCCTTCAGACTTGATTAAGACCTATTCTTCCGAAGCCTGTAAACTTGACTGAGATCCCTGTGCTTTGCATACGTTAAGCCCAGCTCTACTGGCGTTGGTTGGACTTAGCGCATTTGCTTTGAAGCTGCTCTTATTGCTGCTGTAATACTCCATCCAAGACTTGCTAATACTGTTCGCTAGCCCCAGAAGACTGACTGACAGATGCCCTGATTACCATAGCCTGATAAAAGAGAGTTTGGAAGAATGTGCATGCCCGTCATGAGCAGGGGGCACCATGCGATCCCTCCAGTGTTCTTAAGAGATTAACATAGTTAATCAATTTCCTGATTACCTAAAGTTACGTGAAATCGGTCGATGGCGAGTTGTGGAAAATGGAATAAACTGCGAGAGTGAAACTCTTAAAAACAATATGGGTAGAGGGAATCATCTTTTTTACGAGTTAAGCTATTGTGATTGCGGCAATAAAGTCGTAAATAAGAGCGGAAAGCTCTGACGTTATGGGCATGCGAAACAAATATAACAATTTTTAAAGTTGAACTCGTTGGATCTTATATGTACTTTTAACATTATTTACAGGGCCGGGAATTTTATGTAACAATACTAAAATCTCACTGTACCTTGTCATAGTCGGCACGATATTTATTGTGTTATTTAAAAAGACAAATTATGATTTGAAGACATGTTTATTAAAAGTGTTCATTAAACAATTATTGAGCATTGCTACTTAACCAAGTTATATCTTGTCCTTTTTTCTTTATCTTTTAATCATATCTCGTTTATTATAAAGGTTTTATGTATAGTATGAGTTTGATGAAATGACTTTAAATTCCCCATTATTAAATGAAATAAAGGCGCCAGATGGACCTTCACAAAGGGAACATCAATTATATTTTTTTACATTTTATATTCTTATAACATTTTCTACAATGGGCCCGGAAGACCTATCGTTTTATATAGTCTTGAGATGTGACCACAATAATATTAAGACAAATTTGCTGATGCGAAACAAAAATATCGATAATACTGTTACATCCATAGGGGTCTTTATTTGGACGTTTTTTAATAATTGTATTTTTGTATTATATTCAAACTGTACTAATTCATTTTTTACTGTTCTACTTCAGGAAACAAAATAATGAAATTAGAAGTAAACAGGTAGACCTTTAAACATTTCTATTCAAGAAATGAGACTTCCTTGGCTTTGTTTTCTAGGTTTTAGGGTAAGGTCCACCACTACGACCAACTTTCACCTATATTGACCAAATTCCCAAAACGACGTGCAAGTAACTTGAGATCGACTGACAGAACTACATTGTGACTACATTGCAACATTGAATGTCATGTGAAAGACTAGTATGGTGAAGAAACTTTCGAGTCAAAACACCGAGAAGAAAACTGCTGAGAAGGTATGGAGACCATAATTAGTCCAAAACAGCACTGCGAGGCGCAAGGGAATTAATGTAGGCTTGAGGAAAACATATTTTGAGCGCATTGTCAGAAAGGTACATGGTTTCTTTTCTAAAAGAAGCTAATGGAGGTGTAGGAGGTGAGAAACTGGCAGCAAACATTCAAATGTTTATACATAGAACCATTGACCTTAAAGTTGGTCACCTAACCCTTCTCCCAGACCAGATGATTCAAATGTAGCTTTAGTATGTGTGTTATTGCAGACATAAGCGTATCCCTGGGAGGCAAAACACGAGATTCCCACAAGTGATAAGAAAAACCACAGCATTACGTCTTCTAAATACACGAGGAGACATATTCAAAAGATTTCTGACATCCTGCCTAATTGCCTCCTGGCTCATACGCAGGCCTCCGCAGTTAGCTGCTCCATTAGCATCTGGCTAACAGCGTCTGGCCGTCGCTAGTTTCCTGCAAGGCTCACTACTCCCACCCTTCAGCGACTGCTAGTCTCTCACAGATGCTACATTAATTGTGAATCGACAGGCAGGCTGAGGGAGTACACGGACCACTAATGAACCAGCCAGCAGCCATCGTAAGGCGTCATGCTAACGCGCCACACGCGCAAACCCGAATTAGCGCAAGCGACGGATACTGCTTTAACAAGCAGTGGTGTAAATTTGGCCCCCTGTGCATGTGTCACTCTCTACTGTGATCTGGTCGTGCCCTCTGGGTCTCGCACGTATCAGAAAGCCCCTTTTCTTCTCCGTAGCCCACGCTCAAGGCTCAGGGCACCTAGCGACTCCATATCGCTACAGGAAATAACCCCTTCTGCTGTTTGGCATTTCAGCACAGGTTCCCATCGGGCGAAGTCGGCGGAACAGTCTGGAGGCTAAAGAGAAAGCGGGTGAGAAAAAAGAAAGAGGGCCGGGAGGGGGGGGTTGGGTTCCTGGCGATGAAAGAGAAGAGTGAAGGAATGGAGAGAAGATCAAAGCAGACTCCTCCACTGAGCTTCTGCATAAAGCAATCTCTTTATGAGCAGCCAAGAGAGGGGACGAGATAGCCAAGAAAAAAAGAGACAAAAATACACACGCCACAATATGGTGGAACATAAAAAGATGACACACGGAAGGAAACAAAGCATTTTTTGGCCTAAAATAGATTGTGTAAAAATACCGCAGATGAGAAATCCATAAATTATCCATGCATTGGAGATCTCTTTTTTTTGTCATTTCAAAGGGTCATAGCGAACTGTTTGCATTTCTAACCTAAATTCTACTTTCAATGTTAATGTTCAATGTACGTTTTTCCCTTTCCCTTTCATTTATGTTTTTCGATTTTAGCATTACGAAATTGATTACAAAAGATTGGCACACAAAGTTGCCACATAAACCATAGAGAGATTGAAAGAGACTTATAAAACATCCCAAGCTTCTATGACATACTCACTTTTTGATAGTATTATGTGATGGATAGTCAAGGATTAAATATACTGTATGTAATTGACGTTTACTGTACACGTTGGCTGCCAGGTGTTAATAGATTCAGAAACAGGTTTTTTTCACTAGTTCTTGGAGAATTTGATTCCTGAAAGTGGCCTTTTTCTTTTCTTATTGTCGTTATATGACACCTTAATCAATTTTCAACTTCTCAAAATCTACACGACTCAGTGGTAAGAGTTTACAATGCAAGAGTCATGGGTTCAATCCCAGGGATGGTACGTTCAAATCTAATGATATATTGCAATTCATGTCCCTTTGGATGAAAGAGTCAGCTAAATGCATTAATGTGAATGTAAAATCATTTGAGTTTGTACACTGCAAAAAATGATTGTTGGAGTTGGAATTTTATCACGTATATTGGTACCACATGATTGATTAAAATAAAATTTTATCAACAACCCATTTTTAAGTGTATTTAAAAGCTAA
This sequence comes from Triplophysa yarkandensis, assembly GCA_033220385.1. NCBI lineage: Eukaryota > Metazoa > Chordata > Actinopteri > Cypriniformes > Nemacheilidae > Triplophysa > Triplophysa yarkandensis. The sequence continues at coordinate 16,306,162 of CM065655.1, forward strand.
GAGAAAACCAATCAATTACATATTCAAAGCAGCGCACGAACTACAGGATCTTCAATCATCAAACTGACCCTCTTATAATTTGGAATCATAAGACTATCAAAGATCAACATCTCTGGTTTCTATTACCATCTCAATCATTTCAATGAGAGCTCTTCAATTCTTTAAAAGCACTTGAATAAGTTATTTTAGAATCTAAGTGGGGACGCCTGACTCATAACCAAACAATACGCACTGCTTTTCTAATCTTAAATGTAAGCTATTGAGATGTTTTGTACAGAACTTCAGAAGTATGTGTGTTTTGAGACGTCTCGGGATGGCGCCATCAGCGATTAGAACTTCAGCATGTTTGCAGAACGTTTCCCATGTGCAAATTATACATTGTTGACAACAGCCCTGTTTACGTATCCAAATTAAACCACGGGAAATGAGCATCTTCTGTCAAACGATTTTCCCCTGCTTTTGTTGACTGATGAACACACGCCGGCGCACAATCGCAAGAGCAGAGTGAAGCGTGTGCTCGTCTCCTGTAATTTCCAAAACTCCGACTAAGTCAAACAAAGAAAACCAATAAGCCTCTTCACGCTGTTGAGTGAACTAAGATGTCGAACCCTTCTGCGGAGAGAAGCATGCAACATTGGGTAACAAATGAACTGTTAATATCATCAGCAGAACTACAGTAAAGTGTGAGTTCAGTGGAAAGCTCAGGGCTCGATGAGAGATGTTTCGTAAAGCGTTTCTAAATGCACCAATATAATTTGAGTTAAGGATGTAATTACTGCTGAAGCGCCACTGATCTTTGCTGCAAGGAACTAGCGATGTGAGCAATTAGTGTAAGATTTAAGTCACTATCTTCTTAGTGCCAAAAATAGCACCTGCATGCACGCACAGATACACACACACACCACACTTTGTTCCAGAAGCCAAATAATCTCACATTATTTGTCCTCTTCTCTGATCATTTCACCCGTGTGCATTTTCTCTTACAGAAAGCGCATGGTGTGAGAGTGCATGAATTATTAATATAACGTTTTTTTTGTATGGAGTTTGATTGACATAAGTTGGAAAGCACAAAAAAAATTCACATAACATATTACTTTTGATTAAGTCTACCTGTTGTTGATCATTTTCGACCATAAATTATTTGAATGTTTTAAATGTTTGAGAAGTAAAATAAAGTAAAACAGCTTGTTACACTAGTTATGAGGTTAAGAATTGCAACCAATGTCTTCGGCCTCCTCCCCTCTAAAGAAGCTGTGAGAGGGCAAAGATGTCACGTTTTTTTACTTTAAAGCAGGATATAATGTATTACAATGTACACTGTTAAAAATAATTGATCTTGGTAAAAAACACAGAACTAAACAGTTGTTAACTTAGTCAAATATTTTGAAAACAATTAAATATTAAAAGAATTGATTAAATACGCAAGTCTGTTGTCTACTGTCATTGGTCAACTCGGCTTTCAGTTTAGTGAATCACAACCAGTGACGATACTAACATCACACGTGAAAAAGAAATGTAAAATGATGTTTAGAATCTGAAAGGCATTCTTAAATGTATTCATTTTTGAGTATAGAGTGGTTTGAAAGTTTGGAAATATTTCAACAAATTCCATGAAAGACGACGGTGTATTTATTGGTGTATTAAGTTGGGTAATAAAAATATTCAACATAATACAAGATAAAAAAATAAGACATGAAACAGCATTAAAAATACAAAGTACGTATATAACTGCATTTCTGACAAAAGCCTCCACGAATAAACACATTAGACCTTTAAGTAAAGACACAGATATACAAATATGCTAACTAACTTTAGCTCCACATGGTACATGCTTGCACATACACATTTATGTTTTACCATGGTAAAACTCTTCCAGAAATTCTGTCTGTTCATCTTGTGATCATCCTTGTGATTTTTGTAATTCACTGAGCGAGAAATGCCCAAACACCACCTTCTGTTGATGCTCTCTCTCCCTCAGTACAGATTACGGAGGGTTGGCATAGTGCCTGTGGTAGGTCAATGTTGTCAGTCTGATGCCCTATTGGATGTGGGCAAGTGGTAGAACACACTTTCACCCTGAGCACTTGGACTGATGGCATTTCAATGCGCCCCATGGGAAGCGCACTCACAAACACACTGACATGGCCCTTAAATGCCGGTCTGTACGCTTGTGATAACCGTCAGTACCACCATTCTTCTGTCCTCTGTGCCAACCTTCATCTCGCATGCTGACAAATCCAACACACACACACAAATACGCAGGCAAACACAATTATCTAGACAAAAACACTGGTTTCATATACTGTACTGTAAATATTTGACAATCAGCAAAAAGTATAGTACGCTTCGCAACTTTTTTGCCCCTGAATGCGGAAAGCTTGAGTTGTTTGACCAACAGAAACAACCAGCCACTCTTTAGGTATAGTACATGGAGTCCTGTTTTATAAACCAGTCCACTGCGGGGAATCATATATTACAATTGAATATCCGGCTGACAGCCAAATACAAATCACACCACTTATCCGCATCGGGTCACGTTAACGGATCTTCCCGACTTGCCGGTTAACACAGCCGTGCACACACATTTACGCGTGCAGGCACACCTCATTTCTGCAATAGGTTCCCCTGATACCGAAGAGTCTATAAATATAGCGCGCGGGTCTCTGGTGGGTTGAAGCCATTTCAGCAGGAAATAGGAAAACAGCAGAGACGCTCAGGCTGAACTTTATTAAAATTCATAAACTGTGAATAACAGACATCTCACCCATAAGGGAGCGCTGCCTGAGCTTTTTAGGCCCTCTGGGAGGCCATACCTGGCCTGTCTCATCACACCTAGTTAAAGAGCGAAATGAGATAGATGAGAAAAGAACAAACACAAAAAGAAAAGAGCAATTGAAACGCAAAACTCTCACGTCAATCCCACCGAATTCATACAAATCCAGTCGGGAAAAGGGCAAGACGTTCGGTTTGGCGGAGATTTGAATGTGGCACAATACTCCCACTTCCTAACTTTGAGCAAAGCCCGCAGGGAAATTCAAAGTAATCGTTGAGGGAAATAATATAGTAAGATCAAAAACTGAGAAAAGCATCAGGATAGCGTTTAGTTGTACATAAGCACACACTAAGCAAGGCTTACGCACAAATGGACAAGCCCAACTTTCCTGCAGAGATTTCATTAGTATCTCGATCATTCTGCTCGGAGAGCGTTGAGAATGAATAGACGGCAAATTGAGATTTTGCTCTCTGGTCTCAGATCCTGGTAATCTGATATCTGTCAACCCCAGAAGTGAGAAAGATAAGCACTGTCACAAAATGTGATCACATTTTCAAAGCTTTGAAAGAAATAAAAAACGACTCACATTTCTTAATAAATAACTTCAAGATTAAATGATCTGAGCAATTCTGTCCACACTCATTTTGTATGTCAGTGCTTGACAAACATCTTATTTGTCTGTTTGTGTTTCTTGTAAAGATAAAATTAAACCCATGTTAACCCTGAATGTGTTCCAGCATCAAATGCAGAAGTATTTTTAGGTTGATAGAACTGTACACAGCTGAAAAGTACTGCAGTACTTTTCCAGGTTAAACAGTGAAAGGTCATCTAAAATACAAGTAAAAAAAAATAAGCAGTGTACATCTTGAATCCAAAAATGTTTTTATTCCTCAAAGAATTATTTACTTCAAGTAAATAGTTCACATAAGAACTTTGTATTACTTTTAACTATGTTTATTTAACAATACTAATTTCTCATTAAAATACAGAAAAGTATTAACTTTAACTACACTGTAAAAATATTTCATGCGGCTAAGTAACTGTAAATAAATGATTTCATTAAAATATTTTAAAAATATATTTTTTTACAATTATTCATTGAGAATACAACAGTTATTTTCTAAGAATTTACAAAAAAATATTGTAAGTTTATATAAGAAAAGTTAAGTATGTATTGAACAAATATATATTTGTTATTAACATTTTATATTTTATATATTTTAATTAATTCCAAAGAGTTCCAAATGTACTTTTTTTTTGTTTGTGTAAATTGTATCACTTTAAAACAGGAAAATATTTTTGAGTGCATTCTCTAGACAGTTTACTTTCTAAAAGATAAATGCCTTACATCAAGCCCTTTTTGTTATAGACTACCGATGACATGCAAGTAGTTAGACTTGTCGTTTCCATAACAACAATGCGAGGGAGATGATTGGTCCTGTTGGATCGAGCTTGAATAAATCGAGTTTTGTATATATTAAAGTTACATTTTCAATCATTTTTGATTGCATTTCTAGCAAGAAATTAATATTGCATTTTCAAATATGTAGTTGGTTATTTCAAAGATGTTCTCTGTATATAATTCAAACAAAAATCCATTACACTGCATATAGCCTAGATCTACTTGAAATACTCTGAATTATTTTCTGATCTGTTATCATGCTCAAGTGGTGTCCGATTTTTTTTACTAAAAAAGCACACTTTCATCTCTTTAAAAAAGTGCCAAATGTGAACATGTGCTAATCACATTTTTAAAATACATTTATTTTGATGTTTAAGGTTTGTAATGGAATTATTCAACCAAATGGTTTCTTCTGTGACATGGTGAAGCACTTCCATATCATAAAAAACACATTACATATCTGCTTTATGTGTGATTGGTTTTACATTTAGTGAGGTTTTGGAGACCAGGTCCGATTTTAACCACGGTGCTTCACAATTCTGAACTTACAACCAGTGTCTACCGAATGGAAAGTAAACATAAACATTGCTGATATAGAAATGTAATTTTAATGAAATTTTGTAATTTTGTAATTTTTAATAATTTTAATGAAATCCACTGGGTACAAAAGGAGCATTTGAAAACTTGACATTGGCTTAAATGTATCTTTTTGATGTAGTCTACCATCACCGCGCAGGTCACTCCGACCAGTTTACATACAGACCCATGCAACAGTCATAGTTAAGAGATCACATCACTTCACCTGAATAGATCATCAGTGAAATCACTCAGACACATCGTTCTGCAATATAATTTCGCTCTTCATCCACAAGACTTCACCAGTAGATTTCATCTCTGGCCTATGTATAAATAAATCAATAACCTCGTCTGGGCCATGTGCGGCCCCAGGCGTAAAATTGCAGCACGTCGTCTGTAAAAATGTGCTGTAAAACATATAATGATTCTGCTATTACGCAGCGGTAAGTTGAATAATAAGATGCTTTAAATTCACATCACTGCGGCTTCACAGCGTCCGTAATCTTCACGGCAGGAAAAATCACGGCAGACTCTTTGAAACTGTAGGGTTGTCCGGCAAGGAACGATATGGAGAATAAAAATACAGAAAAAAATAGTATTGGTTTAGTGCAATTAGGAGCTAATAAACAGAAGAATGAATTCTGCTCTCCTTCAATTAAGTATTTCTATGGAAAGATAAGAGGGGCATTCTTCACACGGCTGTTGTAGGCAAATGGATTTCTTCCTTTCATTTGTTTTCCAATCCCACTCTTAGCCATGAAAACACAAGGCTTAATTCTAATGGGGAATATTACAGAAGATTTGTAAAACAAAAGAAAAGGCCTTGGCCAATTGCTTTTTCCTTTTAATGCATTAACTTGTTAAGAACTATTAAAGTTAAAGATTTAAGTGCGCAGGGGGAAGGTTTGTCATGGTGGTTAGATCTACTGGTTCTTAAATCACTTTATAATCCATTATAGAACAGGCTGCAAAGTTCACCTTCTTCTGGCAAAACGTTAAGTCCACATGAAATCGACATTGTTTTGTTTATTGATACACTTCTGAGGTCTTACTGTAAAAAAGTTATTAATGCGTGATACTACAAAGAAATTTATGTATTTAGGAGTTTTCTTAATGCTACTTGAAAGTAAAGTACTTTTAAAAGGTTTCAGGAAAATCCAACAATTCAAATCTTTAACCAAAAGTTGATAACGATTAAACAACTAGCTTTTGCCAAAGGTTTTTTCTTGTGATAGATGTAATAGTAAATGCTGTTGGTATGCATTGTCATTGGAGTAAGTTGTGGGCAAACATCAAGCCTCCTTATCCCAGTCCAAAAGAAGATCCAACTCTGTTCTGCCTACTTCAAAAATCCTGATGGATTTCAGAAGGATGAAATCAAGCCCCATCCTATTTTTTATTTTTTTGTCCTGTTTCATATAGCACCATAAAGATTTTTTAAATATAATTTCTGGCGTACTTTTTTAGACTTTGAAATCCCAAATAAAGTAGATAACAATTTGTTATTGACTGGAATAAATCCATTCGCTCATCTTGGGCAGGTTGCATGAACATAGCCATGTCTAGGCCTCACAAACAAGACAAAATGTTGCTCATCTTTAGTAATTCAGTCTAAATCTCACTGCCTTGTGAAAATAACACTTTAAACAAACTGACCCACAGTGAGCGTTCCAATTATACTTTGCTGGAAATATCCGCATATTAGAGGAATAGAATCCTGCAAAGTAAATTGAAATAAAAACGTTGCAATTTCAGTTTTAACAATATTGAAAAAAGGCTTTGACAACAGTAACTGAGAAAGGCGTGAATCTGTCAGTTTCTCAAACTGTCGAATAATGGACAGAGAAGAAATGACTTGGGGATAACTTGTCATTTCACACTAAATGACTCTCTTTTCTCTAAAAAACACAAAAGTGGGTATTTTGAAAATTGTAGTAGCTGCCACCTTTTCCTTTGCATTGGTTTTGTGCCTGTACAACAGTTGGTTTGCTTACCAACATTCTTTACATACAAATACTTAAAATATTAAATCCAACTTACTTGAAAGCACCCCTTTCATTTAAAATAAATAAAATTAAATGTGTCTTAAGTTGTCTGTGCCCAATGCTCAGTGGTTGGTGTGAAGACATATAGTGCATGTGCACTTGCATGCAGGTTCGATTCCTGTCCTGAGCATCCTTTGCCGTTAATACTCCCCAGTTACTTTCCCGTCTGCCCTCCCGTCCTGTTCAAATAAAAGGCCAATAAAAAGCCCCCAAAACATAACTTAGGCCCGCTATTTCTCAATAAATGTAAATGTAACTACACCTGGTCTTCATGGCTTTTAAAAACCAAAACCTGTCATCCAAAATGACACAAAGAACATTCTGATACTGGGTTTAAACACATTGGATATTCAAAGAGTATGAGAATATAATTTTGATAATTGTATTGGAACCTGCTACCAGTTATTGTTTCACCCCAATGATTAATAAGAGCACCTCAGAACTTCATTTTAGGACCATTACTATTCACACGTGTACCTAGTGCGAGACATTGAAAGGTAGCGATCGTGACAATTTAGATCTTTGAATAGAGAAAACGCTCTACAGTGAGAAGTCCTGCTAGTCATTTAAATGTCTTTTGACAGACCCTCTTATCTTCTAGTTAAAAAGCGAAAAAGCATGATTCTTTTCCTTCCAGCTTTAATCATGCAGACTTTCCCTAAAGATTGAAGCCGTTACACGTAAGACTCGAGTGAGAATTTGCACGTGTGGCTTTCAGTTAAATGCTTCTGTGCAATTTTAATCAAGGGTAATAGCACACGAGCACCGAAATCTCTCCCCTGGTACTGAACTCTATAGCAATCCTGAAAGAAATAGAATTCTTTACACATCAGTGAGATGATGGTTTCGTACCGAGAGCGTCAGAGCTATGATGAAGGAGCGCCATTCATGTCGGAGTGTTTAAGTGTAATGTGAGGAATTAAGAGCAGAGAGTTCAATCTGAGAGAGGTGGAAGATATAAGACCTAAAGAACCAGCAGAGTTCAGATGAGGTGAGATGTTGGGAGAGAACACATCTGAAAGCCTTCCCATTATATTTGGGTAAAAACATTAATATTTATTACACAGCCCGAGGGTGGGTCTTGCGATATCTTATATATGATTCAAGATTTGAATGTTGTTAAAAGGATAGTTCATTTAGAAAAATATATATATGTATCACATATTAAACACATGGGAACGTTTTAATTTCTGGAACTGAAAAAAAGATATTTTGAGAAATGTCTCTGTTGTCTGGGTCCACGGATATAATTAATGTCATTCAGATTTTATTAAAATATAAACAACCCCAGGATGAGTCTGGCAATGACTTGCTTGTGTTTCATCTTCAACATGTTGTTACAGGGATAGTTTACTCAAAAATAAAAATGATTACATTTAAAACAAACACTGGATAAGATATTTAAAAAAATGTCTCCATGGTTTCATGTCCACATAAAGGAAATCAAAAAGGGTCAGTGATGTTTGGTCACCAACATTCTTTAAAATATCTTCCTATGTTTGCTTGAGAATCATACAGATTTAAATATAGTATATATTACACAGCCTCAGGATGAGTCTAGCAATGTCTTCCTGCTTTACATGTTTTAAATGTTGTTAAATGGAAAGATTAACAAGAGATTAATAATTATATATATTAGAATTTACTAACATCATTTAAAACACATATATATGACAAGTTGGGCCAGTGATGTTTGGTTACTAACATTCCTTAAAATATCTTCTTTGTGCTCTGCAGAAGAAAGAAAGTCTTATGCATTTGGACTGACATCAATACATAGTAAAGCATTTTTGTGATTAATTCCTCATATAATCATATTAGTTTGTAAAGTGTTAAAAATATATATTTTGCACAGACTGCATAAATGTGTTACCATGACAACCATTTCACCGACTCATCTTTGTTTTTAAAAATCTGGTTGACTTTTTTGTAGTGTTGGACAAAACCATCCAGTACTGAACTTTTTTTTTGTTTTTTGTTTTGCTAATATGTATGCTGTCATGGCTGCACACACAAATATTCCATTAATATTCAGTCTTGTCTCCCACAGAGTAACAAAATAAATGTCTGTGTCACACACAGATAAATATTAAATATTAAATATGTATTTATAAACAGTGTTGCTGAAAAAGTCAATCCATCATAAACTCTATTTGACAGCCTGCTCTCTCCTCCATTCTCTCAGATATGGAGAGAAGCATGAAAAGCTTCATTTTGGACCTGAACCTGTACTTGTTTAAAGGAGTTATATTCGCATAACGCGACCATGGTCTAGAAATGTTATATTCGTCTTTAAGAAAATAAAAATGTGACAAAGATATGAGTGCTGCTAAGTTATTGTTTAGAATGATTTGAATTAAGCAAGGTACTTTTTTGTTATCTATACATACATTATATGCTTTTCTTAAATGCCAATATATTCAATATATGCAGCGGCAAGAGTGGTGTTCAAGGAACCAAAAAGGACCCATGTAACACCTCTCTTCATAAAACTGCATTGGCTTCCTGTAGCAGCCCGCATTGAATTTAAATGTCTTCTCATTGCCTACAAGACCACCACCGGTTCAGCACCCACTTACCTTAACTCACTAATGCAAAGATAAAGGCCCTCAAGATCTCTGCGCTCCGCAAATGAGCAGAGACTTGTGGTACCAGCTCAAAAGGGTAAGAAATCTCTCTCTCGAACGTTCTCTGCTTCAGTTCCTCGATGGTGGAACGATCTGCCTCTGGCTTCACGCTTGTCAGACTCGGTTATCTTTAAAAAACTCCTAAAAACTCATCTTTTCCGGCTACACCTAACTCACTAACTCACTTCTTTTCTAACTACTCACTCTATCAAAAAAAAAAAAAAAAAAAAAAAAAACCTTCTTTTGTAACTTCACTCTCTGTGTAACTCGGTAGCATTGTTCTAGCACTTGTTCACTTGTAATGTAAATATTCTGTTTCTACTGTATTCTTATAAATAGAGTAAAGTAGAACGTGAGTTTTCTTCTGTTTCTTTACTTCTTTGTTTCTCAGATTCTGTTATATGCAATAAATGTGTTATGTGAATGTTGCCCATCGAGCATTACACATTTGCATGTCTTGTTTTCATTGCCTTGGATTACAAAGAAATCATGCAAAACGGAAAATGGCACAAATCCGCTCACACATTAGCGCTGAGCTTAATTTGCATGCTGCAATTAAGCGCTTGGTTAAAATGGATTGTGGGTGGTTAGCGCATAAGATGCAGTTTTTTGAATGCAAATGCCAATTGGTGCAATAGGCTGGTGAATTCAATGCTCTGCTTGCTTTGTAGAGGTACAGTACTGCTCACAGCAGTTCATAACACAGTCAAGACACTTAGAATCTATTGATTTGTGTTCATGGACATGAATTCTTCATGTTGTTTGTGTCATTCAGCACTCAAATGTGTGTTTAAAGTTTATACACCGGTCAAATGTTTGGGATACTTTCATACACATATTTCCAAAAGTATTAAAAACTTTTATCAAAACTTTTTAACTTTTTTTGTTAGTGTAAATTTATTATTTTGTCCAAATTATTAATAAATGCAGCCAATAAGAATCAAGCATTGCTTTTATTCACAAAATAATCCAACATTACATCTTTTCAGTGTAAACTTTTGACAGGTACTGTCCATTTATATTTTATAACCTGACTATACTTAAAAAATTGGTATCACATGATTAAATAACATCTTTACCAAAGAAATTATCTTAAAATTAAAAAATTTTTTTAGAACATGTTTAATTTAACTGTCTGGACCAACTGTTCATAATAAAATTAAGTAATTCTAACAATTGGTAGCCAAAAGAACCTAAAAACGCTGTCCTACATACTTTATAATATCTAATTTATATTAAACAGAAAATTTCGGATATCTTTCTCTCTGTTAACAAGAACAAATTATTTTATGCAGATTTTAATATTTTATGGTGAATTATGCCTTTAAATAAATGTCACAAGCCTACAATGTGTTATTTTGCAGCCTCAGAATCAAGAGATTCAAATTTTGTTTGGCCTATACTAACAATCACCAATACAAATCTTATTTATTAATCTGTCAGAGCATGTGTGAATTTCAATTTCAAATAATGGTCCAGAGACACACATATGCAGTTTATAAACTTGGAAAATACATCACATTAAATGTTGTGCTGGGTGACACTTAAAAAGGAACATTTGTGTCTTATAAACATGAAGGTTTTTTGTGAATATTATGGGAATTCCTGTGGGTGTTGTATTGCAGTCAGTCTGTGTGTGTCTGTCTGTACTGAGATTGCATCTCAAAGTTCTCAGACTGGTCTGAAATGTGTCTTGGGGAAACTCAGTTGTCCTTTAGTCTGACATGTGAGAGCAGAGGTGTATGTGTGTGATGTGAACGTTTCGTCAACTTTATGCTTCCGCTGTTCTTCGATTTGTAATGTTTACTGCATTGTAATGCCACAGAGATCCAACGCTTGCCTCATTTTGGTCAAATGTTCCAATCCGCTTCCTCTGTTTTATTTTTTGGGAATTTTCTGACTGAGAGCTACTTTCTCTTCAAAGAATTATTAGAGACTAATTACCAGAAGGAAAATAAAGGCCAACTAATATGTACTCAAATGGAAGATGCAAATGTTTCTTGTCCAATATTCATTTTTCTCAGTATAACTAGTTAGGTCCTGTCACAAAATAAGTTTGCCTACAGCAGTTTGCAAAAAAGCTGGTAGAGACTTGAAAGAATAGTTCACTAAGCTTAACCTGGCTGAAAATGATTGTCATAAATTCACAAGTGACTCATTATAGACAATGAAATTAGCAATTATAAAAGAGTAAAATGTGCACATAAAGGAAGATACTTTGTAAAATGTCCGTTAGCAAAGAACCTCACTACCCTTTTTCTTTTTATATAAATTATCGTTCAATATAATTAAATCAAATAGAATACTTTTATTATAAAATAGAAGTTATTGTGGGAACTCTTTTTTTTGTCCATAGCCTTCAATTATTCACCATGTTTTTTTAACACATACTTTAAAAAATCCTGCAGAAGATATAAAGAAAGTCAAGGATTTTCAAAGACTTGCAAAGAAGCTATTTAGAAAAATTTAGATGAGTCTTACAGGTTTAAAGTGAGAAAATGGTTGCAGTGTTTTCAGTTTTGGGTGAACTATCCCTTTAACATTCTACAAAGGGGGAAGGTTAGAATTATGTGTAAAAAGTATGTTAAAAAAAAGGCAGAGAATGAAAATCTTATTGGTAGCTGAAATTATTATCAAGCTTGACGTATTTAAACAGGCAATGCGGGGTACTACGTAAATGAGAGGTAGTTCAACTTCTGCCAACCTTTGCCATTTCTTTGGCTCCAAAATCCAGAAGGGAGTATCTCTATCCCACGCTCTTTATAGTAAAACCTCATCCTCATATCTGGCTTCTGCCTCTCCATCTGATCTGAATGAGCCTTTGTGAGAGCCTTTTAATAAATCAGAAACCTACTTTACACTTTTCAATTTCCAAATGCATCCCCAGCCCTCACCTCTCACCGCCCCACAATAATTATTCCCATAAGAGAGCAGATTCTGACTGGGCCACAGTGACGGTAAAGGGCCATAATTCGAAAGCTGTGCATTAAAATTGTCAGTTAGCAAATGAATACTCATTATATTCTGCATAAAAGCATCACATCCATTTATCAAACTTCCTAAAGAGGCCTTCCTTATTTCAAAACATAGCTCCGGTTTGCATAAAAATTGAGAGTACACTGTAAAAAGTAAGTAATTTCAATGGCGAAAGAGCGTAAAAGGTTGTGCTGTAAACACACACAAAACACATTAGTGTGAAAATCCTCTAGTTCACTTTTAAATACTATGATGTTAAATGTAGACATTATATTAGACAAATTATACATTATATTTATCGATCAAATACAATTCTATTGTTTTAAAAAGTAATCATCCATTATTCACCAATGTCATTCAAAATCTGTTTATGACTCTTCATTTGAAGAAACACATTTTGAGAGTATGTTGAGTACCATGTTGTTTGAAACAAACATTCTTCAAAACATCTTTTTTTGTTCTGCGGTTAAAAGAAAGTCAAAGATTCGGAACGACATGAAGATGAGTAAATTATAAAAAAAATTCCTTTTTGGGTTACCTGTCCCGTTAAAGTAATAGTTAACCCACAAATGACAATTCTGTCATCATTTACCTTCCCTCAAGTCACTTCAAACACGTATGGCTTTCGTTTGCAGAACACAAATGAAGATATTTTGAAGAATGTTGGTAAACTGGGGCCATTAATTGTGCCTCTACTGTCGTAGTTCCCCTTAAAATATTAATTCTGTCATCATTTTCTCATACTCTTGTCAATTTAGAGTAAACGATGAAAGATTTTCATTTTTGGGTGACCTGTCCCTTAAAGAAGTTCTAATCAATAAATATAGAACAACTGTGTTGATGTTACTGTCACTGATTTAATGCATTCCCTCTATAAAGTCAATTTGCATGCTAAATGTATAGTAGTTTTAAAAACGCTGTCACAGCTCTTACATTTGAATCAGTGTGTGAATGTCAGTGTCAAGATATGAAAGAAGTGCTTGCTCTCTTGAATAAACATGTCGTTAAATGACGAGTTGTTTACTGTCCAAAGAGGTTCCAAAAACTGTCAGTGTCAAAACCTCATTTACGACCTGTCACTGAAATATAGAGGCTATTTTAGCAGATAGCCTTGGCGATTTATGCAGCGACCAATTTTCTCAATCCTCTGTAACTCAGCCTTAAGATATCAGGCCTGCGGAAAGTCATAGCCATGCAATAACATAAATGTGACGGGGATGTGCCACGAAATTTGTGATGTGTTTGAAAAATGTCTACCTCTCTCTGGTAACAAGAATAGTTTCTTCTAACACCAGCAACCAAATTTGCTCCTGAAAAACATTTCACTAATAATGTGACTTTGTATGTCACCAAGGACCAATGACAACAAGTTATTCAACATCGGCTTTTATAGGTTGTAATAGGTAGAAGCCAAAAATATAGAAAGGGAGGACAAGGACAGACTCTTGCTGAAAAAGATTGTGTCTATATGTCAAAATTTTGTGTCAGCTTTAAAGCTAAAACTGTGTTCTTAAAACATTAGTAATGGTCAAATATTTCAATCTGATTGGGACATCAGAACTTTTGTATGCGGACATAATGTTCTACATATAAAATGATAGATTTTATAGATAGAGAAAATGTATGAAGAAATGAGTTACCGGCTGCCTAATTCTTCTCGTTAACATCTTTACACAACCTCTATTCTTATGCCAGGCGTGCATGACCAGAACCCTGAAGACATACTGAAAATACATTTATTTTATTATAAAATTTTAATAAATTCTTGTAACCAAAAAGTTCTTGAATTCTACTGACTACCATAGTATGATATACCCATTCCTCAATACCTATTCCTCAAAATATCTAAAAATAAAATTTTAGATGATTAATTTGTTCCATTATGGTGATCAATGGGGTCCAATAAAGATTTTGCTACAAACATTCTTTCAAATGTTTATCTCTGAGGTCATCAAAACAAAGAAATTGATGCTGATTGTAAACAACTCAAAGATGAGTAAAGAATCATACAACTTTTTGGGGAGTGAAAATGAATTTCCAAGAATTTGAAAATTCTATCATTATTTACTCTTGTCAATTTAAACCCTTATGGCTTTATTCTTCTGTTCACCTTAAAATAAGTTATTTTAAAAAATCTCGGTAAATGAAATGTGAGGAAATATATCAGTTCGAACAAGTAATTATTATGATCCTTGTGCAAACTATTTACCAACCATAACTGTGGCATAGTGTGTTTATGAGATACATGTATCTTTGATTTCATGAAAGGAAATACAATAATGAATAGTTTAATACATCAGATATTGCCCTGAACATATTTATACATTACTTGCTAGAGGAAATGTCTTTTACCGTCAACAGATCTAAAGTTATCACTGAAGTTCAGCACTTCGGAAGTGCAAAATGAGCTAATATTCAGTGATTCCATAAACCTGTCAAGCACAGCTGCCAGCTGATAATGAAAATGAAAACGGCATCAGTTGTATCTTAATGTAGATCCTCTGGTTTTTGATATTCCATTGAAACCCTTTTCAGGGTTTCTACGTAATTATACAGTGTAATATTATTATTTTTCTATATTTTCCTTTCTATATCATTTCTAGTTTCTTCTTTGAACTTATTAAAAAGTATTATGTGTTCGATGTTCTATTTTAAAAACTTTTGGAAGATAAACATTCACTCAAGAATGAACATGACATTTACAGATCAACAGTGTGATCAAATTGTGGACATATACAACATGTGCTCTTTTGCATATCTAAATAGAATCAAATTTGAAACATTGATTCTGTGTTCACACTGTGTATAGCAACTGTTCGACCCCATGTGTGTCCATCGGAGACCTCTCGTTTTTTGCAATATCTGATTTGGCTTCAATTGCAATGAGGTTGCATTGACAGAAAGTGTTGAACTTCAAGCTGTATGATATCTCAGTAATGTGAGAGTCTAGCAGTATGCTGATGTCATACACTGATCATTCTAATCAACACTACAGTGTCGAAAACGTGGTGAAAAGATTTAGCAGAAATTTGAATAGGATTTCCAACCACATGTGAATGTAGCTGGACATTTTAAACATCTGGAATTTTTGCTGTTTACACTTGCTAAATTGGACCGATATCAATCTGATATGCACTAAAAATTACTTTGTTAATGTAACCATAACAATATCTTTTTCACAGACCCACGGAAACATAAAATTATATTATGTATAGCTGTAGAATATATATTTTTACGCATATAAAAAATGCATAAAAACAAGTACTTTATTTTGTAAATTACTAATTGCATTTTACTAAACAATACTTATTCTCCAAGAGTTTTATATTCATTGTCATATGTTATTTACATTTATTTGTTGTTTTTATATTTAAATGTTGCCTTTAACATAAATTATATCAACCTGATCTCACTGAAATCTGTAACTATATCATGACGTGTCTAAGTCTTATAAATTCGCACGATGTGCAATGTACAAAGCCATACAATTATTAGATTTTCTTCCCTAATTCCACTCCTAACCCTAACCGTTACTGGAACTAAAGTTAATTGTACAGAAATGTACAAATAAGATTGTATGAAATTATTCGAAAATTGCCGCATCGTAAGACAGTAAGTCAGATTGTGTTGATCATACAGATTTAATGTGTCAAAGTTCTGTAAACCTCCCCTTAAAAAACTAATAAAAATTATGAAATGTTAGTAATTTCGCCTTCCCTTTTGATCATTTTAGATGCAGGGCATCCAATAAATATTTACTTGTGTTGACCAACCAGAGATTTTTAAAACGAATGCGCTTTAATGCATTTGCACAACCGAAGCTGTTTTTAATGCATTTATATATCATTGATTACGCAGTATACAGACCCCATTAAAAATAAAGATCTTAAGGTTAAACCGCTACTATTTAAATCGCAAACAGGCTCATTTACAGCAAATGTGCAGCAAATGTGCTCTTATAATGAGACATACTTAAAGCCGTGGGTATACATTTAAATCAAATACACAATCACACTGGCTCATAAATGACAAATGTAGTTACCCTGAGCTATAACTATTCCACACAGACTCTCCAGCATAGTGCCGTGTTTGAAATATGAATGAGAATCAAGTCGCCGGTGTGAAGTATTTAAATCGAGGAAGTCAGGCTCCATGGAGCTGATAGATGGAAATAAATGGAGGCACGGGTTACTGCGGATCCTACATTTCAGATCACAGCGTGCGCAATAATATCAATAGAGATAATACTATTTTAAAAGTTGTTATCTCAGGAAACCTCGAGAGATGGGGAGGAAGAAAACGAGTGACAGTGTAAGTGACTGACAGGCGAAGGAAGATTGTAAATGAGACTGTCTGTGAAGAGAGGAAGATATGTGTGGATTTCAAAGAGAACGAATGAAAGGTATCAATCGTCTTTCTGACACAACTGCTGGGCACATGTAGGGTTAGGGATTTTGATTCTTTCAACTGCTGTGAACGTATTGTCAATGCTGATAGGAACAATCACAGAACTTCAAATGGTTTCTTTTAAAATACTATTCTCAATCAATAGCTTTTTTTATTAAAACCAGTACAAAATATCAGCATTTATTCCAATTTGATTTAGCATCCCACCCATGGAATCCATCACATACCAGTAGAACACATAGTTTCCATCAAAACCACTATAAACCCCTTTAAAACCATTATAATCATTACAACATCTTTAACGGTTTCAATTGTTTTTAAAGAAGAGAACAGGATCATACCACCAGACACCATTTAGAGTTTGCATTAAGATCGATACAATTCCATTTATATCCATTAAGTCCATTACAATTTCTATTTTATTCATGGCAGGGCTATTGATTTTCAGCAGGGATGTGTACACAAAATGATGCAGATTTTTTTATGAAACAATTAACACTTTTAACATTTTAAAGAATTGAGCTTAGTTTAGATTTTGTGTATATGTAAGTAAAACAATTAAGTAAATCTGATTAACTAAAACATTTACATTAATTTTAGAGAAATTGTCTTTTTGAATTGAAATGAATTCCTTAAAAATGCCCCCCTGAATGTTCTGAACTGTTTATTTCTGTGATATTTACTAAGCTATAAGTACTTTCTTTAGCTCTTTTATCTAATAAATAAATAATTCACCAGATAAAAGTTAAAAAAGTGACAGCAAATCTAAGCTGTTTTCCTCACAGAAAACCCAAAACATTTCTGTGCACAAAAAAGATATTACCAGTATTTTTCATAGAATCAACAACTGTAACTAAAAACAATACATATTTACTAGAGATAGAATAGAAATAAATTGGATGCTTTCAAAATAAATTGGTGTTTAGATTTTTTTTGATACTGAAGAACGAGACACAATTTTACGTCAATGCGACTTTACATCAACTTGACTTTGATCGTTCTATAAGAGAAGACACAAAAATAAACGCCTACAGAAAGGAATTATGGGTGTCAAGGAGAGCTTTAAGCTCCACAAAAGAGAACGCCTTCAATGAACGACAACTATGAGCGAGCCATTCGTTCGCTTAAATGGTTTGTTTGAAAACACAAAGTCCTTCACGATCAAAACGCAGCCGTAAAAAAATAGGTGGAAATTTACCCAGAATGCTCGTGGACCTGATCATGAACACTTTCTCAACTTCACAGGCACGGTAGATACATGAGTCTGGGCAATGTAGCCGACACAAGGGAATAAATTAGAGGAAGACCAGCCCTGCGTGTGCGTGTTTGCGGTCCGATGAAATCCCCAGACTGCAGAGATTTTAAATGACTTCTAATTAAGAGAGCCATCAAAGGTAAGTTCCTGCACCTTAGCGGGGCTAATAAGAGAGTTAGTCCCGTCGAAAGGAACGAACAAGTTTCAAAAACAGAGAAATAGGGAAACGAGAGAAGGAAATGGTGAGGAGGAGTGGAAAGGTTAAGCTGAGAGATCAGGTTTGTATACTGAGCGCTGCGGTGTTGTGACCTTGAAGTATTGGCAGAAATGGCCTTGGTTCCTATATTTATACTATATATGGTTTTCTTGCCTGTTCTGCATATTTATTTTATTTAGTTGGGCCAGTTGTTTGGTAGTCCTATAGAGTGCAGTGTAAAACATTGTCTCACGTAAATATCACAAAAATAAAACGGATAAAAAAAAAGCCACATGATTAAATATAAAAATATTCCATTAATAATTAATAACTAATGAATAATAATTGAATTTATAAAATTTAAAATCAAACAGTTAATTCTGCTTAAATTTGCGAAATATTTAAAAAACTTTATGTAATGAATTTTTTTTATACTGTATGTTATTTACATGTACACAGTTTTTGTGGTGAATTCTAATAGAAATATTTGAGTTAATGAGTTTTAAAAAATGTACTTTCTTTACAGTATATTGTAACTAAATTTTTACTTAATTTCAAAGCTCTTAAAATGACTTTTTTCGTGTAAAAATGTTTTCACGTAAAAACACATTATTTCGAGTATGTGTTCACGTGCACATCTGTATGGGTTTTGGAGAGAGCTCACTTGTATGTATTGCAGAACGATAATGAAACCCAAAGTGGTGCTTGCCCAAACAGTTGGCATCATTCTAGTGGTTTGCAGTGGTAAGTGGTTTCCGAGTGGTTTTAAGCCTGTTGCTATGTGGTTGCTAGGTGGCTTTCAATAAGGCCAAGCCAAACAAGCCCACACACAATTTCTATAATATGCATCATTTTATCCGTTTGATCACCCAACAGCAAAACAATTGTATCACAGCGCTGGTCGAGTTGTGCAGTTAAGGTTAATGGTTTGCTCAAACACCAGATTTTCAATGTGAGCAGTAGGGCAGCATTACTAATGTGGATTACGATGATGTGATCAAAACATGTGTGTGTGTGAATTGTGTCACAGTTTTGATGGCCAATCCTATTCAACTCTGAGCCTGAGATCTGTCACTTTTTCACAGATCTCATTAAACACTTCATACTTAACATTTTCTGCCCATCACACACTCCAAAATCCATCACTCACGCATCCCAAAAAACCCTTCTGCAGAGGGTTGCACACGCATTAGTGCCGGTGGAGATAAGATATTTCAAAATAGATCATTTTTTTCCCACTTTGCTTTTATTATACAATTGGGATATATATACACCAACATATATATTTTAGTTCAGTTTTTTGGTTTAATGTATTTAAGGGGCCACAAAGAGGGTATCATATATACAGTTTATTACTAAGGTGAAAGATAATCACTCAGAATCAATATTTTGTATGTCATATATCACTCCTTTACCAAATTACTTTATCATATCATTTGCGACACGTCTCACATTTGAACACAATTCTTCCTCTTAACACTAAATCTCCCCTATTTGAATAATGTAACATTTATTACATATTTATAACATAGTTAAATAGTTTTGTCTTGGCTGACTTATCATCTTGCCATTCACATTAAGGCTTATTTACCATGCTTGTTTAGTAATTGCTGGAAAGCTTATGAAGGTGTGCACTCTCGCTCAAAGGTTTGGGACACTTATTTTAAAAAAATGGATCTGAAGGTGTATGATTAAATGTCTGAAATTTGTTTAAGAGACAAAAATGTAATTTGGCAAAAATAAATATATTTTCATAACAAAATGTAATTTTTACACTACAAATATTTTGAAATTGTTGGCTTTTACTGAATATTAAAGAAAGAACAACCAATAAGATCCCAGATATAATAGTGACTCCCAGTTTATTAAATATGACTAAATTCAAGATTGAAGATGATCAAAAATAACAAGTTATTATTTTTTATTATAACATACTTCTGTTAGTCCCCTTATTCAATCTTGGATCTGTACATTATTATTCTAAAATGTGGAAAATATGAATGCATAAGTGAGAACGTACCCAAAACTCTATATCAAGACTTGACAGTTAAGAAAAACTATATACTAAACTTAGAAATAACAAAATTTACAAATTGTGACCCAGATTTCTTTATAAGATTGAATCTCAGAGTCCCTGCTGATATTTTTTTCTGTATATTAACATCCTTTCACGCATCTGGTGTGTGTTTTTCTGATGTGAAGTGTGTTTAAGTACTACTGCATATACTTGTGTGAATAACTGCGTCATTCTCACATGTTGCATTTTTCATCCAGTGTCCCTTACCTGACCGTAAAATCCTAATTACCTTCCCTGACCTCATAAATACCACACAATAGCTTTTACGCACATATACAACCCGTTTTTATTCTAACAGGATTTAATTCTCTGTCAGCGCAGCTATTAAATGCCGAGAAGGTGGAGTGTAATGGTATTCAGCTCTTATTTAAAAATTTCAGGGTTCAGAATGTTCCGAGCGGGGTGTCCGAGCCAACACGACGAGAGCGACAGCGTTAACCTGCAAGGATATTAGCTTCAATTATGCATGATAAAAAAATGTGCTCCAATGCACAGTCTCTAATAGTTTTTGCACTAGAATGGCCCATTATATCAAGGCATGCAGTTCTAATAGTTTATTACCGAACGCCGCTCCCGAATCGGTCTTAATTTTAATGCCACGTATCATTGAGATGGCCTTGCGGAGCAGAAAGGTAGAGACAACGATATCCATCCCTGAGCAAAAACAAAGAGCTTCTTCAGTATTCACAAATGCACTTACAAGCACTTCAGAGCAAACACTGTGAATAATTTAAGCAAGGCGTCCTAGGACTTTGATACTAGAGGGGGAGAACTTCACTCTATCTGGGTTTATGGGCCCTTACATCACACATCATGCTAAGTGAACCTTTTCTACTGATATCACAAACGAAACCCTTCTGCAAAGCCTTCATTTGGTTTGATTTGATCACATTTGTTTTTCAAAATGATAACATGAATGAAGATTGGATACAATCTGGATTTTACCTAAAAGGTATTGTTTCCAAACTTGAAAAATGTAAATTCTGCCATCATTTACTCTTCCTCTTGTCATTTCAAACCTGTATTACTTTCTTCTGTTGAACACGAAGAAAGATGTTTAAGAAGGTACTTTGAAGTATGTTGGTGTCCTATAGATTGCATTGGTTTTGTGTTCATAGAAAAGAAGTCAAAGGAATTTGGTTTCAAGATTCTTTAAAATATCTTCTGTTCTGTTCAGCACAAGAAATTAAGTCATACAGGTTTGTAAAGCTTATTTTTGGGAGCTTATTTAATAAATAAATAACCAAATGTTTTTTATTAGTTCATCACCATCATGTCTATATTCAGGTCTAGACACGTTATTTTAATGATACTTGCTTTTCCAATCTTCCAGTACTTTCAAATCTCAGGATTTATCAAAATTCTTGTTTAAAGGATGGATCAGTGCCCAGTTTGTTTGGCCCTGTTTGTTCCTTTGAACCTCTACCTGTAAGTAGAATTAATAATTCACGATTGTATTTCCAGTGATCGTTTATATAGGCTTGACAGTCTAAGAGTGAAGCAGTTTCTTGTTGATCTGCTATTTCAAGCATTTCATCAGCAGACTTTGGCCCAAATCTGTACGGTAAAATCAATGACATCTTTTCTATTCATTGACCATAGATATTGAAAATTCTTCAGGACTGTAGTTTGGTTATGGTATCGTTTTTGACACGCTGTATGCGGTACACCAATAATAAAAAACTCTGCCATCTACCAATCACAGCAGTGAGGGCTCATGGAAAGGATGACTTTAGAAAGACTCGACCTGTTGCATATGAGTTGTTTGCTAAACTTTTAGAAATTATGTAAAATCACAACTTCCTTTAAAAAAATATTGTTTAAAGGACCAGTCATTGAAAAATAGTGATTCTAGTGTCGAGGTTGGGAATTGAGATTTTCTGTATTTTTTCTGTATTTACCGGACATGTTCTGCAGAGACGTGTACCTGTTAAGGCATTCACTTCAGTAATACACATTAGTTTTAACATTAAATAATGTTTCTCATCATTTAAAGAAAAGTCTGAAGGTGTAGTCCTAAATGTCTCAAATATTTTTAATAGACAGAAGTGTGATTTACCAAGCATACACAGTTATTTCATGTCGAAATTTACATTTTATCTAATAAAAATATTTTTGAAATGGACTTTGACTGAATACTGAAGTGCGCAGAATAGACAAAGACTTCTTGAAAATTCTTGAAAAAGCATCTCAAGAGGAAACCTTGAGAAGACTTCAAGAAAACAAGCCTGCAAATTCTAATGAAATTTTTTAGTTTTAGCATTACCACAATTTCTTTTGTTTTATTTCATGATTTTGAGTTTCTCAATACTTTTAAATGTGAAAAGAAATGAAAATATGACTGCGTAAGTGAGCAAGGATCCCAACATTTTTGACGGTAAAGACATCCCACCACAACAGCGGGACTTCCTTGAAAGAAGAACTGAGTTGTATGCAGATCTGACCAAAGGTCCTCACAAAAAATCATTTAAATAATTCAAAGTGTAAGATAGGACAAATAATGGACTGACATAAAATCATTTGTTGGAAAGTAAAATGATTAAGGTCGCATTACTTCATGTTCTTGGTTTGTGGGGTCACTCGCTCTTCTGCAAATATTCTCCCTAATTAAATTTAAGAAGATGACACTATGATACATGTAAGCTTTTGGCTTGCACATATTTCATCATGTACTACTTGAGAAATAAATAAACTGTCAGAGCTATGACCTAGTGGTTAGCGCTTATTGGCACGACTGTCATTTATTAAATTTGCCACCTCATATGTAAGCTTATTAAATTTGATAAATAATTGGATTATGCTTTGACCACGGGTCTTTCTAGGTTTGTGGCCTGTAAAAGTATTTTTGGAGTTTATTTTTGCTTCGTCACAAACAGGGGCTGTCAAAATGATAAAGCATGAATATTTGCATCCAGAATAATAGTTAGTGTTACATTATATGTCTATGTTATGTACAAATTAACTTCTTGTTTATAAATACTTATTGAAGTATAAATATTTAGAAAATATACAAATGCATTTTTATTAATAGATTATAATAATTATGAATAATAAAAATAAATATATGCATGTATAGGTTAGAGTTGTCAAATGATTATTCGTCATTAATTAATCCAAAATAAATGTTAATGTTCACATGATATATTTTTGTGTACTTTGCATGTAAAAGTTGCAATTTAACATGTCGACATATATATTTAAGAAAAACATGCAATATAAAAACCAACAAACATTTAAATATAAATTTAAATACTGGAAAATATAAATTAATTAATCTATATATTAATCAAATAATTAATCTACTTCCTTGTTATACGCACATGTATGTTTGTTTTTATGTTTACAAATACAAAATTAACATGAACAGTTCACGGATACACATTATGTTAACACAAACGTTATCCACGTGCGATTATTCGTATCGACAGCCCTATTACCAACACAATTGAAAATGAAAGGTGGGCACCAATCATTTTTTTTAAAGTCACCGTCAGCCAAGTACAGTAAGACACACGGCTCACCCCTCCCTTTCAGAGCACTACGATGGCTGACACAGGACAAATATGTTGTGTGACATGTTGCTTCTTTGCCAAAGGAAATACAATTTTGTACGTTTAGGGTCAACTGAAGAAACATGGCGGCAAATACCATGAAATCCAATTTCAGAAACTGCATGTACATAGAAATAATTCATTTTGAGGTATTAAAGACATAATAGATCAGTCTTTATACTCCTCCTAAACATAATTATGAATACTATATTGCATTTCTGTCCATAGACACTGTAACATTAAACAATGCACTACATAATATATCGAATATCGTTGGTTTGAATTGGAAGTATGGCATTCGCATAGTGACACAAAACCAAAGCAGCTAGCTTTAAACGCCTTGCAGAATAGTCTCATTACCCATAATGCAATTTGCTTTCAAAGCGCCGGAAAGCCCCTCCCCCTTGGCACTCTAACTCAAGTCGCCACTCAAAACCGAGAGCAGATCATTGACGCGATAACTCTTGGAAGCCTAATCCACATGTTAGCGCCTCCGTTATCGCCCTTCGCAGAGAGCTTCTCATGAGATCACATCGCAGAAAAAGTTCTCGAATTCATTAAGCCCGAGAAGCAACAAAACAACGACACGAAAAACATCATAGAGCGACAACTCCGTGTTCTTGCCCGGACTGCCCAACAGCATCATCGCTAACAAAATCATAATCATCACCTCCGCGTTCTTGTTAATCCGAAGAACAACACAGAGCTTAAGATGGTAATCAGTAGTTTAATAAGGCCGAGGGTGCGGAATCAAACCGCGGAGAAATCTAAAGCAGTGGAAGGAAACATGAAAAAAGTGCAAATGATGTTTCGCACGAGCGTTTTTAATGGGCCATTTTTTCCAAGTGAAAGCGCCGCTGTTTGGATTCTCAGACACTCATAAATCACGGTGACCCAAAACAATGACTGATCTTCCTGAATCTTCACGGCAGCGTTTGGCTTTTTTAACCCGTGTCTGCTGCTAACTTTGGCAAATGGAGCGAAAGGCGTGCAAAAGAGAAACAGGGAGGCATGGAGAAGGATTTCCAGACGACGTGAGGCATCTGAAATAGGAGCGTGTTGTTATTCCGGAGGAACAGTGAATTTGGGTGTTTTTGTATGACCTTTCTTCCATCACTGTTCACTTTGCAACCTTCAGAGAAGAAGCCGGCGAGAGGACAGTTTCGTTTGTTCAGATGTTGCTTCTGAAACGCTTCTCCTTCAATTTTCCTTTTGCAATCTTATGGATCACACGTATGGTGTGGGGATATACTGTTCGTGCCAAAAATGTTGATAATCAATAGATAGGTCACCTAAAAGATCCTCTTGTTATTTTAAATCCATATGGCTTTCTTTCGTCTGCAGAACACAAGAGAAGATATTTTGAAGAATGTTGGTAACTGGAACCCAATTACTTACATTGTTTTCCTGTCCATTCAATGAAACTGTTTGATTAGCATTATTCTTCAAACTATTTTCTTTTATAGGACACAAATGTAAAGAAGAAAAGAAAAAATAGTGATGAATGAATTATTTTCAATTTTCAGATACTATACTATTAATTACTGTGTTGTAATTAATAAAAAATAGCAAAATTAGGCAGATTTCACAAGGATAGTGACAATATGACACTATGGTAACTATAGTAAAGCATGAGTTCAACAGATGCTCTCAAATAATCTTTTTAGCAAATGTACACTAAGATTTACAAATCTAAGGTGAGATTGTAGTCATAAATTATTTTCCTTCGGAAACACGCAAGGATATCCTTGAACTCGCTGCTGTTTTTCTTGGAACAAAAGTTGTTTTTCATTTCTGTAAATGGTTTAAAAATGGTGTGACCAAAGCCTTTTTTTTACAGCCTGGTACAAAGCACACAGTGGGTTCAAAAAGCACACATTTAAAGAAAATTCCCTCTATAATCCATGTTGGAAAAAGAGTGGATTCACCACATAACAAGACAAGAGAGACTTGCGCACAGATTGTGTAAATATTGCTCTGATTGCATATTTGGTTCTTATTTAAATGAAGTCCCGTGATCTGATGTAAGCTGTTCTTTGTTTTACTATGTCAATTCTTTCCCTAACACTTTCCCTTTTGTCTCGTCTTTGATAACTCGCACTTCCCCCTCTCGCTCTGGATGCTCATTCTTTATCTTTTCAGCCTTCTACTTTTAAAAATTAAAGTCCTTGCTCTTTTTCTACCTGACATTCTCGCATACTTCCCGACTGAACATCTCTATTTTCTCTCCTTCCATCCCCGGTTTGCCCGTTACACCATCTGACAGCATTCAGTCCATATACATTGCATAACATAAATAGCCTATTTCACACACTCTTACGCTCAGACATATGCACACTTATATGTGAACAGACTGATATATATTGTAGAGCTTAACTCCATCTGATGGATTTATTATAGGCTTTCTTGTGGCCCAGTGGTTTGAGCATGGTGCTAGCCATGCCAAGGTCATGGGTGCAAGGATGGCACAAGCTCAGAAATTAACTTGACTATTTAATTTAATTGACCTAAATTTGTCGAAAATAAGATGATGTTCCTAATTTTTCTGAATGTTTGTGATCTATTCTATACCCGATATATATAATAAAGTGTTGAAAATCTGTTTTAAAATGTGGGACATCATGCTATGGGTTATCTGCAACTGTAATTAAATAAGTGCATTTTAATTTAAAATATAAATATTATATATTTTATAAAGTATTAATTTCCTCCAATTGTACTAGAATAGATAAAATAAATAACCAAATAAATTCTCTTTCTTAAATGTAAATTTGTTCATTCAATATTAACAGTTTAATAGCTTCAAATGAATATAAAAATGGTAATTCTATGTAAATATAATCCTGAAATTGGAAAGTTAATGTTTTATCTTCTGTAAATAAATTTAGGTATTTAAGAGAGGTGTGTTGATCTTATATTTTAATTATATATCGTAATGCTGCGTTCACACCAGACGCGAATAGTGTCAGGTGCGAGTGATTTACATGTTAAGTCAATGCGAGTTTCGCACGTTGGACGCAAATCGTGTGAGTTACAAGCATTGAACTTTGGCAAAATTTCATGCCGCGGTAACCAATCAGAAGCTTGCTTTATCTAAAACAATCATGGAGGAGAAAGTCATCAGGGCTTTATGTGGAAACACAAAGCTTTAAAAATCCACATTATACTTTTATTATACTTTAACAAAGACAGGAATAAAAGTGATATTTACTGGAAGAAATTTTGTGAAGAAAAAAATTTATCTTTACTCAATTTGAGCTCTATACACACATTGAGACTATAAATAAAGCTGTCACATTAAGTTTAATCACTTTATTTTACAATAAAATGACTTTTCCTCTGATAAATGGATGAGTTCCCATGACAGAAGCCCCTCCCCCCTTGCGTGAATGGCGCGTTGGACGCAAATTATGCAAATTGTACACGCGAATGAAGGGTCAAACTACACGCGTGTGGCGCGTCAACACGTGAAAATTCACGTCTGGTGTGAACGCAGCATAATACATCGCAGCCGCCAAAATTGTCCCAGATTAGCTGAATTCACCCTACAATCTTCAATTACAACATGTAGGGTGCTTTGATACACGTTGGCAATAAATACCCTTCCTACTGTCTAAGTGGACAGTTCATGGCCAAAATAAATGAAAAGTGGGCCACACTTCACGCCAATAATCAACATACAGCTTTCAAAGGACCAAGGCTTCATGGGTCACACACATGACGGGGAAATCAATACATGCCAAACATAAATAAAGCTGAAAGTCACTGGAAATGCATCCCCAAAGCACAAACACATGCTTCTATTTAATGTTCCAACTTAGCGGTCAAAGCCGTGTTCAGAAACTGCTGAAGATAATAAAACTCACTTAGCCCTAACATCTCCTATGGTAATATCTGTGCAAACGCTAAACATCTCTCTCTCTCTCTCAGAGTTATAATGAGGGTCACATTCAGTGATGAAATGTTCTAGAACTCAGCAGATAAGAGTGTGCTGTGTTGGTGTGTCGAGATACAGTAACAGCGATCCGTTTGATCCAAGCAAGACTCTTTTTGTAATGTAAAATGAGCATCTATCTATTCCATACGCGAGCTCTGGCTGCATGTGTGCTGCATAACTGAATTAAACACACACGCACGCGCGCACTCACGCACACACACACACACACACACACAGTATAAAACAGATTTGGGGCACGAGCAAATTGGGAGTATTGTTGAGGCCTTGTTCTTCTTTTAGAACGTATCCTGACATTTCTCAAAGTATCTTCTGAAAATATCATGTAAACTATCGTCAAATTTTTTACACAATGTTGATAGGGAACAATGCCATTAAGCTTTAAAAATAAATAATATAAATTTTGAACATAATGGATTCCACAGCGAAATTTAAGACTTTCTTTTTTACTGTGTACTCCACACAAACTATTGATTTGTGACTTCAAATAAATATTATAAGACTACAACTTCGATTGCTTTTCCTACAGGGCTTTTTCACAAGCGTCCTTAACCGAACATTGTTAACTACTTTTAAAACACGCTTTTAAAGTTACACATCATTTAGCAAAGGCAACAAGGCCAAAGTGTGAAAGTAGTTGCTAGGGCCAGTAAGATCAGTCTCAGTTTATTGATGTATATACCATACTTTATTCATTGTTTTGTTTTCATGCTTGTCACTGTATGAACAAAAGTTTGTTTCGAAGAAAAACAGCTTCATATTTTAGAGGTTAGGTTAAGGTGGACAGTAGTGTCTGGTGTGCATATCCTTGGCGATGCTTGGTGAAGAGTTCTTTCTGCTTTTCTGATAAAGCGTTATTGAACCAAAGCCAATAGATTAGATGAAATCTCTCTCTAATTGTCTCGTTGATTTCACTCAACAGCAAACACAGCTTGCCTGGTTCAGCACCCTTATTGGTGGATGAGAATTTGGAGATCTAACAACAAAGCATGCAAAGATGAAATTCTACTGAAATTAATTATACATGCTCGTTTCACGTTTATCAAATCACAGAACTTAGGAAGCATTCGATAAACAGTATTTAAACACAATGAATGGCTTAGGTATGTTTAGGCAGATAGGTAGTTGTAAAATCCAAAATATAATATCCGACATAAAACAATTGATTTATTTCAGTAATGTTTTATTTACATATTATTGCAGAAACATAATAATAATAATAATAATCATCATAATAATACTAATAATAGGAATTATTATTATTATTATTATTACTACGCTTGAAGTAGTTTAGTATTGTATTGTTGTATTACTATTAGTTGTAATATTATTATTATTATTTTATCAGCAATAATAACATTGTTCCTTACATTAGGTTTGGCAGACTCAGTAAATATCTAAAAATTATTTTTACGTCTACAACTTACCCACCATAACCTCTTACCTACTCTCTCTTTATAAAAAAAGATATAACCTTTCCCCCCTCCTACAGGTTTTATCTAGTCTTGTGTAACTTAGTAAACTCGTTGCAGCACTTTTTCAGCTATTGTTATCTCTGCTGTTTACCGCTTTATTGTCTCCTGGATTCTTTGGATAAAAGCCTTTGCTTTATGAAAATGTTAAATAATAATATGTATTTAAAAATAAAAAGCATAAGCAACATGTTAACATGTCTCTTTTTTATCCTTCTGTTCTCTGAAATAAATATCTCACATAAAATGTCATTCAGCGTTACAATCTTGTCAGGGCATATTTGCAACAAAAATCAATATATGACATATTGAAAGACATGACAAATAGTTCAATTTCTTTTATTTATTTTCTTATGTACAAGTCATGTGAATCTGTTATTTTCATTTGTATATAAATATTTTGCAACACAATGTAAATACAACATTATTTCCGCCAACTGTTGTTTCCAAAGACATTTTACTTAGATTGTATGCACTTTAAATTTCCTTTGATGTAAATATATATACACCCATATACAAAAATTTAAAAACAATCACATAAGATCTTTTGTGCTTATCCTCCAAATATTACTAATCTGACAAGGATTTACACTTCATTTGTGCAGATATTCCTTCCCAGATTTTTTCTGGCTGTATCTACAGACATGGAAAGACTTATATACGGCAGGTGATAGAACAATCTATGAATAATAACTGTGAGAATTTCAAAACCTGTTTCTATGCAAATTAGGTGTGCTATATGTAATACTCCATTAACGAAACTGCGGCAATGAACGCTCTTGCTTTCCACAGACGGTAAACAGAATTTTATTTAAGAGAGATTTCTTTAACACTTTTTAGTGATCATAGAAGTTATTAATCAAACGATGAAGAAGAGATTTATAACCAGGCATTCTCGACTTTATGAATTTTAATGAACGTATTTCCGGATTCGTGATTCATGGTATGGTTTCAGCTGTAGATTGTGGTAGCTCCCATCCTCAATGCATAAGCATGTTGATATAAATACAGATAATAACCCACCACATTAACACAATAAGAAGCCACTTGCTAATGTTGCCAGTGTCAAACTGACATTTCGACGTGTCCTGGTCTGTTCACACGTATCCCATCTCAGTGCGTTTATGTTATATGAGAGAATTAATTTCTTGGTCCAGGCCCCAGAAGATTGTGCCATGCTGGGCCCATAATTATTAACACCCTGGTTGACGCAGGGCTTGCGTTACAAGTGTTATACGCCTCGAATGAAAGCGTACACTGGCGTGCGGTTCGCTACATCATACCAATAAACATCCAATTATCTTCAATCACGCCTATGAGACTTTCATGTACAATGGCTATAAACAGCGCATTACAATTGAAACGACGTAAGAACATCTAGTTTGTTTTTGTTTGCATGCGCTCGACATGATTGTCAGTGTCTCCCGGTAGACAAGTAATCAAATAAACAGGCTCGAGACAACGCGGAACTTGCAGACTCTCTCTCTTTCTTTCCCACCTAACAATTCTTAACAAAGAGAGTGAGACAGTCAGCAATGCTTTCTCCATCCCTTTTGCTGTCCAAAGATGATGTGTGAGAGATAGATATGGTGGAGTAGTCTCTCTCTCTCTCTCTCTCTCTCTCTCTCTCTCTCTCTCTCTCTCTCTCTCTCTCTCTCTCTCTCTCTCTCTCACTCTCTCTCACTCTTCCACTCTCTCTGTCTTTGGCCTTTGCTAATTTGTCTTTATGGTCTGGACGACAGAGATAACAGCTGCCCCTATTAACTGACCTGAGCGCTCAGAGATGAATCGCAAGTTTCCCTTTATTCCACTTAAGTGATGCATTTTGTGACCAGACATGTCAGTATCTCCACATTGAACCTCTTTTGAAGTGATAAGCTTCACACTTGCCCTTCTAACTTACCAGTAGAAACTTCTTCTATTTGATTGTTATTGTTTATAGAGATAATCCACCCCAAATTAAATAATATTGGGACATATTTATACTCAAGTTCCAAACTTGTATACAATTTTGTTCTGTTGAACACAGGGGGAATATATTTGGAAGAATGGTAGAAGATGACATTTCTTGGAAATAAATAACAATCATAGAAATAAATGAAAATGGTAGTAAATGGTGCTCATCAAGTTTTCTAACTTATTCTAAATAAATTTTGATTTAACAGAACTAAAATATTGATATGTAAGTTGCAACCGTTTTTCAAATGACAATGACTATTATGAAACAGGTCCAAGTAATCAAGGTTACCCATAACTTTTGTACATTTTTTAAAATATCTTTTGTGTTTTAAAGATAAGTTTGTGTACTAAAAAATAATGTTTTTTCTACTTAAGTAGCAAAAAAATTACAGTTCCTTGCGTTCTTCCAATTATCCCCCTTTGTGCTAAACAGAATGGAGATATTTGGAGGAATGCTGGCAGCTGAGATTTCTGGGGCACATGTAAAGATTTAAAGGTGATCCAGAACTTTGATAATTCTTTAAAATATATTTTTTGTGTTTAAGAGAACTAATATCGAGGAATCCTAAAAGCATTTTGCTAAATACATTTTACTTTGTTTAACCAAACATGTATGTATATTTATACAGGTTTGGAACAACATGAATGGGAGAAATTCCAAACAGGATTTTAATTTTTGGCTGAAATACAGTATCTCTTGCCACAGTTTGTTTGGTCACACTGTGAAAATTGTTTGTTGAATTAAGGACAATTAAGGCAAAAGCTTGTTTTTTTTGTTACTGAATCATTTTCTTTATTTCCCGACTGAGCTAAAAATATAACATTTAATTTAAGATCAAAGTTTTTTGGTGATTAAAAAAGTTATTCACAAATGAATGAACAACCCTTCAGAAAATAATTACAATACTTTAACTCATTTACTAAGTACCAAAGAAAATTATAGTTATTAATTCTTAAAAAACAAGCAACAGAAGGATATTTTAATAAAGCAATGTTTATGATCTGTTAAGAGGGAATGAGTTCAACAACGCAGGTACAAAACTAAAGAAATGTATTATTTTTCTATTATTTCTGTCCATCTCTAAGACTTGAATTCAGTCTTCAGACTCATATCTAACTTGTAACTAATGTGCACAAACTTGTGGTGCATTTATAGTCTTAAAAGAATGTGAAGGAAGTAACTGAAGTGTGATGAAAATCTTTCACTTTGAGTATTTTTTCAACGTGGAAGGGGCTTTGAAAAAGAACTGGATACAAGAATCAAGATCCAGTACACATTAATACCATATTTCAGATATCTGTGCACTTTGAGCATGTGTGTGGTGAGAGATACTTTGTGTTAATTGGTTGGGGTCG
The DNA here is from genome assembly GCA_033220385.1 of Triplophysa yarkandensis. Classification (NCBI taxonomy): domain Eukaryota; kingdom Metazoa; phylum Chordata; class Actinopteri; order Cypriniformes; family Nemacheilidae; genus Triplophysa; species Triplophysa yarkandensis. Next base: position 16,338,789 of record CM065655.1, read on the forward strand.
AGTGGGTTTGAAAAGTTGTTTTGTTAAAAAACTTAAAGCCTGTCCAAGGCCACACAAACTAAAATGAGTGTGAAAGATTTTTAAAATCAACAACCCTCTCAAGGACACAATACACAGGGTATTATTCAAGTTTTTTTTTTTTTGAGTAACCTGGTAAATACTTATGAGTTAGTTCAACAAAAACTTAAAATCTTGTCTTTATTTGATCAAACTTGAGTCACGTGTTTTTTTTTGTCTTTGAAAAAGCAAAGAGAATTTTGACGGATCATTTTGAAAAAAAATTGATAATTCTAAGCAAACTATTAATTTAAATTTCTATGGAAATTCTCATACATGTAATGTACAGAAAGTTAATCATATGTTATTTAGCCGCATACTTTCGAAAATATTGACCATGTCTGTGAAAGCTCAGCTAGTATTTTTGAGGCATTAACTTTTTACACATAAAATCATTTACATTATGTAAAGAGTATTGGGTGAGTAAATAACACTGATATCTTAACTGAGTAAGACTGGATAAAGACTGAAATAATCAAACTAATGCTAAAAATTGTCAATTAATTTTTTTGTTTATTTACATAAATATATATTAATTACATAATTTTTGTTTATGTAATTAAAAACATAGTTCCACCTGATATTTAAATATTTATAAAAGAAGTACACATAATAACATTTATTTGTTGAATAAATAATATTTTTTTCATCATTATAATTTGAAAAATATGTGCTAACTCTAGAGAAATTCACTCTTTTATTTAAATATTTTTAAAACATTTTTTTAAAGATATTATTAGTTAATATAACTGTTTATTTTTACTGCTGAACGTGAAATATTTTTTACAGTACACCAGATTACACTCATCATTATGCCTTATTTGATCTTTATTGGACTTTTGTACAAATTCACACAATATGTAAAGGTACAGTTTGTCAAATCTAGTGGCTGCAAGGGTGAGGTCACAAACAGCAAGAAATATGCGACAACAACAAAACAAAATACTAAACATTCTCTTCTACTAAAAATCATGTGCTTCTTCGTGTACTGTGCTGTGTGATTGACTGGCATTGTCCATTGATAGAGGAGCATTACGGGACAGCCGCCCCCTGGAGTCAAAGACCCAATCTAATACCCCGCTGAACTCTGACGACCATTCTCCATGCGGGACCTCAGGGACCATTAGCAGAAACATATGAAGCGAGACACATTTACACAAAGTGTCTTATTTATCTCTATCTCTCCATCTCTATATATTTTTCAGCTGCAAAATGCCAAACAGGGACACGCTTAACACACCCACACCCTCTTTCACCATTCTCTTTGTTCCTCCACTTCTCTGCATCATTGGCAGACAGCTGGAGGAACTTTAACTCCAACTAACGGTTATATTTCCATGCAGATTGTAAGACAGGTTTCCAAATTGGGGCCGGGGCGTGTGGCAAATATTAAATATTAAAGTGAGAGAGAGAGAGAGAGAGAGAGAGAGAGAGAGAGAGAGAGAGAGAGAGAGAGAGAGAGAGAGAGAGAGAGAGAGAGAGAGAGAGAGAGAGAGAGAGAGAGAGAGAGAGAGAGAGAGATACAGAGAGAGATACAGAGAGAGATACAGAGAGAGATACAGAGAGAGAGAGAGAGAGATACAGAGAGAGAGAGAGAGCAAGCTATGTCGGTTGTATCAGTTCTCCATCTTATCCAATAAGATGCCTTGGAAAATAAACTTAATTCCCAAACCTCTTTATTTACCCATCAATTGCTGTGAAAAATGGATTTGAATACGAATGCATGACATACTGTACGTTAGAGGGCTGGCATAACTGCTATCTCATAGAAAAATTTCAGCTCACAGGGGTTTGGAGTCGCTTCCTGCATTTAATGCCATGTAAATTTTGCTTTTGTTTGCACATGAATGGCATATGTAAATAATTTGCTAATTTGCACACCCCTGAAGATTTGAGTCACCTTGAATATGCATCAGATAGCGTGGGGACATGTTTATGGATTCACTCTGAATTTTCTTTCTTGCTTTTTTAGAGAATGAAAATGGTGCTATATTTATGGCAAACGCAGGATATATAGGTTATTGACAGGTGTCTGTCTACAGGTGAGATGATCGATAAGACAGTATAATCAACCAAGGCAATGTAACTGTGAATACTGCATTCATGCATGGGATAGACACAATGAAAAATGTTGACTCAATTGACACAATTTTCACTTCAGAAAAGTATATGATTTAAAAGCTTTGAGGTTAAGTTACCAAACTGTTTAAATTGTATGTATATGTAAGTGAAATAATCTCATTAACTTAAATATTTCTATTAGAATTCACCAAAATATTGGTTCACAGTACAAACATATATTTCTTAAATAAATAATACATTTTCATTATATAAAGTTTCTTATATATATATATATATATATATATATATATATATATATATATATATATATATATATATATATATATATATATATATATATAAAGAAATTTTACTGTTGGAATTTTCCACAGAAAAAATAAATATCATATGAATATTTTATCATGGAAATCAAAATTAATTGGCTCAATTTAAAGGCATATTAAAGTATGTTATTATTGTCTTTGTGTGCACTTCAACAGGTTTAGATGTATACATGACCAAAAAAACATTTTTGTTCTGTGAAGCAGGTGGAATTAGTCTCTCTAAAGCCCTCCTTTTGTAAGCCCTAACTAAACTAAAACACCCATTGCCATAACTGATTCACAGTTTTGCCGACTTGTCAATACCTATGGTCAATAAACAGATATATACATATATTACCAGGTCTTTGGTTTTTACATTAAAGGACTAAAGTAAAGATCAAAATGTAGCCCTTTTTGTTCTGAGACATTGTTTTTGTTCTAAAGTTATCAAAATCCTAATGAACACTTACAAATCTGGCATGAATACAAAATATCATGTTTTTTGATTTTAGGCACGTTGGTTGATTGGTGTATCGCAGCTTTGTTAGCTGATGCTGGGGCAACTTGGGTCGGCATGTCTGAGTTGTAATTCCATCCTGCATTGTAACCCGGATCCGCCAGGAGTTTCCAGACTCTGCTGGTCAGTACTTTAGCTTTCGACCTCCTCTCGACTACATGTGGAGACACGGCGGGCAGCTGTTTCCTCCTTTGATGATCTCATAAACTCTGAACCAAAGGTCTGAAGGAATGGGGATTGTCTTCAAGCGGTCGACAAATAAAGTGGGGCTGACAAACACCTTCTCAAAGAAGACACTTAATAGCTGCTCTATGTAATCTCCCAGAACTGACTGCATAAAAATATTTATTTCATTTCAATTAAACTGTTTCAGAACTTAGTGAATGTCGGATTTTTTTCAAAGGCCTTAGAGTGCATTCTCCCATTTTGACCTTGGAGAAAACAATTTTGAAAAACCGTCTTTCCTGCAGAGGTTGTGGCTTGTTCTCTGTTGGAATTTTCCTTTTGATGCAGAACTGCAAGGTACTTGCTTCTACAAGTACAAAAATTAATTAAATCATAGCCTCACTTCAAGTTGTTTAATAATAGTTTAAAATCAGTAGTACCTGCACAACTTTCCCATGAAAGGGAGCACTACATTTTAGGGTGTAAAGCAAACGATAAGGTTGTGGAAAGCCTCTAACAATGGAATTTGAAAATGGTGACTCAGCGTCTCCATATCGTTGAGAACCTCTTGTTGCATAGAAGTTTTTCCACCTTGTGGAGTGCCAGCCAATATCAGTTGCAATGAAAATGTATTCTTTTACAACACATGACCTTGCAAATAGTTTTTTTTATTTTTTATTTAACACTCCCTCAAATATTTCAAGATTTAGGGATGATGATCAGTGACAATGTAGTTAAGGCTAAACTCTTGTTCTCCAACAGATCTAGACATGTCTTCGGGCTTTCTTTTTTCATGTAACAACTTCCGCCAACTTCACGGCTCTACGTATGCAGCAAATCTATTTTTGTAACAGACATACTCAATTAAATATGTTACATAACGGTCCCGTCTTTATATAAAACAGTAACACACCAGAACAAATCTTGTTCCTTTCCATGTGCACTACTGTATAGCTACATTATTTGGCTGAATGACCAACATATCATGACAAAAATGAGAACATAACTAGAATTCAAATGAGGGTTTTATACAATTCAATTCTTTTCATCTGTTGGAACCTCTGGAACCGTTTTTGTTGTTGATTTTCCACGTGTGTATCATGACTGGATCTAAGAAATTACAACATCTTATGAAAGTGTCATATTAAATGTATTAGCAACTTCATGGCCTTGCAAGCCTATGAATACAGAAAAGAAGTAAATGGTAACAAAGAGAACAGAGTCGGAAATTGTGCAGAGCTTTACACATGCAAACGTTTTGTTCTTGAATGTATGACCTCCTATAAAATAAGTGGCTGCAGGTAAGATAAGGTTTCAAAGGGGTGTACTTCTTACTATCAGTTGGCAGTGCCATTTCCTGAGGTAACTGCATTTGGGATAAAGCTGGCTCATTGCCACAAATGGGTACAAAAATTTACCCATTTGGCATGTATGCACATCACACTTTAACTTACATATGGAATAGGTTGTAAACCGGGATAGGTTAGTTGCAAAAAATGCCGGGTCAGGGGTCAAGGGTACAACCATCCTCAAGCGAGGAATGGTTCATTTTGGATAGTGTGAGTACGCCATAGGTTTCCGGGTAATGTTCCGGGTACGTAACACAACATAACATACACAACTAACTTACATATTTTAATTTGTACTTAATGTTAACATACAGCTACATGACACAAAGGTTATTTTTGAATATCCAGAATAGGAGCTCCTTAAGTAAAAAAAGTTTATTTTTGTTATATTTACTAAGTTAAAACAAACATATTTCACAGAGCACACATACTGTACAGAATTGTAAACCAACCAAATAAATATCAAAGTAATTTCAGTTCATCGGGTTATGTGGTCAAAGGAATATTCCTCCATTCCAGCGTGTCACATTCAACCTCGTTCCATTTCTTTCTCGCTCTGTTGTAGTGTCAGAGGTTGAGAGCGATTATTGCAGGGCTGACAATAAAGGTTATAGTTAAGAGTTGAAGCACTAACCCATAGCAGCATTACAATATGACAACCCTTTCTCTATCTTTCAGTTTATGTGTGTGCTGCCCTCTCTCTCCATTAGCTTGCACTATTCTCTTATACCTCGTTGACCTTCTATACATTAGCATATAGATAATGTACGTTGAGCTCATAAAGTTGCTAGATTAAGACGTGGCAGCTTTGTTCATGAGGGGATCTGGACGTGTAGGCATCTTTCCCTCGGCTCACCTTATATTTTCCTAAACAGAAGAGGAATATATTCTATTGTTTTATGGGTCGTCCTGCTTTATGTAATTGATTCGAGGAGTCAGGAAGTTCTATGAATAAACATTTCCTAATAGAGAAGAAACAGTCCACATTTACTTTGTTTGTAGACATATTTTTTTGTACGGAAAAATTCATCTTCCACGATTTAATGAGCACATTCGAGCAAGCTTGGTGCAGGCTTGTCAACTATCGCCCTGTTCAGAATCTAGCGAGCTGTCTACAGAGGCAGCATTGTAGAACATAATAGGCGTCCTCCGGATGTAAATACATCTTAATTATGGAGTATACAAGGATGATGTTTCGGCTAAATTGTTAGGCAGCAACACACATAGCGGGTAAAAAAAGCATTTCATTAAAATGATTTTAAAAATACATTTTAAATGAATTATAAATAAAGTGTTAATTAAGAATGGATGTTTTTTTATTTAAATTGAAAAACTGTATTTTTTATATATTGGAAAAAACAGCATTTCAGCAAGAGGACATATAGGAAGAAATTAATTTATGACATTTTTAAATAAATAATTTTTATTAAATTCAAAATCATACATTGAAGTTAATAAACTTATTTAAAAAATCTAAACCTTATTTATTTCAATTCAATAAATTGTTTGGTTTTATGATAATTGAAAATGTCAATGTTTCAGCTAAATTATAAGGCAGTGACACTAGGAGATATCAAGGAGAAAAAAAGATTTTAATTAAAAAACATACTGCATTCAAAAGTTTTTTACTGTACATTGCAATTAATATTTGTGTATATTATTATTCTCAAATGGTACAAATACGCTATTTTGATTTAATAACTATATTTTGTTTGATAATTAGTTGTTTTGTGTGATGTAATTTAATTTTTATAATTAAATGTCTAAATCATTTTCAAGAGAACAGAGGTATTACCATGTATATATATATTTCACTTCTACACCAGAGAAATATATTGACATGAATACATTGGTTATGAAAGATAGAAGTCTGGTTGTATGGCTCTGTATTCCGCAGTATATGCAACAGAAACAGAAGATTTCTCTTTGCTTGTAACTTCGGGAGAGAGCCGTAATGATGATTGAACAGAGCGGAAAGAATGGGAGACAGAGAAAGAGTGAAATTAAGTTTAAGCATCAATTCTTTTCTCTAAAACTTCTCAGGCATTTGTGCTTACCTTCTCTCTTCTCCTTTCCTTTCCTCCAAATAACTTTTTTCTACTCTCGTTTCCAGGCCCATTAACATTGCAAAATAACAATGTTCACAATAATAAATAATTAATATTTTTTCTTAGCTGAAGTGTGTAATAGTTAATAGTCGGCTAAACTAATGAACCACTAAGCTTGTTTAAGCTTTTTAAAAAATTCACCTTACAAGTCATTTTTAAGAATTCAATGAACTGGTGGAGGTTTGAGCATTTTTTAGAACAAATACTCTAGAAAAATGATGCATCTGCACTTCATTTGTCTCTCTAGACATATTAGAGGAACTTGCACGTCTTGGATGTATCTATTCAGGATTTTCCAAAGCACCCCTTTTATATATTTTCATATATATACATATATATGCACACACATACACATATACGTTTTTTTTTGAACACCATATTAAAATGACATATATTATGTAAACAAAACTTGTAAGATTGAAATTTAAATGTGATTCTTTGTTTTGACAGCTCTAATTTTTAAAGAAACAAAGCTCCTTGGCAGTGTGCTTGTCCTGCACCACCACCAAAATATATTTTGAAGAAAGGTGGTTATCCTAAAAAGGTTTCCATGAAAGATAGAAATTCAGGTTTAAATGATATGTGTAAATGTTGTAAATGATTGAATCATTGTGGTTTCCCTTCAAAGCATATTCAACACCAGCTTAACAAAAATCTGAATTAAACTTAATTTGTGAAGATTGAATATACAGTAAATGTCGGATCAAACTTCAGCTAAGGATTTTCCTAAATCACCATAAAATGATCATAAATTCCGATCTCTTACATAGAAAGATGAATACAGCATGCAATCATAGAACCCACACACACCAGGCAGCAAACAGCTATTTAATGTTTTGTAAGAAACATGCTGCGATAACCCAAAAATATTGACGTTAACCAAATTCAGTAAACTACAAGCTGTAATCGGTGAAAACATACACCCCAGGGCTAGAAGCAATGAGCACAGACAGCCGAGGTTTAATAAGAAAACATGTCGCTATAGACCACAATAACTAATTAGTCCAACAAATGCATTTGGGAGACATACATCAAGTATCACACAGATAACATTAAGCATTGTGTAGACAAAAGGGCCAAGAGGCACCCGCGGTTGAAGAAACACCCATAAACATGCAGAGCTTGTGTTTGAGACTTCACCTCAAATCATCAATGAGCCGACCCCTCTATAGTTGCCAGAATAATATTTACAACCAAAGCCTCTAAAGGGATAGTTCATCAAAAAATGAAAAATTCTGTAATATAACATTTCTCTGTAAATCTTTGTATGGTATAACACAGAAAAAGATATTTGAATGAATGCTTGTAACCACCGCGCTTTTGGATCCCATTGACCACCAATTGTAATGCTAGTCAAACAGTGTAGTATAACATTCTTCCAAATATCTACTTTTATGTATGCCGGAATGAAAAAAGGTAAAAAAAGAACAATGGAACAAAAGAACTAAAGAACAAAAACGAAAGACAAGCGGACGGACTAACGGACGGACGGATAGACAGACAGACAAAAAGTAAAAAAGAAAGAAAGCTGGTCAACCCAACAAAAGCCTTCTTAAATACCTCTTCAATTCAAGGTTGTGTGAAGGTTTTCAAAGGTCCTTGTGCGAAAAAAAATGCTCAGTTTTCCAATAACCTGCGAGTTTACCGAGGTCATGTGGCACAAGAATTTATTGTGACATAGTGTAATTGTTGGGAGCAGATTTCCTGTGCCTTTTTATGTATTTGTGTACACAGTGCTGTAAGAGCTCTTTCTGCATCCTGCAAAAAGCTTCACAATGTTCTGAAGCTCCGCATTAGAGGCACTCTGGTTTTATATACATGAAGTGATTTTACCGTGATGGTAATGCTCTGTGCTTTTAAAAAAGCCATCTTAAGAAGAACAAGATTTGTCTAAGTCTTTTAAAATGAAAAACAAGGAAAACATACAGTTAGCCTCTTCTCTGACCATCATCAAGAATGCTTCATTTTGAAAAAAAATATTGAAACCCAAGAAGAATAAAAGATAATAAATTACATTTAAATTAAATGCAATTGAAAAATGTAAAGGAATATTTTTATAAAATAAATAAAGTTCTTTACATAGAACTTATATAGTTTTATAGTAAAGCAGCTTGCCGGTATATTAGTTTTGGTCATAGATTTGCTGTTCAAACATTGCACATATAGAATATAAAAAAGAATCTCAGCTTAGCGTTTGGACTGTGCGAAAGTTATTGTTTTCTATAAATACCTGGATTTACAATAAAGGCTTCAAAGTGATACATTTAAAGTCCCCAAAAAATTACTCTACCGCTGGTTTCATATCTGCTTTTTCTTGGAAAGCCTTTCAAAAATTGATTTTGAAAAGTACAACTTTCTTTCATATGTGTTTGACGTATAGCATGCATTTTATGATAAAAATTACAACAAAAAAAGACAGGATGAAAGAAAAGATATTCAAACAGAAATATTTTTGGAAGAATGCTTTTAACCAAACAGTTTTGGGCTCCTCTGACTACCATAATAGGAAAATTACTAAAGACAAGATTTTGTACTAAACACAAAATAAGATATTTTAAAGAATGTAGGACTACAAAAGTCATTTTTTTTATTCCTACTATGGTAGTCAATGGAGTCCAAGAACATTTTGGTTACAAGCATTCTTCCAAATATCATTCTTTTATATGTCTACTCAACTCGTTCCCCCCCACCCCACTTCTCATCACAACGCAAAATTAAAGTTTCTTTCAATTTCTGTTCCATAATTCCAAGAACAAGAAGAAAGAAAACACTTTTCAAGAACATTATTACAACACTGCCTTGCATGCATTTATGAAAATGTGAAAAAAAGACATAATTGAAAGAACAGATAGACAGAGAGGTAGACAGAAAACACATTTCTTACAATAATCCTATTAAACAATGACCCATCGACTTTAACATTATCACATAGGAGGACGCAGCAGAAAGCGAATGGACTCAGTCTGCCCTCTTCATTTGCAGACCAACAGAGACTGAGGTTTCACTTCATTACACTTTTACTGTTCTCAGTGGAGGACATAAAGGTAAAATATGTGAGTTCATCAAAGCTTAATGCCCATGAATAAACTAAAACCACACTGTTTCAAAGCCGGGGACAATATCAGCAAGCAAATGAATAACAGAGAGAGAGGAACATGATCTGAAAATTTTACTTTGCTGATGTTTTAGATAGTACTTTCCGTGCCTATGAGTCCTTTTTATTTATGTTAGGCCATCACAAAACCAAAAATGCAATTCTGCAACTCCAACTTTTTAAAATAATCCCTAAATTCACAAGTGTTAACAAATAATAACAACTTTAAAGATCTGTTCCTTTAAGGTTGGCGGCCTGCTGAAGAACGCTGTGTCTTGGCGACCTGAGGTCAGTGCAGTTCATAGGCGGTGCTAATAGAGTTGGCATTACTGTTCATTACTTGGTCCCGTGGGGTATTTCATTCATTTTTAAATGGCCTTTCCTACTAAAGGAAGGCAAGGATTAAAAAAAAGGATGAGACGGGAGTGTATAATGTAGAGAGAGAGATTGGGGTGACCTCTGATAAAATCCTGTTCTCCTCTTTTTAATAGAAATGCTCATTGGTAGGTCACATGAATCAAACCCTATCCAGCTACAGTGCCTTCCTTCGCCTGATTGCTTTTTAATTATCCCTGTGACATCATCACTCCCGTATCCTAGTGACTATCACCTGCGGTTACCATAGATCATGGCCCAGTTAGAGGATACAGAGGCTTTAGTTCATTGCTTAATTTAACTCAGCCATTAATGCACTATGTTTCAATCACTGTCTCATCCATTCAGGTCAGTAGGTGGAACATTTATAGTTGGGTAAAGTCAAAATGTAAAGTTTGTTTTGGTTAACAAAGGTTAAGGAAGGTCAGGAAGGTCAAGGCACACACTGTAGTGAAGTGAAGTGACGTGACGTATTACCAAGTATGGTGTTCCATACTTGGAATTTGTGCTCTGCATTTAACCCATCCAGTAAGTGAACACACACACACTGTGAACACACACCCGGAGCAGTGGGCAGCCATGCCACGGCGCCCGGGGAGCAGTGGGGGGGACGGTGCCTTGCTCAAGGGACTCACCTCAGTCGTGGTATTCCCGCTGGTTCGGAGTCTCGAACCAGCAACCTTCGGATCACAAGTCCAAGACTCGAACCACCAGGCCACGACTGCCCCTATCTCAAAATATCTCAAAATCTCAAAATCCCCATTACTGGGATAATTAACCCAAAAATTAAAATTCTGTCATTATTTGCTCACATTTGAGTTGTTTCAAATCTGTAAACATTTACTTGTTATTAAAAATACAGAGAAAGATATTCTGAATACTTCCTTAAACAACATTTTCTTGGTCTCTACTGACTACCATAGAAGGGAAAAACATTTATATTTTTATGTTCTGTTGAACGCAAAAGAAATATTTTAAAGAATGGAGGACAACAAAAAGGTTGATTTTTACCACCATTTTTAATTCTTCCTACTATGTTAGTCCATGGGGTGCAAGAACCGTTTGGTACATTCTTCAAAATAGCTTTCTCTGTGTTTAATAGAAGAAATAAACATATACAGGTTTGGAACAACGAAAGAGTATTTCGTGACAGAAACATTTTTTGCCACGTTTTAAACATTGAACAAAGGTTAAATCACCCTCTTGACCTTTTAAACTTTTATGACTGTCTTTTTTCTGCAGAACACAAAAGAAGATATTTAGAAAAAAGGTGGTTCCAAAACAGCTGCAGCATCAGTTCCCTTTTATTGCATGGTCTCATAACACCTGCAATGAAGAGATAATATGAGCACGAGTCTTTTAAGACAGAATCGTGGCACCTTAAATCATACACATTCACAGATCTAAACCTGTGATAACGGTTTGAAAACTTTACACCTCATCTGTCATGCAAAGACGTCTGTGTACTTTTCATAAATAAAGTCTGAGATTTTTCATGTGTTGTTTCGGAAAAACTGACTGTGAACATTCCCCTGAGGCTGTTCGATGGTTTCAAACAGAATTCAACTTCTGAACAGATTATATCAACTCCGTCACTCAAATCGCAACCTGACAAGAAGCAAAACACCACACATTTACCTGTGTGCTGTAACACTTACAAAAAAAAAAAGAAATCCTTTGTAGTAATAGGATTTCACATTTATCTTTGTTTATTCTAATTATGCATCATATCAAAAGTAAACTTTTTAATTTCTCTTTCAAGCAACATTCTTTTAGATGTGTGTTAAATATTTACAGATGATAGAAAGCAGAACGTGGCATTTCATGAAGTAAAAGTTAAAGTAACAGTTCACATCAAACAATGAAAATTCTTTCATAATTTACACTCCATCTTGTCAAACCTGTATTTTTTCTTTCTTCTTTAGAACAAAAAAGAATATGGTTCAAAGAAGATTGGGAATTGGACAGCAATGGCACCCATTCACTCATCTATTCTACTGTACTTACAAACCAATGGAACTGGATGAGAGCCAGTTACCAACATTCTTCAAAATATATGATTGTTCTGTTAAAATAGTCATACAGGTTTGAATTGACAAGAGGGTGATTAAACGTGACATTGTTTTATTTTGGGGTTTTTAACACATGACCTTGTGCTTTTTTTGCTATATTCCACATACATTTTTCTATTTTCTTTTATCAAACTTTTCAAATCCAGCACTCACAACCAATATCCTATGCCATAGATTACATATAAAACCTCACCATTTCTCCCACACAGGATCAAGCTAGATGTTTAAGCCATCAATAATCCAGAACTTTTAAAATTAACCACCTTAATAATTCCATTCATAACCGGACCACAATGGCGCTGTTGTCCGACCGAGATGAAAGACTGAACCATCTGCCCAAAAGCACCTTTCATCACCATCATGTCTCATATCACAATTCAGAAACTGCCAGGGAAAACAATAATCTGTCAATCTGCTTGAAGCACGGGATAAAACTGCAATCAGGGAGATTATATTTTCAGGGGCTCATGGATTTTCTGCCACTGTAATATCCCAAATTTTGACAGGTAATTACCAATTCCTCTGTCCTCCCCTTTCTGTACAATAATTAATTCGTCATTCGCAGTAGATTAGTGAAAATCCCACCGTACAAAGGCCTGCTCATCTCCAGGGGTTTTGCATGTCTCGTCTGAATTTTGTAAATGTTTGTGGGTGTATGTGTGTACTTATGGTCTTTTTGGCCTTAAATGCAGGCCACATCTCAGGCGAACACTCCCTGTATCCGTGAAAAGAAAGGAACTTGGATTTTAAAACATATCAGACTGTAAGACCTGAGAGAATCTGTTACACCTCTAAATATCACAGGCTTCAATTTTACCTGATTTTGTGTTTATCTTTTTTTTGGTCTCTTTCTGCCTAAGGATGTCAGTCAGATTTTCCCTGTGGATTATGCTTTGCCAGATTTGTAAATTATATCTGTGAATGTTTAATATTCTAATGCAGAAGGTGTGGAAGATTCACAGATTGGATGTTCCGTACTTACACTCTTAGAAATAACAATTGTGCCATTGAAGAAACATTGACTGAAGGGAACCTTTGACACCCAAATAAAACAGTTCTGTTTTGTTGCAAAAAAGTTTTTTTTTAATGTCACATATAGGCACAAAAGTGCCAGATGAAAAGATATAACCCTGTAACACACGCTGTTGTGTTTTTGGGGGGGATATTTTACTGCACATTTTCTATTTTAGAAACAGAACTCCGAGAATTTAGAAAAACATTGAATGTAGCAACAAACAAGTTTTGATCATTAAAATTTTTTCAATCATGTCAGTTCAAACCAAAGCTGAACTCTGTAACTGAACAGAAAAACAGCAACAGCACAAAATAGTATATTAAAGACCAACACATCAGACTACTGAACATTAATAAGTCTCATGCTTATTTTATTTTCATTATAAAAGCATGCTTGGAACTGTTGGTTAAGACAATAGTTTAAAGAAATTGTATTGAATCAATATTGACTGAAAATGTGGTTTCAAAATTAAAACCTCGACCAATGCCTGAGAGTCACAGTTGTAAGTCAATTTAAAATGATTCAGTCACGTTTAAATGACAAACAGCACAATTGCATTAAACAAACATGAATATTTTCAGGTAAAGTGATCAAAAAAGTATATATTTAAAAACTTCAAGGTTTAAATTCAATTTTAGTTTTAAGACGTTTCCCATATTTATGTTAACAAAAGTTTGCCACTTGCTGTTTATCGCAAGCGTTAAAAAATACAATTGTAGCGGTAACATTTATTTCTTTGCGTTTGTGTTTTGATTTGACATTTTACAATTTACAATTTACACTTCAAATTAAATTTAAAATCAGGATGTTGGCTGCAGCTCCTCTGCCCTTGTACTGGCTATACATACATATGTGACCATATAGCCTTCATAATAAATTACTTGTGTTTCTCTCCTGTTCATTTTTATTTCTGTGTGCTTTGATTTTTTTTAACAAATGTTATACACATGTATCATGTACAACTGCTTTGAAACAATGAAAACTGTAAAAAGTGCTGTACCTATAAACTTGGCTTGACTTGAATGGAAATTAAAGTGATTGTTCACCCCAAATTAAAATGGTGTGCTTCTTTACTCAACCTCTTGACAATTCAAGCCTGTTTGACTCCTGCAAAACACAAAAGAAGATATTTTGAAGAAACTTGGCAGCATTCACTTTTACTTAAGGACACAAAACAAAAAGCGAATGGGTGCTGTCTCTGTTTGGTCAAGATTATTCTTCCAAATATCTTCTTACGTGTTCTGCTTTAGAAAGAAAGTCATACAGAAAAAGTTAATAATGACTCAATTTTCATTTTTGGGTTTTAACTATCACTGATCTTTATAAGGTATCATTGGTCCCTGATGTCAGCGATGGACTCGGATTCAGACAAATCAAGAGAAATGCGTTCCCAGAAGTCTGTAAGCTTTTAAAACAGCAAAACCCTTCCCAACGGACTATTAACGCAGATGTGTTTTAAAATGAAATGTTTAACAAGCACGTCTGTATTAAACATTTGCATGTTTTCGACCATATTCAAGAGACCGCTTGCTGAGTTGTCATATCAGCCTTAATTTAACCGCATATAAATTTGCAAGCGTTAAAACCCAAACACGCACAAATAAACTCACACTTTTTATTGCGTCTTATACAGAAGCAGCTTTCCTTCCTAATTTACATCAACCCAAAAAAAGTGACAGGCAGTAAAGTAAACATAATGAGAAAATACAGCAGGTAGTTAAAACTAGTGAAAGATAAACAACCTGCCACGATACTGAGCAGATAGTGGCACTTTACACACACACGGATGCTAATTTACATTACATTCTAAATGCAACGCTCAAGTTGATTTATATAACATTTGTACTTTAATCTTTCAGTGTCAATAAACCATCCCTGTTCATCATTCTGACCGGTCCAGAGAAGAGAAACTCCTCTCAAGTCATCCATCTTTCTTCTGCCACTGTTTTCCACACGAACGCCAGACTTATTTTCAAGTCCTTCACACCCAACAGCTGTCAAGTCGGCCAGTCCATTAGATCTGAATTTCACGTTCTGCGTTTCTCTCCGATTTGGATCATTCCTTGCGCTTCTCACGTCCTTGGCGATCAGCCTCGTACTCTGCTACAGAGCGTGCCGGTTTGCCCAGGCGGGTGTAATCTCACTCTCGCAGGCAGCCGGTTTTGTGCCATTGCGTGGCCGCGGTTGATATTTACCTCACAAAGCATTTGGCAGTTTTGGGTTCACCAAGCATTCACATTGGCGCCTGGAGGAAGAAAACTCAATTCAAACCACTCCACGGATCTCTCTCGCACAAACTACACTTGATTATGACTGTAACCAACGGGTCAGCGGCCTATGCAGACGAAGCTCAAAGGCAGTTGCACAAGAGAACAAAGAGGAGAGGTATGAATAATTAAACACAAGGCTAACACAATACTTCCAGACCCATCCGCTCCATTCCCTGACTGCCTACCAGCTTATCGGGCTTCAAAGACACCCTCTGGCCCATGTCCTGCTTTCATTTCTAACTTCCTCCGTGCTTTTTCGCTCACAGAGGATTTAAAGTAGATGTTAGAAAGGAGTCTTGGAGAAGCAGAGCGAGAGTGTGGTGCCGGTCTGTGCAGCCCGCTGAATAAGTGTTTCTTTAAGAACGTCAGAACTGGAAAACACTTGCACTTTCTGTGATACATGTATAGCTTACATTTGTTGGCTTATGTTAAACGCACATCTGAAAGACGTTATAAACCGATGGGGTTTTGGCATTTCGAATAAGGAAAGAGCGGATGCGAGTCTGAACAGAACGTGCTTTTGTAGACCTACGCAAGCGGTCAAAAGTTTGGCGACGCTGGAGTGAAATGTTTCATTTTATCTGATGGTGTATGCCTTAACCCAAATATGTTTAAGCTATTTTTTTCAGTATTTGGACATTGTCTTTTATTTTTCATAATGAATGACTTAATGTTGAAGAAAGAACAGCAGACAAGAATGTAGAATAGACGGAGACTCCTTTAATATCGTTTCAATCAGGATCTCCAATCTTTTTTTAAGCGAGGGCTACCTAAGGAGAAGAAATCATCCGGAGGGCTACTTGTTCGATATTATAAAAAAACAATAATCTTTGTTAGCCTTAAATGTTTTCATAAATGTAAATACCAACTTTACAGGCACAAACTGTATTTTGATGAAAAGGAACCATTTCAGTCAGCTTTTTCACCACGTTGGAGATACAGCTTTAAATCATCTTAGGAAGAGAACTTAGAAAGCGGCTTGATAAAATAATAATAAGAAAATTCTGCAAATTCAAGTCATAAGGTGACTATGCTACAGATGATGAAATATAACATGTTTAATTAATCATTATTTATTTAATATAAAAATTCCCATAGATCCTGTAGTTTTGTTCCATAATCATGAGATCATTATAATCTGGAATGTGGGAAATATATGAATCCACAAGTAAATGTCCAAAAGCATTTGAGCGGTAGTGTACATTGCAAAAAAATGTGTCTTACACTTAATTAAAATTTGCTGTTTAATATACTTAAAATATTTAAGGATTAAAAACATACTCGAGAAGCAACATTATATGCGTTTTAATACGGAATGTTCCTTTTGTGAAAACATAAAACAATGTTGCTTCCCAAATAAATGGTTTAAAATACTTTAACTGACAAACAAGTTGAAATTGAATATCAGGGGAAACTTTATTCAAGTCAGCAGAAAGGCAAACAGTGCTCTGTTGACAATTCTAACCCTGTGATATTAATTTAAATAGCATCTTGATGTTAAATGTTTGGCATTTTAAATTTGACATCTCAGAGATGGGCTCTTCATACAGACACAATCTCCAATTATTTATTAAATAAAAAACACAAATGTGCAATGGTCTGCACAGCCCAGGATAATGAATATTTATGAGTGCTGTCATGGATCAACAGTGATGTCACAGCCTGCTTAATCTAAGGTATTTTTTCACTAGCAAGGATGCCAAGGGTGGATGGCGTAAAACCTGTGGATTTTATCTGTGCTTGGCTAAAAGTAAAAACTTAGATTCGTTTCAAATGCTGTTCGAATTCTTATAAAACACACTAGACAATAAAACATATTGAGGAACATCATCTTACCACTGCTTCTCTTTCATATTCTTTCCACTGTAATTCCTCAGTAAGGTAGTTTGTTTTTACATTTCATTTCAGTTTATTGTACAGTTATTTCACCACAATCTAAAATCAAAAAATCAAATTAGAACTATTTTAAGAGATGAATTTACCTAAATTAAAAAGTATACAATATTTGTAGGATTTAAGTCATGTCTCTCATGGTTTGTTTTAGGAGTGGGGTTTAGTCTTGCTGTATTTGTATCAGTATTATTGTAAAAAGTGATATACAATTTAAAAACCTCAATAAATAATAATAAAACACATAAAACCGTGTTCTATACTCTTCATGGAAAATGTTGTTATTTTCCACAAGTCCTCGCCCTATGAAACAGTAGTGAACATCAGTTAACAGTTCAGAGCACTAGGGACGTCTTTCATTTATTTGTGTTTGGTGTGAACATGGCACAGCGTTTTGGAATCCTTAACATCAACATCTAGAGCAACAGCTCTAACAGCATTTTAAATGAAATAAAATATGAAAAATGTTCAACTACACAAAATAAACCATTAAAGGTCCATTTTGTGAAATCAAGCCACTCAATAATGAATTACAACCAACGGCCCACGGTGACTGACACAGGACAAAGATTTTGTCTAGGTTTTTTTGGCTGGAGGAGATATATTTACATATTTACATACAGGGTGGCAAATTTTTCCAAGAGGAGATACATTCTTTTATCTTACTTTTTAATCTTTATCGGCTCATTTCACGGTGCCACAATATTGAATTCGAAAGTGATGCCCCGGTGGGAAGAAATCCAAAAGTAGCACTTTTATTTTACAGAAAAGGCTTTGCATAATATCAGTGTAAAGAGAGTGATTAAAATATTATCTTTTCATCACTCTCCGAGTGACACAAAAAGCCTGTTGTGAATGCCTTTTAAAAACACAGCTTGGGGAATTCGACACCCCTCACTAGCCCATTTTTTAACATCTATAATTAAAAATTACGGCAGGAGGTTTGCACTTCACCACATGTTGTTGGTTTTTACTTCCGGGTTTCTTCCCACACTTTCCGAATTCAATATGCAAACAAACCGGAAAACATAGTTATGTATATTATTAGTATTTCTGTCATCAGACCTTTACTATTACACTTTTACCTTTATGTAAAGGAAAACAGGTTTGCAAATTGTTAATAGTACTAACTGTGTAATATTAATGCACTTATTTTAAAATATGCAGGAAAACTACTAGTGTGACACTTTTTGCTATACTGATTTTAAAACAAATAAACTTAAAAGTTTAGTGAACAACAACACTGAATTATACAACCCACCGTCTTTTTCCATCAACCATAAAAAATTCTTACCAGATACACTCGTGATTTCACTCTTTTATACAGTTAACGGTAGTTTACAGGGGACCCCAAGAATTCCAAGACACTATCGTAACAAAACAAAGTGTGCGAAGAAACAGACAGACAAAGTCAAAGACAACGAGGGCAAAAAGCCATAGAAAGACTAAATAGGAATGTCATTTGCTAGTGGGGGAATTTTTTTTTTTTTGGAAATCAGATTTTTGATTTATGGAGTCCATTATAGTGGAGAACAAACAAACAGCGTTATTACAGATGATATTAGAACAGCACTGAAGGCAATACAATAGATAGATAGGGAGATGGAAAGAGAAAGAATGAGAAATAGATAGGGAGATGGGAAGAGAAAGAGCATGTGTGTTTGTTTCTGACCAGCTGAATTATGCAGTGACACAGGAGGTGTGTGAAATCGAACGGAAAAATGAACACAGTACCTATGTGTATATAAATTAACGTGTGTGTGTGTGTGTGTGTATGTGTGTGTGTGTGTGTGTGTGAGCGTGCGTGCGCATGCGTGCGCGTGTGTGTGTGTGTGTGTGTGTGTGTGTGTGTGTTACAGCTGAGCATTTCTCGGTGTGTGAATGATTTACAGCTTCTCATGTTTGCAGCCCTAATACCATGCAGGTCTATTAAATCTTTATAGCAGATGCTTTAGATAATGTACCCAAATGTGTGTATAATACTTCAAATGTACATATAAGCCCTAAATGTAAACGTATAGCATCGGTACCTATTTTGACCTTTTTAAAGAGATCTCCCTTTAAACAAAATCTCAAGACAAGAAAGTAACTACACTACAAAAATGAATAGATTTTTAATGAACTATACTGTTTAAGCTGTGTATATATGCAAGTAAACTTATATCATTATATATGCAACAATAAATATTAGGTGTTTATTACAAACATTTATTCATTAAAACTTTTTTTTTTCAGCACATAAACTTAGATATTAGATATTTAATTTGTATTTTTTATTTTAATTCAATTAATTTAAGAAGTTTATAAATGAATTAAAATAAATACATTTTATCAATTTAATTTAATATATAAACATTTTTATTAAAAAATCTATATTGTTTTTTTAAAGATTTTATTAAAGGTCCCGTTTTTTGTGATCCCATGTTTCAAACTTTAGTAAGTGTGTAATGTTGTTGTTAGAGAATAAAAAATACCTTAAAACTATAAAGCTCAAAGTTCAATGCCAAGCGAAATATTTTATTTAACAGAAGTGGCCCACATCAAACGGTCGTTTTGGATTTCATTCCTCCACATCCTTCTTTAATGACATCACTAGAACAGCTTTTTGACTGACCTCAAGCAACAGGAACACACAAAAAAGGTGACATCGACTTGGTGCACTCCCACCGGTAACTGTATTTCATTATTCAAGTTGGTGTGTTTAACAATGTCTGTAACTTGTTACACATAGGGAAATCCAGATTAGCTTCGTTATATAGATGATAATTAAAACTAATCAAACAAAATAAACTATCATTGTTCTACGTTGTTCAAAAGTAGTGTTTGCACAAGTTCTTCTCGATCCTCTTCGTCAATCTTCTCCGGGTCTGATTCCAACTAAAATCATAACATTAAAGACACATTTACAAGAACACTTATAGCATACATCTCCCTGTTATGATAAGAGGCGTAACCTTTCCGGGCAACGTGCTCTAAACTGCTGTCGAATCACAACCAAGGAAACGTTGGCCCAATCATAGCTCGTTTCATATTTCTGAAGGAAGGACTTCATAGAACAAGGGAGTCATCCGCTGTTTTTTATGACAGAGAAAACAGCGGTATACATATACGTAATGTGTAAAACTTACTTTTTTTTTACATGTGAAACATAAACACATGTTATATTGCACACTGTTAACACAAACAAAGCTTAAAAAAATCACGAAAAACGGGACCTTTAAGTTAATATAACTCATTATTTAGTGATACTAAGCCACACTAAGTATTTTAACAGTGTATTTTTTTTTATTTTTATATTTTACGAGGTTGCTAATTTTGGCTAATCGGTCAGAATTTGAATGATCACATCAATACATTTTCGTTAGAGTTAGGGTTTGGAGCTTCAGTATTACTTTTTTGTAAAAAAAAATATATAAATTTATAAAATCTAGCAAACTTGTAAAATAGTGCCAAATTTTTCAGAAGCCTCTCCTCTCCACCTTGTCCACTTCCCTTTAACATTAACATGTCATTACGTCAACTTCACTTTTTCACTTTTTCAAGGCCGAAATGCTAAACCCGTCAGGTCCCTTAACTGATGTCCATGCGTCTTACAGCACATAAACAAACATATGGGACTCCACAAGTGGGTTATTAAAAAACAAATTCCCATAAAAACATTTTCACAAATACATTTGTTGTAACAATGAATATGCATTGCAGCTGTCATAAATAAATGCAGTCATTTATTTTCGAAGTATCATTAAAGGTGTGAATTGATGGTTTGATAGGGCAAACTGACAGTGATGGA
Source organism: Triplophysa yarkandensis (assembly GCA_033220385.1). Lineage (NCBI taxonomy): Eukaryota > Metazoa > Chordata > Actinopteri > Cypriniformes > Nemacheilidae > Triplophysa > Triplophysa yarkandensis. Next base: position 16,359,875 of record CM065655.1, read on the forward strand.
AATGACATTTTAAACATTTTTAATAAATAAAATGGCAAACACATTTGTCTTCCTGTAAATCCTTAATATTTCCGTACAGACCATTACAAATTCAACGCAGTCACTGCACAAATGTGGTGGGTCTGCATGATTTTAATTTAGCCCCTCTAGCTGAGGCGGGCGCGTACCAAAGTGCCAGATAGCAAGCAGAAAGAGTGATGACGTTTGATGGTGAAGCAATGCAGGAAGAAGCATGTTTCTTATGAATAATCGTGTGATTTCTTGTTGATTACAAAATACACGTTTTTTTTTTAGAAATCAGTCCCCTTTAAAATGTACCAATCGGGACTAAAAATATAAAATATGTCCTCCCATAGACTGTTAAATAGTTCTTATTAAAGGTATAGTCCAATCCACAAAAAAACTCTGGGGTAAACTACTCAACCTAAAACCTGCATAAATTACTTAATTCTATGGAACGCAAAAAAAAAAACTTAGAAGAATGTTAGAAATATACATTTGATTTAAATATTAAATAAAATTGAATAGAAGTCAAGGTGTTCAGCAAAACCAACAAATAAACAACATTTCCCTTTAAAGAACACCACCATATATATTTGGTGCTCACTAACAGACTGTAAATATATAAATAAGTAGATCCATTTTATATATTAGTTCAGGTGATTAAACGGTCATCAAACCTTAATAATGGAGGAATGAAATATGAATAATTCATCGGGTATTTTGCAAGTCTATGCACAAATAACAAAATCATTATTAACGCCAGTCAGCCTGCAAGGTTAATGAAAGCACAGAGCACATACATATGTAAGTTATGGAGATGAAATTAAGCAAAGTGATTGTCTGACAGCTCGCTTAACGGCAGATAAAGAGACTATTAGCTCTATGGTCAATGAAAACAGCAGCAAAAAAAGAATAACAAGGAGATAAAAGCTTTTTCGATGGTTCGCTCTCTGACTGATGCTGATTTTGCTAATGGGTGGAAAACAGGGGAGATGCGGCCACCAATAACTTAACCAATTTGTTTTAATGCAGATGCCTTTTTATATTTCTTCAAAGTTTTAATCCGACCATTTAAAGAAGGCATCGCGTGATATTTCAGTTAAATGCCCGGAAGGTTATTTGTTCAAACGGTAAGGTCTCTGAGGACGTTGAGTGTTTTAAACAGATGCAACAGGGTACAGCAGAAAGATATGAACGGAACGCAATTACCCGTCGTCTGAGACAGATATAGCCGGAGCTCATTTCCGTAATGGAACGTCTTAACAATGGCAGTTTACATATCCCACAATCCTCTTCCGTGACGTGTTATCAAAGAACAGCACTGAACGGTCTGATCCCACTTTTTGCTTTCGTTCAGCATAAAGGATTCTTTGCTTCCCACCGTCACATCGTAAAGCACCCACGAAAAGCATTATTTCTGTGCATATGCATTGCTTAAGGACCCAATTTGCTAAAGAATTTATGCAAATCGCACAAGCGCAGAGTGAAAATGTACACACATGGAGGATTCTGCAGATCGCCGGCAGATTTAACTGGGATTGTGGGTATTTCACATCAGTTCAAACACCAAAACTGGCTCTTTAGAATTCCAAAAGGGTTCTCTATTGCCTTGCGACTGTCTGGATATGTGCCTGACTTGAACTCTGATCTCCATCATTTGATCATCTTCTGATGACGTACTGCTGACGTACCATGATCAATAAGAAATGTACACAAGCGTCTCTTTTTAACCATACTGTCGAAGATGAAGCGTAACAAGCCTCGGATAGCTGTCACTGTGTGAGAAATTGCAGCTCACGAGGTTGGAATCAACGTTTATTAATATTAATATTAATCTATTATTTATTATTTAAGGAATAGTTCACCTAATGAAAGCTGTTTCACAAATTACTCTCTAGTTGTTCCTGTCTACATTTCTTTGTTAGGTTTAATACATAAGCTATTTGGATGAATGACTGTAACCTAACAGTTCGTTTGCTCTATTGACTAGCAGGAAAAAAGTGCTTTATCTTATTTTGTGTTAAACAGAACACAAGTATTAAGTCATTTTGTCTACTGTTGTGTTCAATGGTGTCCTGAACTGTTGGGTTTTATGCCTTCTTCTAAATATCTTTCTCTGTGTTCATCAAAACGATAAATTATATACAGATCTGAAACAAGTAAAAGGTGAGAAAATAGTGTCAACATTTTTATTTGGGGTGAATTATCTCATTAGTGTAAGAATTCAAAAATAAAACATGATTGAATGATTTCAAAGTTTTATTTGTCGAATGTTACAATGTTATTATCATACCCCCAAGACAACCCCTGTAAAGCCTTCTCTTTTGGTATATCCTTACTCTGGGTCTTGGAAGCTTATGGGACTAGGTCCTGGGAATTTTAGCTACACCTCTTCTAGACACCATCTCCGACTATGTCTTTGACATCTAATCATAACTCTCTGTTAAACTTTTAAAACTGTGGCTATTCCTGCCACCCTTCTATTCACCCTTTACACATGCGGATAAGAAACAGCACAGTTATAGCCACGACTCCAGTGCATTAAGGAAATGATACCAGCAGGAGGGGCAATTATGGGAAGTAATACTGTAGGAGGCATGTGGGTGGAAGGAAAAGAAAGAAGTATCACATAATGTCCTGCAGAATATGGTCACTAAGGAAAGCTGAATCACACTTCAAACACATTAAATAGTGCAGAAGAAGAAAATCCGGTGGCACAAAAATGTACGGAGAAATGTTTGATATACGTTCTCTATGTGTAATAATGTGTTAGACGATAATAACATTATTCACGGGATCCTGTACAAACTCTGTTTATTAACTTTCATATCTATGCATATAAATCTAAATATTAAGACTGTAGAAATAAGGCTTAAGACTGCACTTTCGCACACGGTTGGTAATAATTATGAATTATAAATAGCTGGCAGTGTCATAAACCATAAATGGGATTTTGCGCGAAGGAAAACAAATCTTGGTTACTATAGCAACCCATTTAATTCCTTTTCATCTTTTACATCAAATTATGTAAAAAAATGCCACATATGTGACGTGTAGTATATGAACATGTGTGTGTCTACAGCTGTGTTGGCAGATTGTATTACAAAGAAAGTAAATAGAAAGCCAATTCAATTTGATGGGATTGTTTCCTGCTGAACCTGATGTTTTGCAAATCTGCATAAATCACACGAAATTGAAAAATTATTGATCATTATCAATGATTTAAGTCGCCAAAAAAAAAAAAATGCAATAACCTACATTAATAAAATAACACCCGAGAACAAAATGTGATGTTTGTTGTATTTCATTAAAACAAAGTCATTTTTTGATGTTTCTTATTTATCGCTTGCTTCAATATCCACTCTCAATCCAACATGATACAAAATACGACATTTCACCACACTTGACAATGTCACATAAAATGTTTTTGGCGGAATATTGTGTACCAGTCTCTATGACAATAAAAACAGTTTATTTTTGCATATTGCATGTAGTCATTTTTTAAAGAACTAAACCTGTCATTGCCATTGTGATGTGGTTTCTCATATTCTTACTTGATGGTACAATGCATTCCATATTTGTATTCGCTCAGAGTTCTAAAGAAGAACTTTTTATAGAGGTCAGAGCTGCTGGAAGCCATAATCTTTATTAGGATCTATTTTTAACTGTGCACAATATTTTATCTATCCAATGGGAAAATGGAATATATATATATATATATATATATATATATATATATATATGTGTATATTTATTAATTTTCATTATAAATTAGTTTGTAAATTGCCTTTGTTTAAATTGTATATATTTTGTACAGTATTTTATATGCCTTATTCTACAGCTTCAGTGTCCTTATTGCAACATCCTGATTATAGTTTACCTATATTAATTATGTGTGGCTTTTATCAAAGCATTCCCAAATCTGAATACATCCATGCGAACACAAATGCACATGTCTGCCGTCCCCTATATACTATCCGCATCTCCAAACTTTGCAAAACACGCACACGCACACCGTAACATGATGAATCTTCATGCTGTCCGGCTCTCTGCGCTATTAAGGCCTAAATGCTAATGCTGTCAGAAGCAGGATGGATAGATCATTACAGAAACATCAGTCATTTTTCGGACACATCCAAAGAAACCCTGCCAAGATGTTAGCCGTTTAGCATTAGCATTGAGAACGGTGTCTCACGTCAGCTCGGGGGTCCGATGATGAAAACAAATGCGGATGAAATTGAACCGCATTAAAAATAAATCGACATTATCTTATGATGTCACACACGTGCGGGCAGAATACATCACATAGATGCATCTGGTTTTGGTCAAATACTAGGCCTCGAGAGTTGTCGGCGACGGCTTATTAACATGTAAAAGCCGGTGCATTTTTGTTCTGGTCTGCTGTGCACTGATTGAGGGATATGAAAGAGGGATGAAATGAGATGAAGGAAATACATCTTTGCAAGAAAGAATGATAAAGGCATGACGCTTTTTTGAGGAAGGATTGAGATTGGACACATTTGTCAACCCAAGGGATGCCGCTGAGTGTGTGTGTGTGTGTGTGTGTGTGTGAATTCTTAAGTGTGTAAAAGTGTCATCGCAGGCCATGTTTGCCCGTTTGGGAGAGATGCCCCGTAGCCGGATGACAAATATCTCAATCTTTGAAAAATACGCCCATGCGTTAGTCCACTTTACATTCGACAGTGAAAAACAGAATGCATTTCCTGGCATGCTGATAATCCCGAGGGCGGTGATCTGAAACTTTAAAACAGCAAACGGTGCTGGCTGCATCATCCGTTTTGGGACCCTCGGCCTAAATTAACGCTGACAAGCCCGGCGATTCCGCCCAGCAGCTGTCAATCTTCCAGAGCCCTTATGACATCACAATGAAGGATGGCTGATGTAAATGACGTGCCGTTGGCTTTCGTTTACCGCGATGAAATAAGAGGCATATCAGGAGTCTTCTACCGTCCCATCGCCTGCTGTTGTTAACCTTAAATTGTGGAATCAATATCAGCATGCTGGTCTCATTATTCAGTTCAGTCACCTAACAGGTGGGAGTGCAGATGACAAAGCAATCAACTCCAGACAGCTCTGAGCTTATTTACTCTGCCGGAGCAACAGGGCTGCAGTAAACCCTGCTGAAAAATTACTATTACCAGACTGAAAACCACGCTGAAGAATTAATATTACCAACAAGAGAACCCCAGCGAGATATAAACATTACCAGCCAGCGATAAGATGACATAAATCCAGCAGAAATTCAATTCAAAAGCCATCGCTCACAGACCTAGAGGCTGCCACACGCCTCCGAAATGAAAAGTTAAAAAATTTGCGAGCGGGGAAGTTCAATAACTAGGTGCTTATAATTTAATGTCCACAGCTATTTGTTTTTATTTTCACCTTCACTTTTACATTAGAAGCTACCGCTGATGGAAAACAGTGTCATTAATTTTAAAAAGAAAATTCTCTCGTCATTTTCACATTCTGTTGTCGTTTCAAGCCTGTGTGTCTTTATTTTTTCTGCAGAACACAAAAGAAGGTATTTTTTAAAAAGAAAAAGCCAAAGTGCTGTCGTTGTTCAGTTGTCAACATTCTTCAAAATATCTATGGTATATAAAGGTTTTAAAAAAGCAGAACCTTATATTCCGCTTTGTTTCGTAGTATCCATAACATACATGATGCCAAAGCGAAAAATCAAGGGATTCATTATAATGATTGAAAAGAGACAATTCTATCATTGTTTCATTCTCTTTTCAATTCAAACATGTATGACCTTCCCTTCTCTGCAGGCTACACAAGAAGATATTTTGAAGAACTAAAAACACATTTGATTGCATTGCAGTTCTGTCAACACAACAAAAGTGACTCGCCGTTGTTCGGTTGTCAACATTTTTCAAAATATCTGCGGAAGAATGAATGTCAATCAGTCTTCACAGAAGCAAAGTGGTACAGTACAACTTTGTTTCAAGAGATAAATATCCATTATTTGTGTCTCAGACATGTAGCCAAACATACAAGAACAAGGGACTAGTATTAAATGCTTCAGTGTGGGTTAAAAAATCTCACACTCGTACACACACTCTGGTCTTCTACAGAGGCTATTTGACATAATATCATACAACCAACCTGCGCAGATGGCAAAGGTAACAGAGTGACATTATCCCAGGGAAGGAAGATATGATGCAGGCCACAGATACAGAGAGTCTTAAGAAGTGAAGAGGATAATAGAGACCATTCTTCTGAGACTCTAACACATGCATCAGGATCACAGGACCATCTCTCTTCCTCCCAGCATGCTCTAGGGCAGCTTCATACCGAGGGCACTCAGGACCAGGCCGATCAGTGTGCAGGCCGAAATGTCAGGGGCTCTTTATCTAACACCCTCTTCACTAATACATTCCCACAAACTCTTTCCCCAGGGCTAGACGGTGTACCTCTCTGCTTTTTCGCTATCCCTTCCATTCTATCTCATTCTGGTAAATGTCAACGGTGTGAACTGGGTTTGTGTGCCTCAGGCCTGAGATACAGGAACATAGAAGTTGTGAAAGAAACGGTGAAGGAATGACGGGAGAACCGGCGAGTAAATTTGTGGCAGTGCAAACTTGGGTTCCTGACCAAGCATGTTTAGTATTTTAGAGTACTATCCAACATCGATCTTTGAAAACCTAGTGTGGTTTCTACTGTACTTTGGTTTGTGTAGAGATATCATCAAACTCCAAAACAACATTAGCGATGCAATTCAGCCAATTAGACAAAAGAATAGAGGTAGACAGACGTATCATTTCGCTGATTAATCCACACCGATTACCGGTTATGGGTAAATATACTAATGCATATTCTAGTGGCGAACTAAAAATGAACACGCATAAACACCTTAAGCTCAGGTAAAACATAAAAATACACACAACGGTGTTAATATAAAACAATAATAATATAATGTTAATTATTTTTGTCAATTTCAAAACATATAACTTAAGTGCAAAAAGAGTAATATTCGAAATCAGTTAAAGGTCAAAACTATCGGTTAATTTATCGGTTATCGGCAGTTAATAGCAAGCTTAGTTATCGTTATCTATACAATAAGTCGGTCGATGTCAAAAAATATTTCTATGCATTACCCAATATTCCAACCAATGGTATTTAAGGTCTTGGTAAGAACGAATTCCGACACTTATTTCATAAATAAGTAATAAGGAAAAGCCCTGTTCTAAATAGCCCATTACGCTCTAAATAATACATGGATATTTTGCATGGTGGGACGAAACGGGACTAACCCAGTTGTGAGGTTTAAATAAGCCAGAATTTTTTTTTTAAATTTTTGTTTATGGACCTGATGGTGGGTTAAAACCAACCTGCAGTTTTGGTTGATATAATATAATACATCTTTGGTTATATTACAACCCAATGGTCCGGTCCCTTTTTGACACTACGTTGTGGTGAAAGTAATCCACCTTTTTCAGAACATGTTTTAAGGGATGGAATTTTTTCAGTGCTGTCAAAAACCATGATCTTCTTTCTTCTGCAGAACTCACAAAAACGTTTTTTCAACAATGTTAATCATATAAAACTTGTCCCTTTTGACTTGCATTGATTTTATGTCTATATATTACAATGGGAACTAAATGTTTTTGCCTACCAACATTTTTCAAAATGACTTATTTTGTGTATTGCAGAAAAAATGCAGGTTTGAAATGATAACGAAATGAAAGCATTTTCATTTTGGGGTAAATTATCCCTCTTATACAAGAATGGATTTATCAGACCAGGCAAATATTTTTACTTTGAAGGTTCAAACTAAGCATAAAATAGTTAAATGTTTCCCCTTGAGACGAAATCCAATTGAGCGAAACAAGCATTCAGTGCAGGAATTCCGTTTCAATAATACATGAATAAAACACAAATTCCCAAAGTAATATGTTGAAACATGAATAAAGAATACACCCCTGATCAAAGACGGCGCTTTTTCTTTTAAACAATACAAAATTGCTCCGGAGAACCCTGTAAACTGTTTAAACGGAAACCTTAGATTCAGCACTCGAGTATTACATTTCAACTTTACAAACTTAATGAAATCAGACTTGTACTGAAAACAAATCCATACATAACTGAACAAACCATCTCAACAGATTATGTGTAATGCAAATGTTTATGCTTCATATATGAGCCACAAATAAACAGTAAATGAAAGCGAGCAGCACGAGATGAACATGTGTGGATAGAGATTTCTGTAATCGGATTGATTTTCGTAGTCTATGTGCCCTGGTGAGAACGAAGGATGTGTGCGGTAAATGGCCAAGTGTGTATATGTGTTAAAGCACTCAGAATAAAACATGTCCTCCACACATTGGCAGTTAAACAGAAAGTGCACTTAACCTTCTGCGTTAAATGGTTTTTATTGGACGCTCCACTAACTGCGTAAATATGAATGTAAAAGAAGGCATTCACGACTTCTTGCGACTGGATGACTGAACTGATAAATGAAAAAAGATATATACAACATGTTTCTCTCTTTTGAACATGGAGAAACACTTTTGAAAATGGAAATAGAACACATGTACAGTACATACAGAGCCGTCTTTAATGTGGCTTTCTTGAAAAAACTCAAACTTATGATAATCTGTTGAACGGGATAGTTCCCCCAAAATAAACATTCTGTCATGAATTTCCTAACCTCAAGTTGTTTCAAATCCTTAGGTGTTTATTTGTTACAAAGGGAGGTATTTGAAAGAATGTTAGCAATTGACAATTCGGGGGCACTATAGACTACCATAGCAGTATAAGTATATATTTTTATTCTGTTGAATTCGGAAAGCAAACAGTAATGGGGAACATTTGACTAGTATGTTCATTTATGGTAGTCAATGATCCCTAGAAGCTTAGATTTTTCCAAATATATTTCTTTATGTTTAGAAATAGAAATAATACAAGTTTGAACATCTTAAGGTTGAGTGAATCCTAACAAAGGTTTTTATTTTAGGCCAATCATCCCTTTTAAAATTCACCGAAAAATAAAATCTGTCATCAGAGATTTTTTTTCAAAACCTCTGACTTTCCTTTGTAGAGCACTAAAGAAGGTATTTTGAGAAATGTCTCTTTGGTTTTGTGGCCAAACAATAGAAGTCAATGGGAAGCAAAGTTTGGTCTCCCACATTTTCAAGATATCTTCTTCTGTGCTCAAACACTAATTTAGGGTAAAAACGCCATGTGGTTAAGTACATTTTCACCATCCCTTTAAAGGGGAAGTTTACCAAAAATTAATAACTGATCATCAGTCATGTCATTTAAAACATCTGACTTTCTTTTGTGGAGCACAGGGTATTCCTGCATTCATATAGGTTAAAAATAACATAAGGTTGAGTAAATGATGAAAGAACTTTCTTCTTAAGATAAACTATGCGTTTAATGTCGGAGGGAGCTCATGCTGAAATATATCATTCTACCATTCCACTTTCCATGCCTGAATAAAGGCATGATGATTTGACAATGATTTAAGACTTTCATAGAAATGCACACGCACATCCTAAAACATTTAAAAAGTCAAATATCAAGTGGATGGAGTATTTTGTGATGTGATAAAAGCAAATAAACTACAGAGGAGCTTCAGGCAGATAAAGCAATATTTAAATGGGCAGACTGCATGTTCTATTTCTTTCTTGCAGACAGACAGCAGCTGGAATAAAGAGGCGGTGTGGGGGAAAGAAAAGTAATGCATCGGGAGTTGCTCGGGAAGAGTGACCCACTAGGTTATAATTTATTTCCAATGATGGGGCGAGCGCATGCCTGGGAGCCTCACACACAAGTGTGCTAGTGCCCCAGGTGTCTAAATGACAGATTTATATATAGTTTACAGATTTTTATAAACGAGACATTTATAAATAACATATTGTGGATTGTTAGATCAAATGATACATTTTGGCTGGGGGCAGAGTGGAGTGTCCGGCACACATCGATTCAAACATAAATTGCACAAACGATGATGAAATTAAACGTTTTAAATATGTACTTGTGCCTGTCGAAATATGATGAATTTCGTTTGATACATAAGGCGGAGATGGTCAAAGCTGACATTTATACTACACTATATCTACAGAATTTGAAGCAGGCGCTCTGTAAAGTAATGCAATTAAATTCCTCCAATTCTTAGTGTGCCTTAAATATTTAAATATGTCTTGAGGCCCATCTATTTACATATACATATATGAAATATCATACATTTTAAGAAACTAATAAGAAACAAGTCACGATAAATAAATATTTCAATCTACACAAGACGAAACATGCATAATTTTCTCATAATTTGGACTATACGGTTGCACAGTTTTCCCAACGTGGGAAGGCATTCACAAGCTCCGATTGGAGATCAGATGAAACTTAGATTTAATGTCACGATCGGTACTCACTAAATTAGCCGATCTCAATTGTTGATTTTAACGTGTGAGGACAAAAAGAATCATATTTAATTGTAAATATTTAGTACTCTGCCTAAACAAAAGTTGCATTACATATGTATATTACATAATAACTATACTAATGTAACTACAGAAGCAACATCTACAGTATTACTTCATCTGACAATTGGTTAACAGCGATCAGTGAGCTTAGTATCATAACCGGCATCAGAACCGACATTGGGCGATCACCATGACAAAAAAAATCAGTACCAGTATCTGTACCAAAATGATTTCTATATTACATGCATCTACAAAACACAAAGAAAAACAGCAAGGGTCCTCAAAAAAAAAACTAGGCTTTGATGCTGGCAGGGACATCCCAACATCACTATTGTCAAACCCCTGTTGTCATGGCACCCGAATGCCTCATTTTCTTCCAGCTATAATATATGTGTGCCTTAAATGTACACATGCAGATATTAGCTTATACTCTTTACATACTCCCGTGACACTTTAAACATATTTTGGCTCTCTCTCGATCTCTTTCTTGTTCATTTATTTGATATCTGTCATATTTAAATATGCGATCACAAAGTGCAGAGCAGGAAAGAGGCAGTTTAATTACCGCAGAACTTTCTCCGGCGGCCTACTTTCACGTGCGCTCGCGCTTAAAGATGGGAGCGAGAGAGATGAAGAGAGATAGAGGGTGGCAAAGAGAGATAGAAGATGGATTAGCAGCATCTCTAATGACTGAAAAGGGACCGTGAGAGCCGTCTCTTGAGAATATCGCACCACCTCTTCTCGTAAAAAAAAGACTGTACACATATAACATAGACGTGACAGTTCGAGTTAATTTGTGTGTATGTTGACATTGAACAAGAATCACGTAAAGATGCTCGAGGATGTCCGTTTGTGTGGAAATAATTTCTCACTCGCTTTGGAGCTAATTAGTTTTATCAACTCTATCTGAAAATATCACGTCAAGATAATTGAAGCGATGTTCTTAATTTGGATGTTTTTTACATTTTATAAAAGTAATTTGTCATTAGAGTTCCTGCAAGCCATATGATTTGCTTTGTTTAGGTTCAACACAAACAAAGATATTTGGAAGAATGTTAGCAACCAAGATTTCTGCAACATCCTTGACTCCCATTGTAGAAAGAACAAATATAGAATTTTAGGTCACCATTCAGTACCATTAAACATTTTTACTATGGCAATCCATGGTGCTCCAGTAAACTTCCTAACATTCGAGTATATGTTTGTATTCAACATGAAAAGAGACGCATACAGGTTTGAAATCATCAGAAAGTGAGTAAATCATGACAGATTTGTTTTGGATGAACTCTCCCTTAAAATGTCTCCAATAACAATCTTACAAATCAAACATAATAGACTGAAAACAAAATATTTTCAGAAATGATTCAATTATGAATATCCACTTTCCTGCGGGATTTCAATTTGCATCATGGTTTATATCTGTACAGCAAAACTGAACAAAGAAAAATAGTGTTTTGCATTGCTTTACTAAACAAACCAAGGGCTTTTAACTCCAAGCATTCCCATAAATTACATATACACGTGATAAACACATACACACCACACACAATACTTTCTCACACTTCCAGCACCGGCTGTTTTCCTCATCTGTAACGTCTAATGAAGTCATTAAGGCTCCTTCTGAGTCTGTTTATTTGCTCTTATCTTCACTTCAGATTTCGCCTGATAAACACCCCACTAAAAAACGCTCCATTCTTCATCAAAGGAAGCAGCCAGTTTAGGCGGTTAATGACTCTTTTATTCTTAGGGCTAGCGAGCTGCTTCCGCAAACTTCTCCCTAACAAATTAACACAGCGAGAGACAGTTTTGTCTGATAATAAAGCACTAACATTGTGCACAGAAGCCACGGAACAATCACTGTCGTGTGATTAGAATAGCAATATCCCAAAGTGCCTCCAGCTCAACTGGTAGAGCGTCATGCGAGCAACGACAAGATTACAGGTTTAAATCTCAGGAAACATGCAGATTTATTTAAAAATGTGTGAGATAATATGGGGAAAACATATTTGTAATGTATTCAGTAAATACAAGTGCGAAACTACAAGACGTTATTATCTAGAAGTTATGCAGGGATAGTCTATCCCAAAAATCAAAACTCTATATAAATAACTCACCCCCATGTTGCTCAAAACCTGTATACATTTCTTCTTTATCCAGTTGAACATATAGTATTCCAGATATATATCTGGGGGGCTTCTTGTCTTTTTTCTTATTATTTGTTCTTTTGAACACAAGAAGCTATTTTGAAGAATGTAGGGAAATAAACCTAGGGTAACCTTTGACTACCATATAAATTAGTTATGGAAATCAATGTTGCATCAGAACTGTTAGTTGCCAATATTCTTACAAATGTCTATCTTTGTGATAAACAGATTTAATTTTCATTTTTGAGTGGAGTAACGCTTTTATTCTAACATTTTTATCATTTGGGTTTAATAAAACCATGTTTCACTTTAGGTCAATAATTTAGAAACGCTCACTGAAGGGAAAAGGTGAAAAGGTAAAAAATAATATTTAAGACATTAAACTTTTGGTCTGTTTTTTCAGCAGCTGAATGACATCGGATTTGCTTTTAAGTCCTTTTTTGATCATCAAAGCTGAAGATCTTTCCATTGCAACTTTTATAAAAAAGTGATTAAAACATCATTGACATTTATGTTAGAAAATGAATTGGGGAGTAAACACGGAAATCAAACCCTTTACTCATATCACGATTGGTCCATGGTGTTGTTATATTTCCATCAACTCAAAACTATTTTCTGATATTGCCCATTTTGAATATAATAAAAATCCCTTTATGCTGTTTTCAAGCATACAATGATTGCCCCATAAACCTAATTCAACACAGAAAGTAATGTTCTAATCATCTTTCCAAATCCAAGTCCAAACATGTCTGACTTCTTCTCTAGAATTCAAAGAGACTACATTGGTCACACTTTTCAGCGACTTACAATAACCGAAGGCCGCATTTTTGTAATTTGCAAATCGTGTCTTCTAGGTGACACTTGTTCACACACACACAAATGTACATCAGGTGTCAGTAGAATTCATTATGCCCTGAACATTAGCTTGAACTCCTCCGAGTCTCTCACTTCCTCTCTGATTATTGCATCTCTGCGTCCGGTCCTCTCTCTCCATTAGTGGCAAGTTATGTTTCATATTAAAATTAATTACTGTCTTACTCGCTGCTAAACCTTCGCCCTGACCCCATCAGACCCCCGCCCAGACAGAAGGCTTTGCGATCTCTCTCCGACCCCTTTCGTCTGGAAACCCTCATTAATTCCCACATTTAATCAACCTGCTTGAGGAATCCGAAGCAGCACGCCTCCATGCCTCATCCTCTAATACATTCAATCTTGTCGCAAGAATGTGTTTAAAGAATAGTTTGGCCTGAATAAAAATGTGTCAGTATTCATCCTATTGTTTTCAATCTGTATGACTTGTTTTCATTTTAAAATACAAGTTTTGAAAAAAGTTGCAAAATCTACTCGAGTGTGTATATCTTAAATCTGAGTCAAAGAGGTCCCAGAACTGTTCTTATAAATATATCGTTCATTCGTAAGAATAACTTTTTTAAATATCTTCTTTTTTTAGAGCAGAATTATTTTTTATCCTTAACAATGATTTTTTTTCTGCTAAGGTAGATGATGGTTGCCCAGATTTCTAAGATGCTAAAAGTCTTCCAAATATCTTTCTTTGTTTTAAAGAATTTATACAGATTTGGATCAACTTGTGGGTGCATAAATGTATGGCATAACTTCAGTTGTGGGTGTGATATCTCTTTTTTAATATAATTGAAAGAAAAATTTATAAAATCAAACAAAATGAATTTAGTTTTTTGATATTGTTGTATAACATCTAATGTTCACTCAAAAGCTTCAGCGCTCCAAATGCCTTAACATAATATAATAAAGGATGTTTGACTCACTTTTTTAGGAATAAAAGAAATCCACACAGGTTTGAAAGTTAACTATTAGGATCGTTTTTTCACATCAAACCCTTAAATTCCTCGAGGGCAGACTGATGCTATTAAAAATCCTTCGACCGAGAATTTGAAACAGCCTGAAGCTCTGAGTTTTTTAAAGGAACAGAAAAAGCAAACGATGTGCGTTGATGGACTCCATGGACACAGGCAAAATGTCTAAGGGAGTTTTCAAAGATTCAGGGAGTTGTTAAGAGTTATGATGCACTGTCGTGATGGTTGCAAAGTGGCTTTCTAGATGCTGAGCTTTGTTAATAAGATATTTGCCGTGGAAGGGGGACTTTGAGAACATCAAACTGGCAGTGCTAATGAAAGAGTTTTCTCGCTTTCACAGGCCTCGACTATGGCGAAGTGTGTCTGTGTGTGTTAAAAACCGAAGACTTGTTACTGACTGGTGTAACGACTGTGTGTGCTTGTCCAAAATGGGTTTTTTTTCCGCGTGTGTTTGTGTGTCAGCTGTGTGCAACAGCCAAAAAAGCGACGGTGTTTGAAGTTGACAGATACTCTGATTAACGTCTTCACTTTCTTCTTCAAAGTTTCCGTCAAGTTCCATCGCTCAGGTATACGCATCGCCGACATGAAAGACTGAGTTCAATTAGCCAATCAGTGCTTCCAAAGCCCAGGCCTGAGAAAAAGAAGAAGTCTGCATTTGTCAAGAACAAATAAAGAAACCCTGGAACACTTTTAAGAAGTTAGAGCCAAAAGCCCCGACAAATTTTCAAGTTAGGAAGTTCAGATTTTGGGGATAAAAAATTATTCAGCTCAGTGAACAAAAACACACATTTCTATAGAGACTGATTTTTTTTTGAGGATTAAAATAAATAATAAAGTCATCATATAACCATAATATCCTTCAAGAGCCCAACAGCCTTTTTTTGTTCA
Organism: Triplophysa yarkandensis; assembly: GCA_033220385.1. Taxonomy (NCBI): domain Eukaryota; kingdom Metazoa; phylum Chordata; class Actinopteri; order Cypriniformes; family Nemacheilidae; genus Triplophysa; species Triplophysa yarkandensis. The sequence continues at coordinate 16,375,196 of CM065655.1, forward strand.
TGCTTATTCTTAATGGTTTGGCTTTTTTGGTGACTTCCTATTCTCAACAAGATACTTTGAGGATAAAAGCTTTTCTTTGTTCCATAGATTTTGTCAACTGAAATTTTGAAATATATGTAAGATATTAGAGATTATAAAACGAACATATGTAAAATAAATAGACTTTACAATATCAATGTAAAATTATTTTTGATTGTATTTATATGAATAATGATATTAAGCAATATATCATTGACCTTTTTTTACAGTCTTTTGTTCCAGCGTCTATGTCATTAGTAAACCAAATTGAATTGGATGATTTTACTAAAATATCTTAATTTATGTTCAGCTATACAGTACACAATTGAAGGCTAAGAAAATGATGACGAAAAGTAGATATTTAACTAGTCAACTATTCCATAACAGTTATGCAAAAGTGTCAACAAATAAATCATAATTTGAGCAGACATCCTCGAGAAAACTAAACACAATGGCGGTCTGGTCATATTCAAGACGGCATGCAACTTCTAGTGACACAGAACTTCGAGCAGAGACCTTTTTTTATCTAGTCCAGCCCTAGCTTCAACGTTGTGATTATTATTGTTTCTGGACAACACAGAATCGGATTATTTCAATGTAAACATCACAAACATTGTAAACAGTGCAGTTCAGTCATGGAGAATGAGAGGAAGAGGTCAAAACTTCCATCAAATAATGGAATGTATATTTTTTTACAAAACCCATTTATATGCATAATTTTGCATTCTTTTGAAGAAAGAGAAAAATGGCGATCCACTAACACTGTCTCCAGAAAACCCCAAAAAAACACATCTTCAAAAAATCGATATTTTAAGTTCTTAGTAAGAAGATTTAATATCAACATAATCATGTGTCTTACCGCTTAGATGTTGATCGTGGGATTTGGTGACATCGGTTCCTTCACAAGGGATGTCCAAAAAGTCCTGTGCATCTTCATCCAAACAGGACTCATCTGTCATAACCAAGAGATCAGATTGGCAGATTATTTTTGTAAATATATAAACACTTTCTATACGATCATCAAAATACAAGCAAAATGCAAATAAACTGATTTTTTTTAAATGTGTCTACTTCATAAACATTTCAGCAGGCTTATTTTAACATGGATAAACCTTCTTGTCAGACACTTATTCAGAGTGACTTACAGAAGTCTCACTTCCAATTTACAAGAGAGTCTTGCTCTTACATTTGCTCAGCTCTCCTATTAAAAGACATAGTCTGTCTCTCAATTTCAATGAGCAAGAATCCTACAGAGCATTTTTCTAAATAAGAAGATGATAAATAATTTAGACATTAGAAAGCAGGCACGGAAGGGAAGAGAACTGGAAAAATAGAAGCTTTTAAACAAAGACAAAACCTAAAGCTACATGAACTCTAACACACACACACACACACACACACACACACACACACACACACACACACACACACACACACACACACACACACACACACACACACACACACACACACACACACACACACACACACACACACACACACACACACACACACACACACACACACACACACACACACACACACGTTGGATTGCATAAAGCTTTGTGAATGAATGCATTTTTTTTGTAGTTTATTTATGCCCTAAAAAATTAACATTTTAGTTTTTAAATAAATTCTAGGATATATGCGGAATTCTATTTTTAGATTAGGGAATGGGTTGAAGAGGTTGGCTATGTCATTCTTTTTTTTAAAACCTTATTTTGAACACTTTTATCTTCCATTTTGTGCTGTTTTTATCCATGAATCCGTCTTTTTTCATGAATAAATCGACAATTTTGAATGAATCAGTTAAATGATTTTTTGATTCATTAAGAAATCTTTGCCACTGGTTTATGTTTCACATGTAAAAGTTGTGGCTTAGTAAAAATCACAAAAAATAGCTATGTTTACTTAAAAAGCCTTTGAAAATTTTAATTGATGGTAGAATAGAACGATGAATAAAACTAAAGTTATTTATCTTTTTGTGATTTAATTATATTTAATCTAACAAATATATTATTAATTAATTTATTTTAAAAAATATATGATACGAAAATAATGTTTAATTTACTACTAGAAATATTATTCATTTATACTATATTACTTTTTATACTATATACTTAGCAAACATTCATTTACATAATACAAACTGTATTTATACAGCTTTTAAAATGTTCTATTTTTGTGTAAAAAAAGTTTCATCTGAAAAAAAGTGTAAAAAACCATCAAACTTTACGATGAAAAATATGTCATAACTTTGTAAACATTAAACATTTTATTTGCTCTAATTTATTCCAAGGTTAATATTGTTGTCTACTTTAAACCTGTTTTAATCCTAAAAACGGTTTTCTATTTAAAACACAAATGGTTTTCATCTAGATCTGTTTTTTTAGAAAATGTTGTTTTATTTTGTATAGTGTTGAATTGTGAACATGGCACAGCATCATGATAAGGTATTGTCATAACTCCTGTCTGTAAAGTCTTGTGAGAGATTTTTTAAATCCGGACAAGAAACAAAGCTTAGATTAACGTAAAGGACCTTCTGTTTTATTCACTTAACACTAGGTCACACTGTGTTCTTAACACTCTCAAACACAGGACTGTCTCTGTGTAGAAGGATCTCTCTAAACACAAAGGTACACAGTCTTTTATCAATTTTCTATGCTCTGAAGTCTGTCCTCTTCAAACACACCATCACATACGAGTGAACGGAAGTTCTTCGACCATATGCCTGTGAGAATAAAGAGACTGTTTTGAAATATAATGAGCCACAGAACGAAACTAAAGGTCCATTTGCACATCCCAAAGGCACCCGCACAAACACACATAACTGCATTAAATCATGATCAGAGATAATTTGGTTATTTAATGCACATAGCTACTGTAACATCATGCAGAGGAAGGAGGTATACCAGCCTTTCAATGTGTGTGTGTGTGTGTGTGTGTGTGTGTGTGTGTGTGTGTGTGTGTGTGTGTGTGTGTGTGTGTGTGTGTGTGTGTGTGTGTGTGTGTGTGTGTGTGTACACACCTCCCATGTTCTGCTGGTAGATTAGCGTTGGCTCTAGGGAAAACTGCAAGTGAACCATTTCATTTACAGATTTCGTATTTTTGTTCTCTCCTGGTTAATACTCCCCAATCAGCGCCTCGGAGGGCAATAACAAAATAGCAAAATAAATAAATAAAATACTAAGAGCGATTATGTGGTGAAAAGGCCTTTGAGTAAATTTTAGTGAGCCACGAGGGAACATAGCCACCAGAGAATTTCAAAAACTGTACGTGTGTGTGTGTGTGTGTGTGTGTGCGCTTGCCTTTTCAAAGCATCCAAGCAACCCAGAAAGTAATTACTCTCTCCGCAGAACAGAATGAGAACAGAAAACCATGCGTGCCTGTACGTGTGTGTGGATCTTTCTCCCAAAAACTGTCCTGCACAGGCATGTATCTACATGTATCACAGTTTTTATACATTATGGGGATTTTTTATAAGCAAAGATTTCTGTTGGATATTCACATACACATCACTTAGTTTGAATCATGGGGACTAATGTTGACATTAACCATCATTGTGGGGATGTCTAGAAACTGTACACACACATGTAGGATTGTGTTGATCTTAGACTTTTGTGTTATAATACTGTATCATTTTATTAAACTGCAACGAGTGGTCATGTGGACAGAATTCCCATTTTAAGATTGTAAAATTTCATTTTAAATTATAATATGCTTTTGTTTACATACTGTGTACTGCATCACACTGTACAAAATACTGTACACCATAAACTGTAAAACTTGTAGTACTGTTCCGTAGATTGAATTACTATTTAAGACTATTGTCTTCTTTTCAAATAAAGATACACAAATTTTCCCAATTACTATATATTTGCATAACAAGAAACACAACCTAAGATATTAAGTCTATATATATATATAATCAGTCATGTGATCTTTGGGCGCTCACTTGTTTATATAAACCAGTTTTTTCCAGTTTTCTGATGAAAATTTTATATACATACTTTGAATTTTCTACATACTATAATATTACAAAAAGCTAAAACTATTCCGTTTTTTACATTGATAGATCCTAGGATCTCAACTGCTTACAAGCCACCTTTATGTTTGTGTGTATTTCCTTAAGATAAAGGAAATTCTGACTTGAAAACACATTACCTATGGTATTTCATTTCTTATTTTGTATCACCCTCCATTATTTTTTCATACTATTTTCGATTTAGTTATTAGTAAGGCTGTCAAACGATTAATCATGATAAATCGCATATATCATATATAATCATATATACATATATATTTAAAATCAATTATTGATAAATCTGAATAAATTAAATATAAATAAATTAAATATTTACTTACCATACACAGATGTACACACATGTAAATTTGTTTAAATACATTTAAAACTAATAGACAAAGAAGAAAGACATTAGTTATGTAAACACAAACTTTTAATTACGATGCCAAAATCGCAATTAATCGCTTGACAGCCCTAGTTATTTATTTTACATAGTTATTCTGATCTATGTTTGTTTTATTAGCTGTTATTTCATCAATCTCAAGGTTTTTCATAACGTCAAGAGACAAGTGTTTTGAATTCTTACATGTTTAAACAACTCCAGACAAAGTAAGAATGGGCTAGACGAAGCATCTCAATACGACTATGATTTCTGTCCGGAACAAACTCTGCTCAGTTTATTATAACATCACTTCGTCTCATGCCTGCTGTTCTTCCCTTCATCTCTGCATCTACTTGGTGGTTGACCTAAAGTATTATCTTAAACCATATCCATAGTTTGATCTTTTATCAGGATTGGGAGATAATAAAAGAAATGTTATCAGACCTAGGTACAGCTGTAGACCACTTAAAATGTTCCTTTAATCAGCATTTCCAGATTTTTTGTAGCTCATATTGTGGCTATTCTAATTCAGTGTCTTTGGTACGTCAACAAAATCAAACCTCAGGAGTGACACTAAGACTACATTTCAAATCCGAGTTCTTGCTCTTATGAGACCCAGATCTGTTTTCTGCAGGACAATTTGAACAGGACAAACCATGTGGAATCCGATCTTTTTAAATCTGATCCGAGCCACTTCAATATGATGTCCTAAATCAGATGCAGATTTGATGTTTCTGATCATTTCAGAATTTATGTGACTTTTTCATCATTGTAAGAATCGAAATTCTCTGCACAGACACTGCACAGACACTCCAAAAACATCTCTGCACAGACACTGCACCAAGCGTGTCACAAAGTGCCATGGTTAAGCTTAGCTTTTATCTTTCTGAACATTGTCTTGACCATTTGAGACAAAGTTTCATGTTAGCTCCGTATTTTTATTGTCATTGTGAACATACAAGCGGTTAAGGAACATTATCGGTTCACAGTGCAAATTACATTTTTAGCCAATAAAATTGGATTGGAGCATTCTGAATCAAGCATTAAGGCTGGCAGTGTGAAAATTGTCAAAACAATTCAACAGCAATTGACTTACAATGTGACAAGACACACAAGTGGGCAAATTTGTGGAAATGTCAACCGTACCACAAAAATATTGAGTTTTTACCGAAGGTTTTTAGTATACTAATAGCACAAATGTCAACATTTGGTTGTTTAAATATCCATGTGATTACTCAATTTTATTTTTAAGGTAATTATTTTGACTTTTAGTGCAGGATTTTCACATTAAAGTAAGGGCTATTTTCAGTATTGTCACATCCATAACGCTTCATTTTGCTCATCAATGGACACATGATAGTAATTATTTTATGTTATATAAAGACATTTACATTTTACATTTACATTTAGTCATTTAGCAGACGCTTTTATCCAAAGCGACTTACAATAGTCGAGGAGACAATGAAGCGGTAAATAGCCGATACAACAATAGGTGAACAAGTGCTACAACAATAAAGACATAACCTTTGGCAATTTGTTGGATATTATTGATTTTGGTTTGTACATTCTAATTCACATAAATCTTGTGTCCAAAAATTGGTGTCAATTTTTTGTCACATCCTTAACGCAGATTTATTTACCTTTTTAAAATAGAATACTTGTGCATAGTCTGTTATATTTATGATTTTACACTATCAACAAGGGTTTTGTCCAATACAAACAGTTGGTTCAGTTTTTATGTGATGTCCATAATACTACAATTAATGTCAAAATACAGTGATAAAATCAAGGTTATAACAAAAAATTATATTCTAAGTTTTCCCAAATACAAATATAATATTCTAAATATTTTTGTTGTATTGCTTTAAATTAAAAACAGTGCAATCTTTTCTGTTATTTTGATACGTTTTTAGTTTTCTGTCTTTGCAATAAACATATTTGGTAGACCTTTTCTTAGGAGTTCAAAGAGAGAAAGAAAATTAAGCACACTTATTAAAAGTAAAGGATTTTGAAATGGTCTCTTATACTACATTTTCTTCAACAAGGCCATTTCAACAGTGCTGTAATCTGCATTTAATTGTATCGATTTAAAAAATAAAGATTTGGAACATGGGAGGGTAAAGATTAAAACTGTTTTGGTGAGTGATCTTTGTAAGCATCACAGCAAAATCACGCATGGATCCATGGATTGGCTTTTGGTTACAGCTACAGGTCGCCACCATGTGCATTAAACCACGGATTAAAGTCACACACTGTGATCTCCTTTCCTCAGAAACCTCAAGTCAATGCCCGCCTACAGAGTGTGACCCCCTTCCCATAATCCTCTTCTCTTTCAATCACAGTTTATCGTTAACTCCACATGCATTTAACATTTCAAAGCCGGCTTCTATAACTACACCTTCGAAACAATCACTACACGCACAGCAACACAGCAACCACCTCAGATGCTAAAATGTCTGCAGTCCCTTTAAATTTAAATGTGTGAGTGTGTGTGGGAGAGAGATGCTTTGACAGCTCTCCATCTTTGCTACTGACATCAGCAAATCTACGGGCTAGATCCTTAGAGATGAGCTTTAAATATCCCGCAGGATCGTACATATCACATTCTGACACACACGCACAAACTGTGATCCTCCCTGTGCTTTACAACAACTGATTATACAGAAGAGATCAAAAGAACACTCAAAGTTTAATCTCTGTCAAAGAGTAAAGATGTCTGACACTGTCAATCTCGGTCTGTCTCTGGCAGCCACATACATGCTCGCTCCCTTCTCTTTTATGTCCAAGATTCCAAATATCATGTCAACAATAATAATAATAATACTTTTTTCCTCCCTGTGAAAATTTAACCGGAGGCAACTGCTGAGATTTGTTCGGTCTCAGCTCAGGAGACGCAAAAACAACAATGACTTTTGTTTTTAATGTTGAATGTTTTTATGTTTTAATGACAATGTTTTTAAATAAGTATCATGTTTATTTGTGAGATAGCGAGAACAGGAAATAACACCCACACATCTTCCTCTGAGATTTTTCATTAGAAGTAAATTATTAAAGAATTAGTCCAAACAAGTTGTTAAGGCATCCTAATGAATCTTCAAGTTTCTATCGATCTTAAAACAAGACATACACTGATTTTACAACACATCTCACAGTTCTTTTTGTTTTAAACTTAAGTTGAGATTTAACAGCTACATTCTTTTATTATGAGTCATTCTATTAACTTACAATATAACAAACACAGGCTTTTTGACATGGACATTGCAGGGGTCGGGAAAACACGTTTTTTAAAACCAGTGTTGAGTCAAAAAAGTACTACATATGCTGTTACTATATGCTGAATTAACACACACACCCTTTTAAAATGTATGTCAGTATGACTTCTTTTTACAGCAGAATAAGATATTTTGAAGAGGGTGGGTTACTAGAATCATTTTTAACCTCTTTGATTTTATTTCTTTGCGAATGGTGGCAGCACTCATTCACTTTTACGGTATTGACTGAAACCAATTCAAGTGAATGGGCGTTGTCAATGTTTGGTTACCAACATTCTTAAAAATATCTCTGTTTGTTTTCTGGGGAAGAATGAATAAGGATTAAATGAAAGGGTGTATAAATAACAGAATTTTCATTTTCGGGTTAACTATCACTTTTAATAGAATCATCGCTAGTTCAAAAATAATGATTATTAACACACATGATTTGAAGGTTAATGTCAATTGTAAAGGCAACTTTTGGGGAATAATTTGTGTTGTTATTGTATATTGTCTAAGGTGCATGCCAAACCAAGGTTTCCGAACAAGATGTGCCAGAACAGGATGTTTTCAGCAATGATACAGTAAGTACAAGAAATTGGTGAAGTGGGTGACTTGTCAGATTTCCGAAGGGGAAAAATCAGGGGAGCCCATTTATCAGAAGCATCTGCAACCTTGACAGCCCTGCTGTTTGGTGCTTTAACAGATACAGTCTGCAAAAATTATGAAAAGTATGCAAAACAGGATCAAAATTGTATGAATGTATGGTCAGAAGTTTGTATGTATTAAAGAAAAAAAATGCCATCGTATTATTAGTAAACAGATGTTCATATTATTTCTTCTAAACTTGTGCATTGTCTTATGTCAATGTTGCAAAGTTAACATGCAAAGAAACTTAATTCACAATGAGACAAATGCTAAACCCCCCTAATGCAATATGCAAAGCAGTAAATGACCCAATGTAAACGAACCAATGTCTAGTTAAAGTAAAGAATATTGAGTAGTGTTAAAGTGGTAGTTTCCCTCCAAAAGAAAACTCTGCCATTATTTAAATAAGAAGATCTTTTGAAGAATGTCGGTGATGTACAACCATTAACATTATTAAATAAGTGAATGGGTGCCACTGCTGTTCAACTTTCTTTAAAATATCTTCCATCATGTTCTTCAGAAGAAACACGCGATACAGATTTGAAAGGAAAAGAGTGTGGGTAAATAATATAATTTGGGGGTGAACTATCACTTTAAGTTATTAAAGGGCTCCCTTTAATACACACAAATGATGACTTGAGGATTTTAACAGAGACTTTTAAAGATGGAGCAGCTCTACAACACTGAATTTCTACATAACCTCCAATTATAAATCCATATATTAATCCTTTATGTTTAATAAACTTGCTCGCATCCAAGTTTAGGCTTTCATACTTGTTGCTATGACAACAAATCGGAGATGAGCTTCGAAGAATGCTGCAATCCAGGATCTTGTCCAATAACCAACAATTAAATCCAGCTAACAGAGTAATCCACGCATGAAGAATGGCATAAGATAGAAATTGATGAAATCCTGTAGTGTGTGTGATATTTGCAAGTGCCAAGTCACTGCTTGTTAATGCTCAGGTGCCAACGAACCGCTAGAAAGGTTGTGTCACTACGAGACCCCGGTGTAACACGGGTGACCAGTAGAAGTAAATTAGCCCAATAAAGCAGCTGGTGATTTAGTGGAGGGGTCAAGAGGAGAAACCTGATGTCACCTTCCTGGTTATCAAGGTGTAGATTGGAAGGCATGCTGTAATTCACAGACTGACATACAAACGCATTTGTTTAAAATAAAGATGCAGTACACTCACTACTGCATATATACAATATATCGCATACTATTTATGTAGTATGAAACTGAATAAACAGCTGCTGTCACATGACCTTCTCATGATTCATTTCGTGGGTTGAACACAATGCTTACTGGTTTAATAAGGGTGGGTGGTATTACCAAAAATCTGTATTAATGAGTAATTTCATTTCACACCACAGATATTTAACACGATCTGGTAATTTATAGAGACCCACGGACCATACAGTGTGTCATATGTCCATGCTCAAAGTGACAGTCCACTATTTCATGTATGGCAAAAGATGATATTTTGAAAAATGTTGTTATATGAAAACCAATTTTATGTTTTATGTTTTGGATGTTTACACTAAATATTTTTTTACTAAATAGTTTATATTTTACTAAATCTTGATAATTGAGTAGAACAGCAGAAAAGTATCAGTCTTTCTTTTATAAAAAAAGGGAATAAACATACATAATGGACATCCATTATCAAAAATCAGTTTAAAGACTTAACAAACATTGAAAAATTCTTTTGAATTACACAAGTAATTTACTATAGTTAATTTTCATTTTATGTGTCTATTCACAAAGAATATGTAGTGTTATAGATGTGATGACAATCCTGAAAGCAGCCCTTACTTGACCGTGAAAAACATGCACTAAATATAAAACAAACGGTTTAAAATTGAAAGAGAGACCGCCAACCACCAAATGTTGAAAATTCATTGTAAAGTTGACATTTTCATGCAATTTCCCAATGCAATTTTTGTTTACCAACATTTTTCCAAATATCTTCTTTTGTGTTTAGCAAAAGAAAGAAAGCCATACAGATTTGAAAAGACAAGAGTAAATGTTATAAAAATGTATTTGGGGTTGAACTACTCCTTTCATATGTGCAAAATATGCAAACATTGCTGAACGAGTCAAACTTGTATGCTATTCTAAACATAGCCTTTTATAAGCCCTCCATCTACTATTTTCAGGCACTTTAAAAGTCTCTATCTGTGCTGGATTAATGCTCACTGGGATAGTCATAAAAACAGCCGGGGAGCATTATATAGATTCTATTGTAGTGCATTTCATTGTTTTTTTCATTAAGAGACACTGTTTTCTGTGGATCTCTGGACCTATAAAACCTTTCTGGAGAATGCTTTGTGAATTGTATACAATACACAATTGGTTTATTAAAGGATCTTTATGAGGATCGAATGAACTCTGGAATTTTTTTGGGGGTATTTCTTTCGGAAAGCCTGTATCCAAGATTGTGATATTTGCTCAAAAGGAAAATCATATCATGATATCAAGAGACATATCATGGTATGAAAAAAACAATAAATCCATAGCCTGCCTATTAAAGATAAGAATTAGTGCGGTCAAAATATTAAGTTGTGATTATCCGCATCTGGAATTAAAGTTTGTGTTTACACAATATATGTCTGTGTATACTGTGCATTTTAATTTTGCATTTATAAACACATTATAAACACTTTTACATGTAGATATTTAATACAAATATCAAAGATCAAATACATTTTTCATTAATTCAATAACTGGTAATAATAAATAATGGTAAATAATAAATATATTCAAATTATAAATCCAACAAAATATTACCTTATAATACATTCATGTAAGGTTATATCTTTGTGCTCATAGTGTGTGAACATTTTACAATAGGAAAAATATGATATCATTTCCAAACAGAATTTCAGCTTGAAGTTATATTTCGCCTAAAAATGAAAAATTCTGTTATCATTCACTCACCCACTTTGACAATTTCTTTTGCAAACCACAAGATAAGATTTTGAAGAATGTTGGTAACCGAGCACCGGTGCACCCGTTCGCTTCTGTTGTATAGAAAGAAAACCAATGCATGTGAATACAGTAAGCGAGTTACTATTCACTTACCAACATTCTTTAAAATATCTACTTTTGCGGTTTATAAAAAATACATTTTTTAAATGACAAGAGGATGAACAGATGACAGAACTTTAATTTCTCTAGATTTTAAATAGAATCTTTGATATACCATTTGTGATTAACTTTAAATGATAAAAATGATAGAGACATCCTTTAAAATCGGACCTTTCTCTTTCCTTTTTTCTCTGACACACAAACGTTCCTCCAGAGACACACATACACCCTTGTGATTGCCTGTATCTTGTTTTTCTTTGTGTAATACTCTTTAATGCACAATCTTAGATGTGTTTCTCCCTTCAGCCTTCACCAATCATGAAGCGGTGTACCTTGGCTTTGTGTACAGTATGTTTTACATTATGGCCGGACATAGAGAAGCAGCAAAGGCTGCTGGAGTAACAGGAAGGGAAGCGTGTCGAAAAAGAGCAGGGTTAGCATCAACACGCTTCGAGCACAAAGCCCGAAGGAAAGACACATATTTAATAACAATTAAACACAGCTTTTTCATCGCTGCAAGAAATATAACTACCATGTGTGTCAAACAGTTGGTTAGATGGCCTATAAACAGATTACAAACCTATAATAATAAATTTAAACAATAAATTCCTTCCTTCCATTATTTACTCATCGACTTGTCGGTTTAAACCTGAATACAATTTTTTTTGGCAGAACACAAAAGAAGATATTTTGAGGAATGGCATCCATATACATGCATTGGATTTCTTTTCTTTCTTCCAATGTAAAAATGTATTTTATGTCCTGTAGGCATACAGGTTCAAATGACTTATTCAATTTCCCAAGTTTAAAAGAAACATGCCTTTACCGAAACTGACCAGCTATCTTGCCCATTAACCTTTAGAACCATTTCGCTCGGAATCTATACACAAACTCCTTCCCTTGACTTACTGAACTACACGGCCACTTCAGCAACTATCCCTCAGACGCTGTTTATGTTAGGAAGAGATTTTTGCAGGATAAACAGGAAACTGATTTCTTATTAAAATTTCAATCACTGTTCCGTGGAGTCTATCACCTTGCCGTATTTCAGCGTAATATGTTTGCATGAGGATTAGCCGAGCTTAGTGAATAAAGAATAAATCCTCTATTGATAAACCTCTCCTTTTCTGCCTCCCTCCAATCGAAGTAAAAACAGAGGAGGGAGGTGGAGGTGAAAAAAGCGTGAATTTCCTTGCAGCCTAATTTTACAGTCAGTTGAAGAGGACACAGAAGGAGAGAATGAATGGAATAAAAGTGGGTTTCGAGAAAGAAAAGCTACATGCAGAACAAGGCCACCTCTCATGCGTGCAACATCCTTCATGCCGTTTAAATGGGCTGACCACTCACCCATGCCAACAATTGGGATGTGTGTGTGTGCGTGTGTATGTGTGTGTGTGTGTGTGTGTGTGTGTGTGTGTGTGTGTGTGTGTGTGTGTGTGTGAGGGTAACAGCGTGCATTTCTATACAGAAAACGACAGATTTTTTGTGAATAACAGATGACCTCTTCCGTTTAGCTTTGTTCTTGTTTTTCAACTGTTTTAAACGCGTTGGAGAAATACAGTGAAATAACAAAAAGACGGTTTATATATTCCAGCCTAAAAAGGATTATAATAATAACGCTTCCTATTATTCCATGCACAGAATCCCATAATCCAGAAACATCTTATCCGTAAGATGCGAAACAACTTCACTTTATCATCTTCAGATACCGAACAGTCTGGCTGCTAGAGAACTGCTATATCACTTTGTGAAATTACATGTGTTTGAGAGCCTTTAGTGTGGCGTGTGGGGTTTTAATCTATTCCTAAAAGCATAATTATCCCTGCAATTCTCGCGCGCGCTCATTTTCTTCCCTAGGTGTTGGGGACTGCCTGACCTGTGGTAAAGAAATCTCTTATGCTGACTGTTCCGCAAAATCCCTTTATTCTGATTCTTCGGCAAAAGCATTCTGATGTTCATCTTGTCATGCGCTGTAATTGCAGATTATAGGAGCAGAAAGACAGAGCGCTCAGGAGTAGGGTACACGTGTTCTGAAAGTGATATTACACCCCAAAATGTCATCATATCTTACCTTGTCGTCATTTTAAACCTGGATGACCTTTCTTTCTTCAGCAGAACACAAAATAAGATATTTTGAAGAAAGTTTGTAGCTGAAACGGAGTGTCACATTAAATTATACATTACCAACCTTCTTCAATATCTTCTTTTGTTGTCTGTGGAAGAACGAAAATTATACATGTTCGGGAAGCGAACAGGAGTTGCACTTACTCAATTCTATTGTATTGACACAAGAGCAATGCAAGTGAATGGGTGCCTGTAACCAACATTCTTCAAAATAACTTATTTTGTGTTCTGCAGAGGACAGAAAATCGTATATGTTTGGTTACTGAATAGAAGTGGCTCTTACTCGCTTCTATTGTATGGACACAAGACCAATGCAAGTGAATGAGTGCAAGCTACCCACATTCTTCAGATTACCTTCTTTTGTTTACTGTAGAAGAAAAAAGTCATACAGGTGTTACATGATAAGGGGGTCAGTACATGATGGCAGATTTTACATTTTGGAGTGAACTATTACTTTAAATATCTTTATAGAACTAAGGCATAATCCTAACTTGATGTGATGGTTTAAAACATTGCAATTCTGTCATGATTTAATCCCCCTCTTGTCATTTGAGACCTGTATAAGTTTCTTTTGCCACAAAAAGATATTTTTATGAAGGTTGGTAACTTATTCACTTTTATTGTATGGACAAAAGACCAATGCAAAAGGATGCCAGTGTTACCATTCTTCAAAATATATTTTTCGGCGTTTTAAGGAATAAGGAAAAACATAAGTGTTTAAGGTTGAAGACTTTTTTTTGGAAGAACTATCACATTTTAGTCCATGTTAGCTTGGAAGTCAACTCTATAGCCTACTTGTATTTTAACACAAGCTGTAAAATTCACTAACATAAACAAAAAGTATTGATGACTCATCTTGTTTCAAGGGCATACACAATGTTGTCCAAATAAATAGCTCTCTATACCAAAGTCTCTCTCTGCCACCTGCTTGAAAACGCCAGCAAATCACAGTTTGACCAACATGTGACATAAACTCAAAGATAAAGCTCTCAATAGATGTCGAACCAACTTCCTGCACGATAGGAAATAAGCCAACAAAGCAAAGAAAAATTGCATTTGTCTTTGCAATTTTTTTGGTCTTCAACAATAAAAATGTTCATATTGAAGGCGAGCTTAAATATGTTTTCTTCGCTGCATCGGGGGGTTGATAACTTCAGAGGTGGGATGAAGAACCTCTGATGTGGTTCCTCTCTAATCTAAAGCTCCACAGAGCTGAGAAATCCAAGGGTTAGTGAGGCTTGGAAAATGAAATAAAAGGATTGCCATATTCAGATGCTGTGCATTTCTTTCAGCGTGTTGAGGAAGGCACAGAAGAACACGATGCTCCAGGTGTTCAGAGTAGAAACTGGATTCGAGTCTGACACATACTGCTCAAAATCCACTTTTGAAGATAATAAAGTGCACCCGAGGACAGCCACGTCTGGATGGCTGTTCAAACCGTGACCGCATCCGGCTACCTCGTTCTTCCTCTTATCAAAGCGGGGCTCTATGATACTTTAGCTTAATCCACAAAAAATTGCATTTTTCAAAAAACAGAGCCTCCTGGTTTAAGGGATTCTTCAGATATAGATTAAAACATTGGAGGAATACAGTAGTTGCTTTATATGACAGTTAATGTATGTTCCTGGAGGTCATTCCCTTTATATTCAGTGCAACATTCTCAGCCTTTATAATTCATTTGGATATGCTGAAATCTTTATATTTTTTGCCGCTGTATAGCACCTGAACTTCGAATCAATAAAATATTGATTAGTAATATACCTTATCTATCTGCGGCACCGGTCGAACAGATCCACCCAATCCTCACATGTATTAGTCATTGTGTGCCGCATGTGAAA
Source organism: Triplophysa yarkandensis (assembly GCA_033220385.1). NCBI lineage: Eukaryota > Metazoa > Chordata > Actinopteri > Cypriniformes > Nemacheilidae > Triplophysa > Triplophysa yarkandensis. Next base: position 16,390,575 of record CM065655.1, read on the forward strand.
GGTAGCCGTCCTGACCTCTTATTGAACATGAGGTTAACTACATATGATAAGGTCATACTTTATTCTTTTATTCATGGCTTTTCAGAGAAGACTCAGCTCTGTGCCCTGGATTCCTTCTTGTCTTGTGAATTACTGTGTATGCTCTTGGCCACCTACACCACCTCCTCATATTGTGGGATGAAAAGACGTGATCTTTCTCTTTCCCCTCCTCCATCCTCTCTGACATATATTCTGAGTGGATCTTTTGTAAGCGGACGTAAATATTGCTTTCCTAGACACTTCCATCAAAGTCGAAAATTAGCAAACATTTCTTAATTTTGGTCAAACTATTTGAGAAATCATGAATCACATTTTTTGTGAATGGATTTTCGTCTATATCTTCTAACTAAGTAATAGAAACAATTACAACATATTTGGACAATAATGTGAGAGCAATATAGTGAAAATTTAATTAACTAAGTAACATAAATAAAAATTCTGTCATTGTTTCAAACCTACACTAGATTCTTTTTTACAGAACACAAAAAGTAGATGGTACCCATTGACCTGGATTTCTGTACATATGGTAGAAGTCAATGGGACCATAAGATTTTACTTGCCAACATTTTTCAAAAATCTTATTTTCTTAACTAAAATGAAAGGTATGCAGGTTTGAAATGACAAAAATAAGACTAAATAGTTCACCGAAAAATGAAATTCTGTCATATATTACTCATCCTTTAATTGTTCCAAACCTGTACCAGTGTCTTTGTTTGGGTAAACACGGAGAATGATATTTGGATGAGTGCTTGTAAACCAATTTTTGGTTACCATTGACAACCATGATATCTTTCTCTGTGTTTTACAGTTCAAGGAAATTTTTACAGATTTAAAACAACTGAAAGGTTATGGGGTTTTTTTAGGGGAAATTTTCCCTTTTAGTAATAAATACAGTAGTTTGACTGCTTTTTCATATAAAATTATTTGTCTGTTTCAGTTGAAGGATATCTTACATTTAGGGGTGACGCCTTAGTAAATTAATAGAATTTTTACATTTGGGGAATTAATCTTTTAAATGTATATCTGATGTTGACATTTATATTTACATTTATTCGTGTACATTTTGCAGACTCTTTTATCCAAATCATCTTATCAATATTATTCAGTGGCAAATTATCACTGTAGGGCAAACAGGGGTAAGGTGTCTTACTCAAGGACACTTCAGTCATTGTCTGCTGGCACTGGGATTCAAACCCGTAACCTACTGCTATCTAGATGTTTCTTAAAATCTTGCTTTAAAAGACTAGTTTACCTTAAAACTCACTCTACTGTCACTTTAAAACAGTAATACATCCTTTATTCTGCAAAGAGTATATTTCAAAGAATGTTGGTAACGTTGGTGTCTATTGACTTTAATAAAGGACACAAAACCACTTAAACAATCTTCTTTTTTTAACTGCGTTTGTGTTCCACAGAGGAGATTACACAGTAGAGTGTGAATTTGATTTTTTGGGTGAACCATCCCTTTAAAACTGGCATCACAGTTGCGCTCTCCATGGTGCTGAAATCCACACATGAGACCTCACGTTACACGGTACAGTCTCCACAAAGATTGACAAGTGCGATCAAACTTCATTCATGTGATATTTTTCTCCTCGCACCCACATGGTTCACTGATAAAGAAACAGACTTCCCTCCCTGGTGCGCTGTCGTCCACGAGTAAAAGGCAATTTATGACGAGTATCGTAACTGGATGTTTCGTCTCTTTAATTCAGTTATGAATGAGAGAGTCGTTTACATTATGACTGTACTTAGCAATCCGAGTAAATAGGCATAGGCCGCATAGCGCGATGATCTATGAGTAAATTAAAGAGCGAGTCTCCCTGGGCCTAAGATAAGAATCGTATTTCCATTAGGTCGATGGCTAAGAGCTCCAATCGAATGAAAAATGTGTTTCGGGCGCTCTCGCTGTCTCCCTCTCCTTTCGTTTTCCCTGCAGCGCCCAGGATGGGGCTGCTAAAATTGCATTGTTTCATCATAATGGAGATGTTAAACCCGATGAATACGTTTGTATCTTCCACATGCATTTAGTCCACTGCCGTGTCAACGTGGGATAATTAAATGGCTAGCAGACTGCCTGGGACAAAAGCCGGACACAAAACAACTCCAACTTCTTAATAACTTCAGCCGAATGCTCTGCGTCACGGGGACGAGCATGCTTTTGTATCGATCCATTCCCTGTCTCTCCAGCGGTGCGCCACTGACCTTGTCCCAAGTTAGTGTAATTAATTAAAATCGGGAAAGGCGTTGACATTTGATGGATTGTTCCTTCTTATTTGCTACAGCTTCGGAGGTGATCGCAGAATAGCGTTTCCCCTGAAGCTGTCTGTGTGCCACCCTTTCTCTCATTCTCTCTCTCTCTCTATAACATCAGCATTGGAATTCTTTGGCAACTTACAAATGAAGTCACTTCTTTAAAGCATAAAATATATATTGCACGCACACACACACACACACACACACACACACACACACACACACACACACACACACACACACACACACACACACACACACACACACACACACACACACACACACACACACACACACGTCTTGTTGTATCTTCAAGGTGACTTGTTATGTTAGGATCAGGAGCACCCACACCACTTTCACATACATGCTCTTGAGATTCAATAAACACCGACACACATGCTATTCATCACCAAAACACAAAGAAGCCACTCCAACTCCAATTAACTTACACTTTCATGCATTTAAAGACAGCTATACAGATCTTAGACCTTGGGCGAACAAAACATCAGGAGCAAACTCTCGCCCAGTCAAATGCTTGGTGGCTGTCATGAGTGTAATAGCCCATTTACTGGAGAATGGGTCCGGCTTAGTGTCGGTAAACTTTGACTTCAATCTCACTGTTCTCACATCATATTTGAACAACACTAGTATTTCATGTTGAGTAGCGTAAGGTGGGATTTGGGAGGGATGAGCGGGGTTTAAATCTTTTAAAGAGTCTGAACAAATTCAAACACGCTGAAGCCCATCTCGCTCCAGACATCATTTTACAGAACGATATTACGGAGACAGAGATGAAAAGAGAACAATTATTGGTCGGTTGCCGGGGGAATCGACAGATGCTCATCACTTCTTGGCAACCATCATTTCATTTTCTCCAAATGGTCCGATATCATTACAACAGTCCTACTATGGTGTGCACACACACCCCGAATTCATGTTTAAGATGTGTTTAGTGTGTAAGGTGGGGCGAGGAGGGCAAATAAGAGTAACACCTCACCCTCTTGTGTGTAATGTAAGGGTGGAGGAATTGAACAAAGATCCATACATGTTTGAGGAAGAAAAAAGCATTGTTTTTATCAAGTAATAACTAACAATGCTTCATTTTGAGGAATTTATGTACATTTACATTTATTCATTTGGCAGATGCTTTTCATCTAGCGACTTACAGTGTTATGGGGCAGTTAATCATCACTGCAGAGCAAACAGGGGTAAGATGTCTTAACCAAGGACACTTCAGTAAATATTGCTGGCACTGAGATTCAAACCTGCAACCTTCTGAATTACAATCACCAGACCACGACTCACATTCACCCTTATTATGCAGTTCTGCAACAGCCGTCAAAATGTGTTTTCTTATTTATCAATATAATATCTGTTTCTTGTTAGTCAGTTCATTCTTGAAATTACAACTTTCTATGTTTTTTTTTAAGAAATCTCATTATTCGCATGATAAACTTTTCTCGGGATGACTTCCTACGAGTCATCTTCAACTCAGTGGGATTACAGGGTCAGTCACAAATCCTTAATTCACAGCCTTTCAAAAATATTTTTTTGCATTATACCTTCTTAATTATGCAAACCTCCTTAAAGCCCAGACAATCATCAATGGACTGGAATTGAGTCTGTTTGATGCACCGCTGGGGGGCGCTGTTGTTTGCAGAAATCTCCTATCCAAAAATGATATTTTTTATGAAGGCTTTCTTTAAAGGATCATCTTTAAAAATGTGCATTAAAAATTTATTTAACATCATATTTTATAATGATAACCACCAGGTTGTTTTAAAATTGAAAAATGTCTGCATAGAGTAAAAAAAAACAGAACGACCCCTATCAGACCCAATCTCACATTTCTAAAATAATGAATTATAATAGAAAAAAACCATGAAAGATGTAAACACAAAAGCCTTGTTTCTGATCACCAAACTGAAATATGAACTGTCCAGAACCCTGCAGTTGTGCTTTTCTCTGCTAGGGGGCGCATTGTGCCCATCATTCAGCCCCAAAACCTTTAAAGGCAACACAAACAGAGAACTCAAGTCTCCATGTCCAAGATCTGAACACAGAACCTGAAGCATTATCACATCCTAATCTAAATACTGTTATGCGGATTATAAGAACAGACAAAGAAAGATGGACATACAGATCTGAATGAGGATGCATGTGAAGCTTGAGTCCAGGATTCCTCCACAAGCACCCGTGAACTGCATCCTAAAAGTTACAATTTGCACATCACATTTTTGAGCATCACATTTTTTTGCTCATCACATGTCTCACATCACATTTTTTTGCTCATCACATGTCTCACATCACATTTTTTGCTCATCACATGTCTCACATCACATTTTTTTGCTCATCACATGTCTCACATCACATTTTTTGCTCATCACATGTCTCACATCACATTTTTTGCTCATCACATGTCTCACATCACATTTTTTGCTCATCACATGTCTCACATCACATTTTTTGCTCATCACATGTCTCACATCACATTTTTTGCTCATCACATGTCTCACATCACATTTTTTTGCTCATCACATGTCTCACATCACATTTTTTGCTCATCACATGTCTCACATCACATTTTTTGCTCATCACATGTCTCACATCACATTTTTTGCTCATCACATGTCTCACATCACATTTTTTGCTCATCACATGTCTCACATCACATTTTTTGCTCATCACATGTCTCACATCACATTTTTTGCTCATCACATGTCTCACATCACATTTTTTGCTCATCACATGTCTCACATCACATTTTTTTTGCTCATCACCTGTTGCACATCGCATTGTTGCGTATCACATTTTTTGCACATCACATTCTTTTCCTCATCACATGTTGCTCATCACATTTTGAACATATCATTTTTTGCACATCAAATCTTTTGCACATAAAATTGTTTTGCTCATCACATTTTAGGCACATCACACTTTAAGCACATCACATTTTTGGGGCATAACAATTTTTGTGCATCACATTCTAAGCACATCACAGTTTTTGTGCACCCCTTTTTAAGCATAACATTTTACTCATCACATTTGTTACACATCACACTTTTGGCACATCACACTTTAAGCACAACACAGTTTTTGCGAATCACATTTTTAGCACATTCTTCACATCACAATTTCTTGCGAATTTTTAATTTCCTCCACCTCAAACAGTCTCAAGCATCACTTATACACAGATGCAAACATTTCTTTAAATAAAGTGATGCATATAAACCAATGGTACAGGAATACACAGAACCGAACACAACTGCGTGCGTTCTTCCAAATATTTACCTTTAAAGTGTTTGACTTTATCATGCAAATCAACTCTCTCTCTCTCTCTCTCTCTCTCTCTCTCTCTCTCTCTCTCTCTCTCTCTCTCTCTCTCTCTCTCTCTCCGGAGCGGGCTCGTGGGTGCGCACTAAAGAGGGACTTTGATTGACGCGCCCGGGGTCCAATCAGCAGGCGTACCGACGCCAGCCCGGGACGCCCATTGGACGCTGGTGGCAAGAGGTCTGCGCAAAACAGCGCACCGGCGCTCAGTCTCTCCGCAGAAGTCGAGTCGGAGACACCGGCGGATACCGAGCATCCCGTGGACTATCCGAAAACTGCGCAGTACGGATTTTACGCCCTTATTCACGGGAAACCGATCCACGAGAGCGTTGCCCCCTGCGTGACGGATTCGGGGGTCGCGCGATGTCCTGGACCACTACGTCTCCGGATCAATGGCTCTCCGCGGCAGGGTAACGATCTGACGCCGCACTCGGGTGCCGCCGCCGCCGCCGCGTTCCCGTGGAAAGTTGCACATGTGTGTTTTTTGGGACGCAAGCGATGGGAGATTCCTAAACCGGGACCGGGAGAGCGCCGCACCTGTTGTCCGGAGATGATTTTGATATTTCTCTTCTTCTCGATTTTGGATGGAGGGCTATCGCAGCTTCACTTCTCGGTGCCGGAGGAGCAGGAGCGCGGCACCGTCGTCGGGAACATCGCCGAGGATCTGGGACTGGACGTCACCAAACTTTCCGCGCGCCGCTTCCAGACCGCGCACGGCTCCCGGACTCCGTACCTGGACGTGAATTTGGAGAACGGAGCGCTCGTGGTGAACGAGCGCATCGACCGGGAGGAGATCTGCCGCCAGACGGTTCCGTGCCTCCTGCACCTCGAGGTGTTCCTGGAGAACCCGCTGGAGCTCTTCCGCATCGAGATCGAAGTGATGGATATAAATGACAACCCGCCCAGCTTCCCCGAACCGGACATCACCGTGGAGATCACCGAGAGCGCCACGCCGGGTACCCGGTTCCCGGTGGAGAATGCCTTCGATCCAGACGTGGGCACCAATGCCCTGAGCACCTATGCCATCACCAGCAACAACTTCTTCTACCTGGACGTGCAGACCCAGGGCGACGGAAATCGATTCGCGGAGCTGGTTCTGGACAAGCCCTTGGACCGGGAGCAGCAGTCGGTCCACCGGTACGTGCTCACCGCCGTGGACGGAGGGCAGCCGCAGAAGACCGGCACCGCGCTGCTCGTGGTCAAAGTCCTGGACTCGAACGACAACGCGCCCACGTTCGATCAGTCCGTGTATTCCGTGACCCTACGGGAGAACTCTCCGGTGGGCACGCTGGTCATCCAGCTGAACGCCACGGACATGGACGAGGGCCAAAACGGAGAGATCGTTTACTCGTTGAGCAGCCACAACCCGCCGCGGGTCCGGGACCTGTTCAATATCGATTCCCGTACCGGGCGGATCGAAGTCACCGGCGACGTGGATTACGAGGAGAGCGGCACGCATCAGATCTACGTGCAGGCGAAGGACATGGGACCGAACGCGGTACCGGCGCACTGCAAAGTTTTGGTGAAGCTCATCGACACCAATGACAACACGCCCGAGATCACTTTCAGCACCGTCACCGAATCGGTGAGCGAGCGCGCGGCGCCGGGCACCGTCATCGCCCTGCTGAGCGTCACCGACCGGGACTCGGGCGAGAACGAGCAGATGACGTGCGAGCTGCACGGCGAGGTGCCGTTCAAACTCAAGTCGTCGTTTAAGAACTATTACACCATCGTGACGGACGGCCCGTTGGACCGGGAGAAAGCGGAGTCGTACACCCTGACGGTGGTCGCCAAGGATAAGGGGGTGCCCTCTCTCTCCACGAGCAAGTCAATCAAAGTCCACGTGTCGGACGAGAACGATAACGCCCCCCGGTTTATGCAGTCGGTTTACGACGTGTATGTCACGGAGAACAACGTTCCGGGGGCGTACATCTACGCGGTGAGCGCCGTGGACCCCGATGTCGGACAGAACGCATACGTCACTTACTCCATATTGGAGTGCGACATACAGGGCATGTCCATTTTAACATACGTGTCCATCAACTCTGAGAACGGCTATCTGTACGCCCTGCGTTCCTTTGATTACGAGCAGATTAAAGAATTCGGGTTCACGGTCCACGCCAAGGACTCCGGGTCACCAGAGTTGACAGCCAACGCCACGGTCAACGTCATCATAGTGGACCAGAACGACAACGCCCCGTCCATCATAGCACCCCTTGGCAAGAATGGCACCGCCAGGGAGCATTTACCCCGATCCGCCGAGCCGGGTTACCTGGTGACCCGAATAGTAGCCACGGACGCGGACGACGGCGAGAACGCCCGCCTGTCCTACAGCATCCTGCGGGGAAACGAGCTCGGCATGTTTCGGATGGACTGGAGGACCGGCGAGCTGCGCACCGCCCGCCGGGTGTCCAGCAAGCGTGACCCGCCGCACCCCTACGACCTGTTGATCGAGGTGCGCGATCACGGCCAGCCGCCGCTGTCGTCCTCGGCCAACGTCAACGTGGTGCTGGTGGACAGCATAGTGGAGGGCCGGAGCGGGGACCGGGGGTCCGGGAAGTCAAAAGAGGGCGCGCTGGACCTGACCCTGATCCTCATCATCGCGCTCGGCTCCGTGTCCTTCGTGTTCCTCCTGGCCATGATCGTGCTGGCCGTGCGCTGTCAAAAAGACAAGAAGCTGAACATCTACACCTGCGTGTCCGGGGAACCGTGCTGCCAGTGCTGCGGTCGCCAAGCCCGCGGGCGCAAAAAGAAACTCAGCAAATCGGACATAATGCTCGTTCAGAGCACTAACGTGGCCAGCACCGCCCAGGTACCCGTGGAGGAGTCCGGGAGCTTCGGTTCCCACCATCAGAACCAGAACTACTGCTATCAGGTGTGCCTGACCCCGGAGTCCGCCAAAACCGACCTGATGTTCCTGAAACCGTGCAGCCCGTCCAGGAGCACAGACGCCGAGCACAACCCTTGCGGTGCCATCGTTACTGGATACGCAGACCAGCAACCGGACATCATCTCAAACGGAAGCATTCTATCAAGCGAGGTACAATATTTGATACATTATGAACTTGGCATAAAAAAAACATCTAGGCTGTTGCTCGGTATAGTAGTGCAGTGAGCAAAGGTTGCAGGTTCGAGTCCCAAAGGCTGCACACACAAAAAGCATAACATGGATTTGAATGCCAAACTGCATTGGACAAACTTTTATTCTATGTATAACACTTGTCCTATCATTACAAATTATCTTAATTGCCGACCCACATGCCACAAGTTAAGATTTCGGTATATATTTATCGAAAACACAATGTGTGCCATAATGAGCACCAAAACTCATGAAACTCATCTCTCTTGTTACACTTATGCCCCTTAGAAAGCAATTTAGTAGTGTGATATCCATTCGCAGCCTCTGTTGGCAATGTCAGATCCTCATCATCTGTTTGCTCGTGACTCATGTAGCAGTTTTAACGCTGTTGCCCCGGGCGGTTACGTGCTATTTTCAGAGGCTTTAATTACACCACAGGGTCAATTACATATGATGCCTCGCTACCTGCCAACACGGCTTCCCCTCCTCTTCTCCTCCATCTTCCCTCTCCGCCTCTGAGGCAGAAGACAAGCGGCATCATCTTAAGTGAACTCCCCATCCCAAAAGTTCTTCCTTACTACCGGCTGGCACGCTCTGTAAGGGCATGGCGTGCCAGGGTTCAGGCTCAGCTGGGAGGGAGGGGTGTTTTGGAAGGGACATTTAAGTATGCCAAGCACACAGTTGCTGGCTACCAGTTGAACAAAGGCGGTTCTATGTGAAATGTTAGTTTCAGAGTGATTCCTCAATTTCATTGCTGGTTGTTTTTCAGACCAAACACCAGAGAACTGAGCTCAGCTACCTGGTGGATAGACCACGTCGTGTTAACAGGTGAGAGGATTTCTCTACACACATACACACACGTTAACATAGATATTATATGAACACTTTAACTCCAAAATGAAATCTTTTGAATGATTCTGATTTTGAATATGGCTTACACAATTGTCCCTATATAACACAGCGCCAGGATATGCCAATGTGGACCCCGGCCAACATCTGACTCAACCACTGTTGTATTTTTGTTGCAGAATACATTGTATATTATTACTTGTAACTAATGTAAATAAAAGATAAGCTATATCAAAAGATATTGCAAAAATGACTAACACATAGTAAACCTGTTTCACAGTTCAGCATTTCAAGAGGCAGATATCGTCAGTTCTAAAGACAGCGGACACGGAGACAGCGAACAGGGCGACAGTGACCACGACGCTACCAACCGGGGCCACACAGCAGGTGAGTTAATTACCGCTCTTCCATCTACCGTCGACCTTGTTGTGTCGTAAACCGCACACTTCTAAGTATCGCAGACAGGTGAAAGACCCTGGGAATTGAATGCTGCGGGGTAATGTAAGCAAAGACAGACATCTGGAAATTGTTTGGAGTGCCTCGTACACGTCGTGGCTCTAAAGAAACTCGACAAGCCTTCGACTGATTCTAACCGAGGATCAATAAAGAGGGTGCGTGGAAATTATACATCTGTCAACAGAGCTAAACGGATTTCAGTCGATGCCACGGACGAGTCGGGCTCGTCTGACGGACAGGCTTTCTGAAGCATTTAATGAGAATTTGAAAGCTTCCCTGGTAACAAAACCGAAGAGCTGCCCACCTCCACCCCCAAACCCAATCATTCTTTCCATTCATATCAAATGCCGTAAACGTTTGATTCGGATGCGGAGAAACGGCAATCGGTCGTCAGAGACAAATTTGATTTTGTTTTGTTGATTCTTTATTTATTTATATTCAATTTGGCCAGCTTTTATTACTTTCAGGTTCTGTATTTCATTTCGGCTTGTTTATTGATCAAGGCGAAGCCGGGGAATAAGTTTACGACTTCGACTGGATACGGCTCTGACCTTTCTCTCCAAAGAATCATGACATTCAGCCTACAGTTTGGCAAACAGATAGACGATGGGTTGCCAGATATTACATATGCATCACGTGCAACGGAATACAAATGCAAGCGAGCGTGGCGAACGTGGGTATCTGCGGCATGAGGCAACTGTCCGTGGGAGGGCCTTTTCTTTCTGGGGGACAAAAATGAGAAGGAGATTTTTGGGGGAACCTATTAGAGCATCAGAGAGGTAAAACGAGATGATGTGCGTGTGTGTCCTTCCTCTAGCTGCTCTCCTCTGGGTGTGCGTTGGCAACCGTACCCTTTCTGCACTTTCCTTTCACCGCCTGTCTCTGCCTAGCCAATTATCACAGCGAGGTTAAGATGAACGCCCGGGACACTGACAGGGAGAGAACAAGCACTTACAAACACACACCCACCATTTTCTTCACACGTGCCTACGTCTCCTTTTGTTCTCACAGCTTCAATTTGGGGAAATCAGTCTAAATTAAGAACAGCCCGGCCAAAAATGACAGCCAGATATCGTGAGAAAGATGGAGCCAACGAGAGCGTGAAGTGTTTGACGCCAGGACAGCGAGGCCCGTGGGAGGGGCCTTTTTAGATGACTGTTATATCTGCATTTGTTTGCCATGAAGACAGAGGCGTGACAAATTGCACAATTAGATCAACATGAGTGAGCGATAGATTGATGATTATCTATAAATGAGAAACGCGTGGTGATGACGTTAATCAAATCACGCCTGTCGCTGTAATTTAATGCTATCACATCGCCATCAGAGGAACACACACGCACGCACGCACACACACACACGACGGTGGCAAGAGTAAGAGGCAGTGTAAGGAAAGATAACTAGATAAAGTTAAGTCAACTGAAGGAAGCAAAGAAACCTTTGTAAAAGCGCAAAATGATTAAGATGATTTAATTTATATTTCTAATCAATCTGTTTTTGTCTGGTAGTAAAAACAAGAATGTCACTTATATGAACGAGACATTAATATGAATCCAATTTGAAATTACATTCTTTTTATTAAAGGGGCAGTTCTGAAATGCATTACTTACCCTTTAGTCGTTGCATATCTGTATAATATGATAACAGAGTGGGATACTTAGAAAAAATATATGTAATTGTTCTTGGACCCCATTGCCTACAGTAGAAGATGGTAGTCAAAAGAACCCCCGATCTTACATTCTTAATTCAAAATATCTCCTTTGCGGGTATATTTTTCTATCTTTGTGGTCAATGGGGTCCAAAAACTGTTACTGTTACAACTATTCTTTCAAATAACTTTCTTTGTTGTCATCAGAACAAAGACATGTATACAGGTTTGTAACTACCAAAAGGTGAGTAAATGATGACAGAATTTTAATTTTTAGGTGAACTTTCCCTTTGAGAAGTACAAACTAAATAACTCTTGCTTAATACTAAATGTAAAAAAATTCAGCAAAAACAATGTGAGACTACATCATGTTTTGGGAAAATTGGGATTATATATAATCTGAAATAAATGAGCTTTTAAATGATGTGTGGTTTGTAAGGATAAGATAATATTTGGCTGAGATTTGACAAAAATATTTGAAAAACTAATTGAAAATCTGGAATCTGATGGTGCAAAGAGCTAGATAAATATTGAGAAAATGTATAATAAAGTTATCCAAAGAAAACTTTGGCAACGGGAAACAAATGAACTCTCCCATTGGTTTGTAATGTCTGTGTGGAGAGTAGATGAACCCCAAAGCAGAAGATTTTCACCTTTACAAGATAGAAACTAAACCTGAGTGGGTAAATCCCAAGGGGCGGACAGAAACGAGTGAATTTTGTAGATGTGCTTCGAGCCATTTTTGTTTGTATTCTTGCTGCATCCATTTAAAAAACATTGTATATTTATACAACTATGGTTGGAAGTTTACTAAATATCTTCACGGAGCATGATCTTAAATAAACATCCTAATAATTTTGGTATAAAAGAAAAAAACAATTAGACTTATACAATGCATTGTTGACTATTGCTATAAATAAACCCAGTGCAAGCATTTATATAAGATACTATACATTTTTGCGGTCTTGTGTGTTTACATGAACCGATGGTTAATTGCTATTGCTCACTTGGATGTAGAACTGTGTGTGCATTATAGAGCGACAACAAGACTTCCTGTCTTAGTGGGCGGTTCTTGGCCACTTTAAGCTTCAAACGGGATATTTTTACCCGCCATCTGAGACTACGTCCTTTCCAACACTGGTAAAACATTCACTACAGGCAATTTCAGCTAATAATGACTAAATGTATGGATTGTGTCTTCTGCTGAGAGCCGAGATGTTTGCTTGTCTGATGACAGGTGTTGAGGAAATTTTGCTCATCAGGGCTTTGGCAGTGTTTTTCCTCTTCTCTTCTAATACTTTTGCACACCGTTGATAAAAGATGTGATGAGGTCTCCAGAAGGGAAAATGCAAGAGAGGCGGAATAGCAGAAAATAACACAAACACACACAATCACAGTGGGATGCAGAGCATCTCCTGATGGAGAACAGCTTAGTTAGTCAGTGTTTGAACTCAGCGCAGCATCTCACTCCCTCCAGACGTTTGTAACCGCAGCATCCACACCAAACATTAATGTTTTCAATTAGATATCCACAGTGAGGATATCTTTTCATATACAAGTCTAATATTGCAGGATGTAATGGGCAATTATGTAAATAACTGGTGGCGGGTGTAATACTTTTAGTTATTTGTTTGTTAAATATTGCTCCTAAAAATAGATCTGAACCTATAGCACACAATCGGGTAGACCGTATTCTCATGTGGAAAAATGTAGAACAGAACAATTAAGCATACTGTCCTAAAATATTTTTGCCCAGTTTTCGCAGCTTCAGATAGCTGTTATATTTTAATTTGGTTGTTCATCTCAAATATTCTCTCATTTCTCACAGTCAAACGCACAGCAGATTTTTTAAAGTGGTTTTGTTAGTCATTTATCATGCAAGAAGTTCCCTAATCAAATGATCACTAATTATGAAGAAAAGGTCAACTGCACCAGCCTAGATTCTGTGTAGTTCTAACTTTTTTCATCAGCAGAACACAAAAGAAGATATTTTGAAGCATGTCGGTAACCGAACAGCAACGGAGCCCATTGACTTAGAATAGAAGGGAAGTGAAGGGTTGCAACTGCTGTTCGGCTATTGATGTCTTCTACACATGTTCTACGGAGTTTTCCAAAAGAAAGCAAGTTATACAGGTTTGAAATGACTAAATGATGAAAGAATTTTAATTCTGAAATCCAATTTTGCCTTTGGATATGTCTTTTGAACCATAAAAGCAGAAACCGTACCCGACAGCTCAAAATATAAATCAGTTTTATAAGAGGGTTATTATGAACAGATAAAAATACAGTTAAATTTTTTTCGCATTTATTTTGAATTTAGAAATGTCATGTCTTCAACTAAAGTCTTAAGAATTTGTACCTATTCCAAACAGGCAAGATTTAAAAACACTACATATTTTTTCATTTGAATTATGATAACTTCTTCAAATCAACTTAACTGCGGTTTGTTTCATTTTACTCTAATTGCGCGATAAAACATGATTTTTAATCATTTCTAAAAACCGAGTTTTACAAATAAATACATTTCCCAACATTGCACTCCAATGCATACATAACTTTACATTGCTTGTAACTATGAAGCTTTTTTTATAATACACTGCCAAAGTTTAACACTTTTCTTTTGCGGCTGTTTTTCCAAGCGTGTGGTGTGTATTTCCCTTTAGGACCCGCAGAACTCGCTGCTTAATGTGTTATTCACAGACGGCTGATTTCACCTACAAAAGCAGGCTTTAGTCAGATGGTAGCGGGACCTACAGTATGCGTCACGAGTCTCTGGATCTAACTGTGAAATCGATGTGAACGTCACGCTGTGAGCTTCTGTCTACTCGCTCTGTCGGATATTTAAAGATTTAAAGATGTTTGTCTAATTACATTGAGTTCGATTGTATTCTATCATGTTTATCTGTGTACTTCATATCCATGATGTCGCAGTTCCCCATCTCAAAAAGTCTGGTCTCCGTGTGCACATGCGTATCTCCCAATGGGACCGAAATGGTAAAATATGGGGTTTGAACCGTGGAAATGATATATGGATTTCATAAAACAGAGCAGCGTTCTGGTTTCAGATGTCTAATGTGTATAATGTTTGCTTAACCTCCTAGAAAGACAAATCACAAATGTCGTTAATATCTCAATGGTCACTCTTTGACAGTGGCGGGACCTGACAGCTTCTCAGATTTCTCCCTTAAACTCAAGATGTGGCAAGATTTTCCCATACAGTTGAAGAGAATGCAGGCCGATAACAATAATATTTGAGCTCGGAACCCTGGGTAAATGCTTTATGCTTATATTTCCAGGTCACACAACCACGTTAACAACGCATTTCACGGTCACGGTGTCCACAGTAATAAAACATTATTCCCCCGCGCGTTTCATCTAAGGATGCCCGTACGCGCGCACACACACAATATGCTGAGTTTTATCAGTAGGCCAGATTTGTCTAACTAGGTTCTTTGATCTCACTGCGAAGAGCCTTCTTCCATAAGGAAATAAAGATTAGAGATTGGCCTGACATGCATCTACCCCACCCCCATCTCTTCTTCTGTCTGTCATTGACCCTCCTTCTCCAGTCGATACAGTTTTACTCTGCCCTTTATATCTTTTTCCGTTTCCATCTTTAATTCAGAGCCTTTTACCTGGTAAGTTTGACCTTGGCGCACAACTAAAAGGACTTGGAAGTGCTGAACAATTCAAAACTTCACATAGTTGAATACAATCGTACCATTTAACACCTAAATCTGTTTATTTGGAAGAAAAATGTCCAAGGACCAAAAATGTTCATTAAATAAACATGAATTGCAAAACTGAAACCTAATGATGGCCTGATTCAAACTCAGATCTCCCATAACGCAAACTGAACAGAAAGCCACGACTCCATTTCTAAATGTTTCACACCTTTAACCATGGACTCACCTTCTGCCTTTAAATTCGAAGTACTCTTTTCATTGAACATGAGCAATTCAAGCCTTATGGATGTGACATTTTGCATAATGATTGTGTCATCAAACCCCTCAGAATAAGCTGAACTATCAGTTTATATTTTACTAGACCATCAGAAATACCAGACGCGACAAAAACCTGGTTTTTGGGAGATGACAAACTTTGAAGAACTTGTATGATCCACAAACCAGAAGCAATAATACCCAACAAATATACAAGGTAAAGCTGCGTATAAAACACGAAAGAGTGACTATCTTTTGATTTTTATGTGTCTATTCAAGAATATCTAGCGATATGGAGGTGACAATCCTAAAAAATGCCCTTACTTGACTATGAAGTATCGTAGAGTAAAATAAAACAAATACTTAAAGAGAGACATCACATGGGTAGTAACACCACCATTGATATAAAAAAAAACTTGAACCCTTAATTTTTTCATTGTAAGGGTGACCTTTTCACAGACGTGCCCACATCCTGTTTCTTCTGTATATAGGCTTCCTTATTACAGTGTGACGAAGCATTGCTGTCTGCCCTCTCTTTCGTTTCTTCCCCTCTTTCCTCTTTCTTCTCCTCTGATACCGACTAATTATCATGCTCCGTGTAGTCATTAGCCAAAAAAGCACAAGCGTGTATTTCGGAAGACGGTTTCTCCCTGCGTTGCATGGTTTGGGTCGCGTTGCCGAGCGTTTGATTGAGGGAATTGAGAGGCCCGCAGACGAGAGCCGCTGTGAAATTAATAGCATGAAAATATCACAGCAGATTTGTTTAATTTCGTCCGGCGGGAGGGACGCAAAACAAAAGGCTGGAAGGTTGGTCGCTTTTGTGGATGTAGCTGTACTTCTTTTAGCGGGCCGCCTTCCAGTCAATTACCAAAGCCAGCGAATGACTGCAGCTGATTATGAAACGAGTAAAAAGCCAGCAATGCGACTCTGTCACCGTTTAAATAATCATCTCCATTCAAATATGAATAATTTCAGACTCTGTGCTCCGGATAATTCATAGTAATTTCGCCTTTATCTTGTTTTTCTTTGTGCTACTGTTGACATTGAACGGCTAAGCAGGAGAGCAGATGATGAAGTGAGAGCGTGCGGATTGTGAGGCATCTGCCGGGCTTAAGCACATGGACCATTCTCTTGTGTAAATTCTATTTTAGTTTGTTTTAGCCTGATGGGCGGTTTTAAAGTCTTATTATCTAGTTTATGGAAATATACAAAACACAACCTGTTTTGTGCGCTTGAGTCAACATTATTTGAAATTTCTTTAAACTATGATTCATTTTCGTTAAAAAGAAATAAGGTTAGTCAAAGTGTTTTGTTTGATTTTTTGCAATTCGAAAAAGCCAATAAGTGCTGCAAGATACAATATCTTATACGTTTCCGACCCTGCATTCATTCAAATGGACATCATGGATGTGTTTTGACATTAAGACACAACATCTGTCGATCAGGAGGTTAAATTGTTTTAAGAAAAGACAAGAAAAGACAAACATGAATTTCTTACTTAGCTTTTGTATTTCTAGTTATGTCCTAAAATTCTTAACCCCACATACACATGCAATAGTGTATGTTTAAAACCAGCAAAACGATCTGCTGGGTAAGAAAAAGAAATGTAAAATCATCACTTAAAAGGATAGTACATCCAAAAATACTCATCCTTGTGATGTGATTTCAAACCTATATACGTTTCTTCTGCAAAACTGTGTTCAATGTTCTGAATTTGGCAACCAACAACCATTGGTCCCTAGACTTATCTTGTATGGACACAAAACCAATGTCAATGAGACCATGAAATGTTTTGTATTCTGAGAAAGAAGTACGATGTATTTTTATTTTTGGATGAACTATGTTAAGTGATAAGTTTATATTTCTTACACCACTTGCAGATATACGTTTAAAAGCAAATCCATACCATCATAAAACATTTTATCATAATGGCAATGGCTTTGTTCCGTGGTTCGTTTCTAGACAGTAAATCAACATGCAGACGTTCCATGTGTCTATGAAATGATTTACTATAAAGTCTATAATTTATGGTCCACTTGAAAAAAATAATCACGAACAAATGAATAGCACACTGCTTCCAAATAAGACATTCACTTCCCTGCATCACTTTGTATTGGATATAAAAAAAACATATATATACATATATAAATATACTAAACATAAGGATTAGATGCTATAGTAAGACCCACAAATGGTTTGTTTTCTCTTTTCGCTCTCTCTTCTTTTACTTGCAAAGCCTTGACGAAACACTCTCTTGCTCTGTTTCCCCAGGGGCTGATCTTTTCTCCAATTGCACAGAAGAGTGCAAGGCCCTGGGTCACTCCGACCGATGCTGGATGCCCTCCTTCATGCCCAGCGACAGTCGCCAGGGTGCCGATTACCGTAGCAACCTGCACGTCCCGGGGATGGATGCGGTACCAGACACTGAGGTACAGGAGAGCGTGGTTCCGGCCGATGCGTGCTTTGGGCCTGATGATAGATCATTCTCTACGTTTGGCAAAGACAAGTCACACCACGGCACGCTCACACGCCACGAGCTACACACACTCTTACCAAGCGCGAGAGCGCCTTACAAACCCAACTACCTGTGTGAGTACTCACTCAAACTGTACGATTTCTGAACCCCCGATCTGATTCATCGATCTTTTCTGAATCTAACCCATGGCTCTGTTTGTACATACCTATTTATATTTCTATAAGACAATGTAATCCCATTTCTCAAAACACCATGGCTTCACCTTTTCTCTCACTCTCCAATTTGTTTCCCCCTTTACTTCGAAAACCAAAAAGGTGACAAAATGAAATGTATAATATATGGACATATCAATAAAGTACTTTTTTGAGTGAAATTGTGCAGTTGTGTCCAACATTTTGTCCTCCTTATGCCCTCCAAATTCCCCCTAACACTGGTCAAATTATGCTCTATTACAAATTTACTCTAACACTTCGAAGGAAATCTTCAAATGTAAGAGTCATTCTAGCCTACATACTATAATAAACACAGGGTGCTGTGACTTCTCCTTAAGCTGAAAATATACACATAAGCATGGTATGCCCATACAACATTTGTCTACACAATCCTAACGCTTGATGACTGTGTATGTGTTGTATTATGAAGGTATGCTCGAAATGTAAAATTCATAATTTTTATCTAATAAACACAATTTCTAGATATTTAAAGGGACAGTTCACCCAAAAGTTAATATTCTGTTATAAATGACTAACTCTCAAGTTGTTCCAAACCTGTATGCATTTATTTTTGCGGCTGAACAAAAATAAGTATTTGTTAGAATGTTAGCAAATAAAATTTGTAGGGAACAAAAAACACAACACAAAAGAATATATTTGAAAAAAATTAGACAATGTCATATTGTATTTTTTCTAATGTGATTTTTTCTAATTGTCAATGATGCCCAAGTAGTCCCTTGCTAACATTCTTTTAAATATCTTTTTGTATTTAGTAATGTATACAGATTTAGAACAACTTTAGAAATTCATGACAGAATTTTCATTTTGTTTAGAGGATACCCTTAAGTCTATTTTTACTATGCAACTATTGTTAAAAAAATCAACATTCGGAAAATTACATAACCTTATGCCATCTTCAGCAGAAAACAAACAAGTCATTTTATAATAAATTGCCATAATTTTACCTTTTTTTATAGGGGTTAATGTGTCAAAACCCGAAAAAGGATATACGATCTAGTAATATAATGAATGTTTTGTGAAAATATAATCCTGACATCTATGATGTTGAATGAGTCAAAAGTCACGTTAAAATCAACCTTATTTCATAATCCATTTAATGCTTTGTATAGGTTGACTCATCTTTATCCACAATTAAAGTAGTCTAAACTACTATATTCTGAGCTTTTAAGATCAGCCCAGAAAGTTCAAATATGATAGTGTCAATAGCATCAAATCTCATTGGTTCTCACATAAAACAATGTGAGAACCAATGAGATTTGTCTTGTGTTCAACTACAGTTCATGAACATCTGAGATGGCATGAGTGGGTAAACTAAGAATTGAATATTTAAAGAAAAAAGGCAATACCTTCAGAATGCAGTATAATGTACACAGGGTCCTACTCATGGTTTTCTTTACAACTTCATTGTATGCATTATAGAGAATGTTTGTGTCACAATACACATCAACGTACAGTATGCCATATGTAATGCTGCATTCATCATGGATTAAAGCACATTTATCACACTGTTATATGCATTATCCAGCATGCATATACATGAGTGATAAAATCCCTAAGTGTTTAGCCGTGTGTCTATCATCATGCACTGTATCCATGTGGGTTCTAATTGCCGTATGTCACAGTTGTACTGTAATCACACTTGTGACAGCAGTCAAAGCGGCCTGCCTCCTTGACTCTGATTATAGCATGCAAACAGCAGCGACGTACGTTCCCGACAGCCGAGACATCTAGCACTTTTGGCATCTCTCTTCATCTTTGTTTAATGCAGTATATACTATAGAACTACTGCCTTAAAGTAGAGATACCATACACCATGTGCTGTCCTTGTGGGTGTATGTGCATGCGTTTTTTCGATAATATAATGGGCTTTATATCCCCCAGCTCTGCCCACATTGTATTTGCATAATTTTTATTGAATATTTGGGATTCTCACAAGCAAATGTAACTTGCATACTGCCAAAACGTTGCTCCAGTATTTTTCAATTCATTCCTGAGGTTTCTCTTGGTTATCTTTGGATATTTCTTCATATCGTCTCTGCAGGCATCTAGTGCGATATTGCCTTCGTGCAATTATTCCATCAAAAATATGTTTATTTACACACAACAAAAAATGAGTATCAGTAAGCGTTGACCGGGCCAAAGTTTTACTTTTAACTTAGTCTCATGTTATATTTTACCTTTGACGTGGGTACTGTATGTTATCTAATCCTTTATTTTGTTCTGCACATCACATCTTCAAATTTTAAAACTTATATAATTTCTCTAATATTGCACTTTTAAAACATCCAAATATAACCAAATATAACAAAATCCTCTTTAAATGAAGAGCAAACAATAATAAAAGCTTTTTCGTGGCATGTGCATTAATGCACTGGGAAAATGGGTTGCCAGATGTACTTAATTTAAGTGTTTTTTTATGTCCAAATTACATTTCAATGTTAAAAATACAAAATTTTATAATGTGGAAACAATGTACATGATAAAATTAAGTAATTCCAACAACCCATTTTCTCCGTGTGAGATCGTTCAACATTTGAGAAAAATTAAACGTGATCGGATGCGTGAGATGTTTTTTAACTTTCTCTGCCTTTTTTTATCCTTCAGCACGCAAAAGGATTTCCTAGCACCTTCCGTGTGGACATTCCTGAAAAAGCGTGAGTTACGCAAGCGGCCAAATGCATCAAGATGTTCTTTTTTTTAAAACTGTCCTTCGTTCGTTTCTTACCGAACTCAATAATCGCGACTGATCCGGTCGCTCCCAGCTCTGTTGGACCTCCAGATTTAATCGGATGAAATCCGATGACATAAGGACCCTGAGAATTCTCAGCAGGACTGAGAAATGCTGACCAATCCTTCCAAAAACTGGATGAGCGCGGGAGGAACGGAGTGACAGACAAAAGGAGAATGATGGAAATACAGACACTGTTTAATATCTATCCGCTGTGATCGGTGTGTCTCTGTTTACAGTCCACTGTAAACTATATCAACAATCTGAGCCCTTTACCCGTCTTAACACACACACGCACACACGCGAACACACGCGAACACACGCGTACACACACACACACACACACACACACACACACACACACACACACACACACACACATACACACAAACACATATAAATACTGTACAAAATGTAAGTGTACAAAGATCAGCCCAACGATGTGCATTATAAACTCAACTATCCGTTTTAGACTTGACTGTTTTCTATAGTCGTTTATTTTTTTCCTAATCAGTGTGGTCAAGTGTTCTTCTGGAACTATCTTTAGAAAAAGTGTGGATGTGGAGGACGAAAAGTACGATTCGGTCCTCTCATTGGCCTACGAATACATCATCAGACATTGTGCTTATCTTCACGTGTGCAAGTGTGTACTGTTCTCTTTTAAAGCTTCAAATAACTATAAATCTATAACTATATATATATATGTATAAACATATATATATATAATATATATATATATATAAATATACTTTTTTCTGAACCTGTGTAGCCCATTGGATAGTTTCCTAAACACCATATTGCCATAAACCAATACAAAGTGCTGAAATGACTTGCATTAAAGGTGGGGCTTCAAATTGTGTGGCCTCTCTGTCTGTAAGTACGAAACCACTTCATTCTGTAGTCGTTTTTTGCGTTATCGCACACATACAGTATAATTCATCAGATAGGGTTGTTTATTTAAAGGGATCGTTCTTCCAAAAATGAATAACTCAACCTCAAGTTGTTTCGTAGCGGTTTAAATTTCTTTGTTCTGTTGAAAAAAAAGATAGATATTTGGAGGAATGTTAACAATCAAAATTTGGGACCCCTTTTCTGCTAACATCTTAGAAATGAACAAACAATTTGATATGAACTGGAACATACTCGTTTCTAGCTTCTTACAAAACTTATTAGAAAAAAGCGCCGAACGAAACGTATATTTAAAACTATTTAAAAACATATCAGAGCGAGGGAAAAATGAAAGTCAAAATGAAAATTCTGTCACTTTACTCTCCATCTTGACAGTTTAATCCTTAATGGATTTTTATCTGTAGAACACCAAAAAAAAAGAAGAAAAAGAAAGAATACCATGCATCCCCATTGACTTGATCATTTTTGTGCCCATATGTAAGAAATCAGTGGGGACAATTTTCTAAAATGTTCTCAACCAGCATTTTTAAAAATATCTTATTTTCTGTTTTGCAGAAGAAAGAGTCACTTTAAAATGACAAGAGAGGGTATAAATAACGACAACATTTGGGTTTGGGGTGAAGTGTGCCTTTATGAAGTTAGCTGCGGCATGAAAAATTTTTGCAAAATCTAGACAAAGGGTAATACACTGCGCACACTAAAATTGGATTTGTTTGATTTTAGCCATGGTGTAATTTCCATTGTTTTGTATAATAACATTTATACCTGTAGAAGAAATAGAAAATGAGCAAGTAGTTTAAAATGGTGCATAAATGAAACACACAGCTTAAGGGTGCATCAGCTGAATGGCTCATGGTTTCATTTAAAGCAATCCAGAACATCTTTTACTTCTTGGCTCAAATGATAAGCAAGAGTATGAAAGAGTCTGATTGCGGTGTTTATTCAGTCCTGCCACACCGACTGTGATTAGAGATCTGTTTTCAGCAGAAACTTCTCTGGCCTTGTCTACAGTGTTCCTGATTGGCCATTAGCGCAGAGGGGAAAAAAACAGCCCGTTTTAAGCCTTTGGTAAAATCAGCATGTAAAAACAAGGCTTTGAAATGAAATCTCCTGCATGACTAATCAGCAACAGAAAAACATCCAGCTCTCCATTTACTAAGAGGACAAATATGCTAGAAATTACTTTTCACTTGTGCAAAATGGACACAATGGGTCCTCACAACAGCAGAATGAGGGCTTTTAGCAACAGATGAGTTCTCCATTAAGACCGGCTTCTGCATGTGGCTTATGTATGCATCACTGATTTAATCATTTGGCTGTGAGGCCCGACCAAAGATTCAGCCAAAAACACTGGTTGATGATAAAAAGATGAGTTTTTAATGTTTGGTTAATTGCACATTGTTCTTATTGGCAAAAAAAATTAATAATAATAATAACAATAGTAATAATACATTTAAGTGTGTGACTTACAAGGAACTCGAGGACACCGTACAAAAAAAAACATTATGATAAAAGTCAAAGTACATAATTCACATCAACTAAAGGGTTTTTACCACCAATGGAACTCATCTTAAAGGGACATGTTACCCAAAAATAAAAATGATGACATCATTTGCTTATGACTTGTGGCAAATGTATACGTTTTTTGATCTGATTTAAAGAAAAGATATTTGAAAGAATGCGTACCAGACTAAAATTGACTAACACAGTTGAAAAAATGGCATTTTATTTTTTAGCTCTGTTATTTGATATTTTGAAGAATGTATGACAGCAAAAAGTTCTGGGGTACTTTTAATGAACATTTAATTTTCCTACAATGGCAGTCAATGATGTGTGGTTACAAAAAGATGAAGGTTAACCCAAAAGATTTATAAAATTGGAGAGCGAGTAATTCCTCACATCATTTTCAGTTTTGAACTATCTGTCATGATTCGCAGCGACAGAACCCGGATGCAGACAAGCATCAACAATAATTAAAAATCTTAATAATCTTAAAAATATCTAAGATCACATGAATCACAATGAGATCATGAATCACGTTTTGACAAAACTTTTATCCAGGCTTAAAAATGACTTACAGTGCAATTTTTTATTTGTTATGTGTCCTTTAAGTCATAGAAAGGTCACAGGCTTGATCCCTAGGGCACACACAGAAAAAAAAGTATACCTTCTATACATTGCAGTGAAGCATTGAAGTGACTGCACAAAAGTGTGTGCCAAATGCATAAATGTGATAACTGTGACGGAGTATTTAGAGTAATTGAATTCATTCTCATGAATTTTTTATCAAACGCTACAAGGCATCACTACTATCCTACAATATCATATACTGCGTCTCGCTGTATATATGTTTCCAGAATGTTCAAGTTTATTTTATGATTCAACAGTACTCGGTAAAAGTGCTGTGCTTCTCAGAAAGCCCTATTAGAGAGCTAGAAACTGGCCTTTAGAGAACCATGACAAATTTAGATTCATGATAATTTCTCTCAGGACCTGCATGTGTTGTCTGTGGTACACCCTGAGGGATTTCGGCGCATGACCTGTGTGCCTCTGGGAAGGCGATGGCGACTCCGATTGAAAACAGCAGAGTTCATTTTCAACATTCTCCAAATGCCAAGAATAAGATATCTGCTTTCTCTCGAGTCACAAGGTAGCAGGAGGGGGGCTTTAAAGAGGGGCCGGTACCACGAAATGTCAGACAGGCACAGTGCAGAGATAAAACCGAGGTCAAGAGATATCCGTGTAACGCTGAATGACCACAGACAAAGACACGCTATCAGGCGATCTACCTCTCCCTCCTCCTCTGGGCAGGAGTATCCCATATAGACACTGGCAGAGCTGGAGAAGATCCAGAACACACCAACAAGTGAGTCATTGTAAGATTCAGGCCCCTCTTATCAGGCTCTGGAGTTCATCATGAGACGCACCACCGATCAGAAACAACATATACTTTAAAACTAAGTGTTCAGATTGGGACGGTGGAGGGAAGGGAGAGAAACAGAAGATCCATTCAATTCCAATGACTAAAACCTTATGGAAACTCTTGTAATTTGGTGTCGGAAGTTCTCGAGATAATTATAAGACACTGTCTGTGAAAACCAGACTAAAGTCAGAATTTCACATTCTGAGAGTGTTAAAAGTTTGATTTTACCTATTAATTTTAATAGGATTTCCATCTTTGACTCGGTCTCACTCAGTCAATATTAATTGTCTCACAAAATGTTCTTTACAATGTATGGAATGATTTATGTATAAAAAAGTACATCTCAGAAAATTACTTTAGCTTGGGTTACACATAGGCAGGGTTATTTATGATTCAGGTTTAAATTAGGTCTGTGTAATGTCAACCCCCCTGAACTTTCTGTATTTTCCTTAAATTAAAGGCAAATCAAGCCTGTCCACAGTACTCAAAACCCCAGTCATGGTCATTCCAAAGAATCTGTTACTGTTTCTCAAAAAAAAAATATGCACATTTTAGTGCAAAGAACATGAAAGCATTGTGAAATACTGACTACAAAAAAAAGTTTTCTATAATATTTCTCGTGGAACTTTTATTGTATAATGATTCATTTCAGATTTTTTAATAATAAAAAAATAAACAATATGCTGGTGTAAAAGCAAATTGTACTGAAATGTTTAAATATGGTTATAGAAATTTATAAAAATTATCCACCAGAAAGTCGTGAATTCTAGTGAAATTGTGATGTCAGATCTAGTTATTTGTGTTAGTACACTGTAATATTTTTTAAGTACTGGCAGAAAAGTTTCAGTAAATTTTCTATTTATTTGCTTAAATGTTTCATGCAGTGCAAATTGTAAAATACAAGTAAAACACTGTAAAAAATGAAGTCAGACAATGTCTTCACATGAACCCAATTCATTGTTCCATATTTTTACAGATTTTATTGAAAACTGAACTGGTAATTTTCTGCCCGTAGTTTATCCGTTAATTGTACGAAAAATGTTGTTCATCTAAATTTGTATTTCAATGCAGTGCAACATTAAATAACAGGTTAATAAACTGTTAAAAAGAACAAAGTACACTGAATTTTTCATTATTTTTCAGATTGTATTAGTTTTATAGAATTCCCATCTTTTACCCCAACCCAAAACAATTTGATTGACCCATTATAATATAGAATTGTGTTGTTCAATTGTTTTCTTAAAAAAAGAATTATGCATATTCCCAGAACAAAGATTTGAAAACTCAGCAAAATCAATTATAGTATTTCACATTAAAATTAATTATTTACATAATAGAGAAAGTCAATGCATGATATTCAAAAATAAGATGCAGAATACTGAATAATACAAGAAAAAAAATTATGTATACAGGTAAAATAAGTACAAAGTCTAAAAATAATGTGATTACGTTTCGTTAGAACGACCAACAAACTGATAAAGCCTTTCAAAGCTTCCGAAAGGCAGAAGACAGGAGACAAAAGCCAGACCTCAAACACCCAACGGTCAGCACACATTCACAAATAAAAGCACGGATACTTTACATGCTAATGACTTACACCTCCAGCATTTAATGTCACATTCCCCAATGAGATCAGGTCGAGTCAATCACTTCCAGTCTACCCTCCAAAACATCATCAAAGCTCCTTGACAGAATTTAAAATCAGCTGGCATGAATCTGTTCCATACACATATATAAGAAGTACTCATCTGATATCATTTATTATGCTGAACTGTAAACAGAAAGCCTTCCTGCTGTTCCTCATCCACATCTAAAGCATTCAATAACACTGCACATCAGGAGCACCTTCTGAGGGAAATATGATATCAGCTTAGCCCGAGATGAATCGATTAGTACTTAATGAACACCTAGGTGGACCTCATTTCTGCTGCGAATGAACCAGCAAGCATGCGAGAAAGAGAGAAATGTACATCCAAATATATTCTGAGTACCTGCATAAAGCATAACCAATGGACTGCATTTACATTTTCTGAAGGGCTTGTGAATGATAGCAGCCTAAACAAGACGGGCCAACTCATGCGGCTTTGTAAATATATAAAAATATTATATTAACTAAAATCTTGTTTAACCATGTAAGGGATTTTTGTGGTGGAACATATTGAAAGAAATGATTAGAAATCCAACGATTCATTTCTATAAAATGTACAAATATTATTTAAGTTTATAAAATGAAAAAAAAAAACATTTATTCATATAAAAGATATATTTGTATTATAGAACTTTTAGAAAATTATAACTTTTTTTACCTAAATGTATACAAGATTTACACATTATATTTACTTAATTTCAAAGGTTTTAAATGTATTTTTTTATTTATTTAATATCTATACAATTTGAAATTTTTTTTAGTCTTAATTGTTTCATAAAAAATCTAATATTTTATTAAAGCACAGGTAACTAAAAGTTATTGCTGTAAATTAAAAATATAATCATTTCCTTTTCCTTGCAACCGATGGCAACCTCCACCCGTCTCATTTTAAACCACTAAGGAGGCTGTCAGAGGACAATGATGTTATAACATTTCAATTTCTTTGTTGAATATGATTTATTTACACACCCTATGAAGCAGTCTATTTCTACTGTAGAAACATGACGGCATGAAGGGAGTCCATGTGGGACCTGCTATGTGTGCAGATAGAAATTATTTAAGGTCTTTATACACCTCTGAAGACATAGCTATGTACATCATATTGCATTTCTTTTAATAAGTCCTCCTTCATATTACATATAGGGCCTTAAAGTGACTCACTTCGCTCATTCAAGTACATAGGATTACTTGTCTAAATGAAATGATGCCTGATGGAATTGAAAACATGGCTCTGAAGATTGATCTGTTCTCTTATAAGGGATTTGTCAGAATCTTCAGCAGAGCAATGTTTCGATGGAGCCACAGAAACAGTGTCCAAAAAGAACCTGATAGTCGTCTCGACAAACCGGCATCCACTGAACATAAAAATACAACAAAGAGATAAAATATAAAAAGTATACAGTATAATTCAGTCAATTATGTTTGTTTCCTTTCATTATAGCACTTGAACATAATTAACAGCGATATAATGTGTAGCAGAAGATGAAGACTTATGAGTCATTTTAGAAACGGTTTGCTTTTCAAGGTCTTTAATAAGTGTAAATGTGCAATTTACAGTGGATGAAAACATACTGATTCATACTGAAAAGTAAATATTAACTTGTTTTCTTAGCAATATTTCAGGTCTGAAAATAATGCAGACTTTTATAAGGTCTGTTACAAAATACAGATTTTGACTTTTTTGCAAATACTTTTATTTGAGATTAGTTAGAAATATTGTCAGAAGTTCACAGAATAAAGCAAAAATAATTATTTCACCTAAACACATACCTAATTTTAAAGTCAGTAACTAGTGATTCTTTAAAGTCCCTATAAAGTCAGGAAATGTGATTAACAAATGGTCTGCAGCTGTATTTTGTGATCTTCTAAATAATTCATTATCCTACTTTATTTGCTTCTTTCAACATAAAAAATAAAAATACAAGTTAACCTCTTTTTTTGTTGGAAATGGATGATTTGGCTAAATAATGAGGAAAGAAGTCCACAGATAGGATCTCCTGCATCTCCAGGTGAGACCTGGCTGTTAAAATTAAGCATTTTCTGCCATTTAAAATCAAATTCTAAGACACTAAAATATCAATAACATTTATTTGATTTCTTTAAAATTTCTTTAAGTCATACTTTTGATCACATTTTTATTTAGAATAATGCCGTGCACCAATCACCAACAATCACTTTTAACACTCTTCATTCTTCAATGGAAAAGCTGTTCTTTTCACGTTATTACTTGCAATGATGCCGTCCTATTCTCATCTTTGCATTGACCTTTAATGTACTCCCTTAATTCGCATCATGTCTGAACCCAGTATAGTATGGAAAATTAGATTTTCTTCTTCTCTTCACTGCTTACCTAGTAGTGATTATTTATAAAAACACCGATGGGAATAATGTAAATTGGGAAATGCAACTGTTGCAAATTTGCAATATTAACCTCAGTTTTTTCTTCTCCAGAAGTTAAAATATTCGGTAGTTTGAGTTAGGTGTGAACGCAGCATGAGAATTTTCAAACTTAAACTGGTTTACATGGCCTTAATCACAAAACCGCAACATGACACGCTTTATACTTTTGCAATGTTAGTAACACCAGTTTAACCACTGTACATAAAATTGAAACTTTTCAGACAATATCAACAAGTCTGGTATATTTTTGTCCGCTTTGAGACAGTTGACAGCCAGAGATGGAAAGAGTTATTCCAAAGAGGGATGAAAATTTGACCATAGTATTTTCCCAAGAGAAAACACAAGCAGATCCATGATGCAGTTCCTGTCCAGGGACAAGAATAGCGAGCGAAAAGCAGAAATAACCCCTGCAGCAGCACCGCGGAAAGAGTGCCGACAGAGTCAGTCTGAGGACAAGCATATCAGCTTATTCACACACACCTGGTGTGCACACATCCTCTGAACATTGATTCTGGCAACACCTACTGCAGTCACACGAACTATAAAAATGTGCTATACAGCCCCAATGAAATTACAACACTAACCTACTGTGCTGTCAAATTAAAACACTATTACAGGCAATGCATTGTGGGAGACCAGCGCTTCCTGTGGGGTAAAGACCTTTGCTGTACCTGTTTGAGATTTACAATCTCAGTGGGACTAACCTGGTTAAATAAGAGTTGATTAAAAAGGTCCTAGAAGAAATGCCAAAGTTTTCAGCCGTTTGAAGGGCCGTGCTGCCGGATCCCAGTTGGTTGCGACAACCCGATCTTAAATTGCACCTCTGAGCTATGGATGAAAAATGAGAATTCCAGTGTATTTTCATTTGTCAATGTTTGGTACAGTCATTGCAAGTTAAAGGGATAGTTCACCCCAACATTTTGTCATGATCTACTTGTCTCTAGTAGTTCCAATATGGGTAAATGTCATTGTTTGTTGAACATATAGAGAGAGAAATTTAGAAGAATTGACAACCTCGATGAGTACCATAGTAGGAAAAATAAACATGATTTTCAAAATTATTCAAGATGTTTTGGTTGTCTTTAAAATGTTTCACGATATTGTCGATGTATCCGGTCGATCAAGAGAGAGTGTGAAAATGTAGTACATTTTTGCACTTGGTTTATAAAACTTGATGTTCATTAAAAATTTGTATATCGATTTATAACGTTAAGAGTTAGAAAAGTTTAGAAAAAGTTAAGAGTTTTTAGAATTTCGGTAAATGTGAATTAATATTACCAAAATACATAAAATATCCAAAATATCAGTATCAACACGTATGAAAATGTACAAGAAAGAACAAGATAAAATACGTGAAGCAACATATATTCATATAACTGTGTGCAAAAAAATATATATCGTTAAGACAATTGGAAAAACATGCTTTTAATGAGCAGAAATGTTTTTTTGTGTGCCAATGTGTTAATTTGTTAAGAGCATGTCTGACAGGTTCGGTTTGTACCTCTCCTGTGTTTTCTTTAGGGTACAATTACTAGACGCACAACACAACCTACTACAGAGTGACAATATGATGTGTGAACACACAAACTCAAAGATCTGTAGTATTACATTGCACTTTCTATTGATATACAGTACTGACTCTATATATATATATATATAAGTCTTTAAACGTCAGTACTTTCTTACATTCAATTGTTTGTCATCATTTTTAGCATGTGCCTATAGAAACTATGAGTTGATATTTCTAAACATTTATTATTTGTTATAATCCAGTGAGAGTTATTATGCAGGTGATGGTAAGAGGCTTTTTGCATTATATTATCATCGCAGGTAGGTTTCTTGAAGAACCTGGAAGTATTTCACACAGGTCGTTTGGATTAAGGCTAAGTTTATTCTCTCTTTTCATTATGTAATAATATATAATAACACAAGATCTCTATATGGAGCACTTGCTTTTTTTAACACATCTAGTGCGTACAAAAATGTATATTAAAAAATAATGTTAAAATTAATGTTTATACATTTAAACTCGTATTTTCTAATGATGCTCAACACTAAATGATATAAATAACTGACTTTGAAACATTTATTGGGCTTTATATATACTATACAACTGTATACTGTTAACCCTTTACTGGAATTTTTCAGAAAACTGTTTACATTTTTAAGTATGCATAATAAAATTTGAATTATAGGCTTACAGTGTAATAACTGTACTATATTTACTCTATACTAACAAACACTCACACAAAATCCGCAAGGATTTGGTTTTCAAGTTTTAAAAAAAACATGAGCTCTATTTGATGTCAGCATATTCATCTCCAAGACATCTGGCATTGCCCATCTGCAAAACATAACTGAGATGTCTGCTGTCAGATGTCCTTTAGAAGATGTCTGTAAGATGTTTACGATAAAGAATGGATGAACAACAGCTTTTTCTAAGATGTTTAGATGAGTTTACCAAAAAGATGTTTTTTAGATCTCTAGCAGACATTTTAACAGATAAACCTGTGCTATTTGTGATCCCTGAGTAATAACATTTTGAGAGGTTAGCTTTGACACATGGCGCATGACATTTACAGAGAAAAAATAGATACAGTTTAGATTTTAGCTGGTGATTGCCTAAAAGTTTGCAAACATTTAGATTTTTAATATTAAGATAAATGGAAATGCTTTCATCAGAAGGGAACAATGAGTTTATAATGTTGTTTTAACACTATTTATCACTATCTTTTAACAAAACACCCAGCTTATCCCTAAAATCTACAGAGTTGTAATACGTATCAAAAAGTTGATCCGGAACATGGAAAAATCGCAGTCCATGTTTTCAAACCCACGTGTGATACAAAAAGCACACAAGAACACGTAAACACACAAACACCCGCTATTTATATAACGACTTCACATCCATAATTGAACAATTTCCAATACACAGTCTCTTTTTTGTATGTGCGACATTAACAGGAAATACATTTTCACACACGCAGCCTACAAAAGAAAAAAGAAAAATCAAGAAACAACAGCGGGGAGACGAAAGAATGCAAAAGAAGAAGAACTGGAAGTCGCGCTTCCGTGCGGAATAATAAAACAATCTCCAACCATCTTTGACAGCTATCCACAGCGATTACACAACAAACAAAGAAGATACAAGTCTTGTCTCTCTTTTTAAACTTAATGTGCTCATGCACAAACACGCCAGCGTACACGTTTCCCTCTGTAAGCCCAAACGTATGAAGGCCTGTCTCCGACTGTTAGACCGAAGCATTGAATGTAGAAAACAACGTTCCTGCGGGGTGGGCTGACTGCTGTGCAGCCGTACCAACTCACAATCTGTTGCATGCGGTTAAATCATTTCATGCATATACTAGATACATTTGCATGGGAAGTAGAACGCGCTGAGGCACTGTCACAAAAACAAACATGCACCCCATTCTTCTTTCACACAGTGGATTCAGGGACAGATGCATAAAGCACAAGAAAAATAATACTCTGAATACACAAGAGATTGATGAGATATTTACTAAACTCTCATGATGGCTTTGTTCACAATGTAGGGCACGTATATATCACATACTACGTATGATAAATGTTCTATTTATGGAAATTTGTAACTCTTTAACACTGTGGCTGGGCTGTATGATACTATGCCGTCTCAATTAAATGTTATTTTTAGCGGTGGGGATTCATTCCTGCTTTTATTTAATTATTGTATGATTTACCAATTTACCTATAAGCTGCATTGTAAAATAGCCTTTCGGGATATTATTGTACTAGTGAAGCGTCTATTGTATTGTATTTAAACATGTATACAACTGTTGCATGTATACAAAAGTCTTTTTACTTTTTTTGGGGGGGGTAAAAAATACTAAACTTAAAAACAGAACATTTTAAAGCTGTTTAATCAATGAAATAATACAGTTTATATTGAGTAAAGGTGAGTAAAAAAAGTAAAAGTAAATTTGAATCTTATGAATATTTATTTCATAATTCACAGAAAAAATATTTGTTTTTTGAGAATATTATTTGTTGATTAAATACATACACTCTAAAACTGATTAATGTGGCTTTAATCAACATAAACAGTTGAGTTAAAATTAATTTTTTTCAGTGAGACATATTAAAGACTTAAGACATCTTTTTCATCTTCATTCAAGTGTTATAAGAGTAATCCTTGTAACTTGTAATCTACTTACTTTGAAATATTTAGATAAATGATATATTACTCAAACTTTTACAATGTGGATATATTCATTTATATTTTATTAAATGAAGTTAACTAAATGACGACTATTGAAACATTTTGAAATAAATGCTGAAACTAAACAGACTAAAATCTCAAATTTTTAAGAAATAATGAGTGATGTAACAGACTGCTCATTTAAAGTTTGTATAAACATTCGGTCCATATATATCAAAGTTCTCATCTGTTACATCCGCATTGTGTTTTACCCATTATTCCACTGCATGCACCACCACACATTTACCGATATAAAAATACTTTCACACCGTCTTTCCTAAATTAATTTTCCCACACATCACAAGCAGCTTTGCCCCGAAGCAAATACATGAGTTATTGCTTTGTGGTTGGCAAACACACACGCAGAACGCACACCACAAGTTCTTCCGTGAGTAAGATCTCAGCAGACCAATCAGAAATGAGTGTATCTGTGAGTACTCATGGGTAATGACTCCTGGGGTACTTCCACTTACCCTATCATTTATTTACCCTCCTTTTATTTCCTCCCCCTCTAACCTCGAGCCAAAACCACCCAGGGTCTGTGTGAGAGAGAGAGAGAGAGAGAGAGAGAGAGAGAGAGAGAGAGAGAGAGAGAGAGAGAGAGAGAGAGAGAGAGAGAGAGAGAGTGTGTAAATAAACGAGTGGAGCACCTCATATTGCTCATTAGTGTTGGCCAGAAGTAAGTTGCTGTGTCAGGTCGGGACAGGACGGTCTCATTAAAGAGAGAGAGATAGAGATAGAGAGAGAGAGAGAGGGAGAGAGAGAGAGAGAGAGAGAGAGAGAGAGAGAGAGAGAGAGAGAGAGAGAGAGAGAGAGAGAGAGAGAGAGAGAGAGAGAGAGAGAGAGAGAGAGAGAGAGAGAGACCCTTCACTTCCATAATTACGAACCAAACAAGGGTCCGGTGTTTTTGTTTTGCTCGCATTGGATGTTTTTTTACTTAATTTATCACACCATAAATCTATTCTGTGTGATGATGCATTGTAAGTTTTCATTAAAGACTGTTAGCTCAGATCCAACCCTCGGCCAACCATCAACACACCTGTGGCCCATCTTTAATATCATAACCAGTGAAAGAATACAATAATGGCGAGCCATAAGACAAGCACTTTAGTGCTCATGTCTGGTGTTTATTCTAAGTACATAAGTGTTTAAGACACTTCCTGCGTCTTAATGTGCTTAATAATTTCCTTTAATATTACATAGCATTCTATAATTGTGGGTAAATGTCATGTCCTTGATGACATCATGAATATAAATTATTAGTATCAACGAAAATAAAAACATTGCATTTTCACACAGATCAAGCCATATGTTTAGTTAAAAAGTTTACATAAAATAGCTGTGAGATTTTGCATAAGAATATATACATGTATTTGCTAGTTTTGTCTTCAGATAGATTTGACAAAAAAGACATTTATGTGTTTTACCGAAGAAATTCATGATATTTCGTGATATTTCTAATATTTTATTTCTAATCTCTTTTTGCAAATATTGGTAGACTCGTTTCAAGAGTGGATATAAACTGTCAACCATGTTGTAACCCTGTTATAACTTTAGCAAATGTAAAACTTATGAGTATGAAAATGTATTTCAATCTAATATATCTATCTAGATATTTTTTGGATTCTGTTTAGGGTATTGGCCGAAATAGTTTTTAAAATGTCAACGGTGTTAATGTGAACTTTGTAGCCCAACAGGCAAACCTCTTGAATAACTTGCATATTGTGATGTCATAGAAGTGTGTGATTCTCTGAACATATCAAAAGTGGATGAAAAACTCATTGTAACTCTGATATAATTTTAGAAAATTGATATTTTGTTATGAAAATAATGTGAGTAAAACTTATGTGTATGAAAATGTATTTCTAAACAGCTCTTGGCTTCTGTGTGGAGTATAAGCTAAATGTTTTAAAAATGTCAACTGTGCTACAGTCAAATCTCTTATTCAGTGAGGTAAAAAGGTAAAACAACAGGTTTAAAATATCTAGATGACCTCCATTCAACGATGCAAGCATGAACAAACTACCCACTAATTATCTTCTCCTTCTAAATGCCATCAGCTTAATTCCCCAAAATCTGTCTGACCCCTTGGCTTTGGTTCATCACAAGGTCTCTTCTTCATCTCCTTAAATATTTTCTTGAGTTTTCTTTGTCGCTGTCGCATTCGGCTTACTCTGAGATTTGCCGGGCATTCTCTATAAATCTGCTTTGGAACAACATGTATTGTGAAAAGAGCTGTAGAAATAAATTGAAAATAAACACAGCCCTGCGTTCGTCTTTGTAGTCATATATTTGCAAATGTACGTCCAGTTGGCTGTGTGTTTCAATTTTCCTGGCCCCTGAAGTGCCACCGGGCCTTAGATCCGATTTGTAGAACTTAATTTGCCAGGTGAGGTCAACCTTGTTGGGGGACTGATTTGACCGTCGCACCAGA
Organism: Triplophysa yarkandensis; assembly: GCA_033220385.1. NCBI lineage: Eukaryota > Metazoa > Chordata > Actinopteri > Cypriniformes > Nemacheilidae > Triplophysa > Triplophysa yarkandensis. Next base: position 16,426,161 of record CM065655.1, read on the forward strand.
AGGCCGGGCACCCTCCTGATAGGCCAGATGCTTCCTCCCCCTCGTAACATTCCCTGTAAAGCAGACTATAAGCCTTTTATCTTCACCTCGAAACATTTACGCTGTCTGTGGCCCTTACATGAAGATAAAGGGCAAAATACGCGGAAAAAACAAAGACGAAATCAATCCAGATCTGAGCTTCATCTTATAGATTTATAACAATATAGAATTTTGAATCATCCCTCAGTCCCTTAATGCATTTCTTGACAGAATATAAAACTTGTAAAACCAAATGTCCAGTCCAATAGTCTTATGACACATTTAATGTATAACCTATAGCTATGAAAGTGCATTTTTGAGTTTCGTCAAATTATTTTTTACATCAACAGACATTCCTTAAATTAAGGTTTTTAAAGCAATAGTGAAAAACATGTAGAAGAGAATCCAAGCAGCTTCCACTAACAGCAACAAAACGCAAGCAACAGTAACCGCTTTCACATTATCAGTTACCACTCGCTTCCAGATGTGATGACAAGCTTTGACAAACACGTTTAAGCCTGGAAATGACACAAACAATATAACAACAAACGTTTGAAGGCCTTGCTTTTGGTAAACGGGGCATTCTCTAAGCTGTAATGCATGAATGAAGCAATAATGATTCAAAGCAAAAGGTGTCAAAAATATATCGTATTAAAGAAAAAGCATTTACAAAATATAAATGTTTTAAGCTTTTAAGTTAAAGAAGTAACTGCAGAATGATAAATATATATGTGTTTTGGTTTTGCTTTAAAACACAACATTAATAAAAAACAAAATACACAATTTTGAATATAGTTTTCAAATTTGAATTTACAGTTTTCAAAATATGTTCGCTGTGTTCCAACATTCTTCAAAATATCTGCTTTCGTGTTCTGCAGAAAGCCCTACAGGTTTTATGTCTTCAATGGTCTAAAAGGACAACTGGAATCCACAGCCGTCAGCTGTGGGCATCTGCACAGCGCTCCTCGTCGTGAGTGTGTCTGTTGAGTATTGATACAAACACACACTTCACAGGCAAATTGATTTTCACACACTATTATCAATGAAGGTCTCTTACGTTCAGCATTAATTTACTTCAAAAAGTCGACAGGAATTCTCATAAAGCCCATCTGACTGCATAAAACCCACTATTGTGTTAAACCATCTGAAGAGTGTGAAATATGAAACAGTCCGTTCTGATAGATAAGATTACATTGCTATTCATTTAGAAGGTCAACAGAATCTTGGTCGGACAATTAATTAATAAGCTAAACGACGACCTTCGGACAAGAATCTTGTTATTTCTTATTAAGATTCTCATTCCATCTGTAACTTGAGAAATGAATTATGCTCTCCTCACAGCCCTGAATGTAAAAGTGAATCAGAGCACATGCAGGTCATGCACCAGAGATCTCATTTTACCTCTGGGTGAAACGCAAACAAAATGCCTCATGCCAGCTCTATTAATCTCTGGGATGGCTTCCATTTAGCAGGGTTAAAGCAAACAGGCAACCACATGAGCGTTGGCCTTGCTTGCACTGTCTGTTCGGTAATAGCTCTGAGATGGATAGATACAATGTGTAGGCGGCCTATTTGACGGTGCTTTAGTTCAATGGTAGAAACCATATACACTATAGGCAAAGACCACGGCCAATTACAGATTGATAGAAGATGCCATAATTGGTGTTTCCTCTTTCAAATGAATGGGTGAAATTAGTTGTCAGGTAACTTAATAATGACTTTATTAAAATAACAGCGTGCCATTTTCAGAACCGTGGCAGAAGGTCGGAGGAGTTTACCATTATGGAGTTGCATTAGGAAGAATAATTAGAACAATTTTGCAGGAGCGTGGAAGAAAAAACATCACAAGATTATAAAAGGGAAATCTTTTCCAGCGCATCTCATTAATGTTGTTGAAGAAAGCCTATAATAATGACTAGTTTTGCAATAAAACAAGCCTTTGAACTGTATGTCAAGAAAGTGTGTCAGAAATAAATCACAACCAAATGGCTAAAAGCTCCAATGCTCTACAGGGACTTTAATTACGAATAAAACGTGTTTAACTTATAAATCAAAATGAAACCAACACTACTCTGAAAGCTTTAAAATGTATTATAATTCCTGCCCATAAAATCTCTGAAAATATTCTTGTTGCTTTTGCACAACACCAAACCTAGAATACCAAGCTTTTATTAATGTGAATTTTTACATGAATCCATATTTTTTTAGATGTAATAATTCATATTTTTTAATATTTAATTAACAACCTGTATGTGAGAAAATGTTTTGTGACATTTTGATCCCTATATTTAAATTCTTCAAAGTATCTTCTTTCTTGTTTTGAACAAGAATGTCAAACAAGATTGGAATGACATGTTGGTGAGTAAATAACAAAATCTGATATGTCCCTTAATCAGCTACTGTTCTGCCTTATGTGAAATCCGATTTCTGATCTAAAACCGCAGCCTTCAGTTTATATCATAAAATAAATGTGCCCTCTCAACAGCCTCGCCTGAGCGTGTGTACCAAGGATTCTGTCTTCCCTCTATGTTCCGGAGATTACCCGTTCTGCTACTCATCGAGGTCAGGCCGGCTGATCCTGATGCTGTAAAGCTCTTGTCCTGAGATGGACCTCCGAGGCAGACCATAGAAGAGGTAAGCTGTCTGATCAGACCATATGCGCCGAGGGCAACGGGTTACCGAGAGGAAAACCAGAGCACGAACGCCGCATCACAGGCCAATGAGGAATAACAGACAAGAACAATGTGTAACAGGACCTGTCATTTAGAGTTCGGTCTGCGGTCGATGACAACTTCAGTGGCTCCAAAACTTTAAAAGGAAACTTAAATATATGCATCTTCTGAGCTCTGTCACAAAAAGACTGAGAAAGGTATTTTTGGTAAAGGTTATAAGGATGTTTAGAAAGACAAACTCCTGGATATAATGATATTTAAATATGTACATAAAAGCAAGAAAAGTCACCGCCAGACTCTTCTTATTTACATTTAACATTTATGCGAATAAAAAAAGAAAAAATACAACCTCACTACCTCACACCATCTCACCTCACTTTTTTTTTTTCTTCATTTTTGGCATCCATGTCAAGCATTTTAAGAGGTATGCTACAGTTAAATGTCTGTGCGTTATCTTGTTTTGTATAACAAATACGAAAAAACCTACATGCGGAATAAATTTGCAGAAACTTTTAGTTTGTCACATAATGTCATATTCGGATTCACATTTGTGTAACACTATATAATGATATGTATATTATATATTTTATCACAATTAAAAAAGTATATACAACAGTCAATATTGAAAGGTCATAAAAGATGTGCTAATACAAGAATGGCATGTATAACCTTAATGCAAGGTTTCGATTCCAATTAAAACAAGTAAATAATATATTTTATTTTTACTATACTTCATTATTTTCTAACTCTTAAATAGTAAAATAGCATTGTCTTATATTGAAATATATAAACTTTTGTTTACTACCAAGTTTTAGCTTTACTCACTAAAAACATCCTCACATGTATGTTATGTAATAGTACGTTAAAAGTTAACAAAATATGATCTCATAAGTATTCATAACTATTTCAAGAGGTGGATAATTCATCAATTGTCCAATGTAATCGCCCAAAAAACGTGATTATTACAAAAAGAGCAATCCTGAAGACCTCACCAACCCCCCAACCCTAACCTAACTAGTGTGAATGCAAATCAAACTAAATAAAACAAGATCATACACGTTCACTCAAATAAGCCACCTCTTAAAAATGCTTTTGATTTCATGTGAGCTTTTACAAAGTATTCTTGTGAGATAGATATTCACCAAATGTTCGCTTTTAACATTTTAGTTTCAGTTTTAGAGCTTTGGTTTAATAGTCAGCTTCTCGTAGATATAACAGTAAGTCATGCAGTATGACGGGGACATGAAAACGTTCTGCATAACAGGAATAACTGAACCATCTGTTTAGTTAATGGTGTATAGAGACTGAAAAGTTACTGTTTGAAAAACTGACAGCAGAACAGGAACAAGCCAGGTACGTGGAGCTTGATGGTAATGATAATGATTAGATATAATGGCAGATAACAGCGGAAGAGAAAGTGGATAATGCACCAAACCGTCGTGTGCACACATGGGAAACCGAGATAAAAGCCTTTCCATTTAGAGATCCTAAATCCTGTGCTTCAAAGCCACAAAGAAAATGTTCATCTCAACTACACTTCCACTGTACCACAATTGATAGGAAAAGCCCAACAAAATATTCCCAAACTCCGAGTTTAGACTTCAATTAAACGTCTCATCCAAACTGAGTTTGGGGAGGTGAGTGGGAATTCAATTTGACAAAATCTAATATTTGGAATGTGGGAACACTGGTTCCTTGTCTTCCTGTAACGTTAAGTCTCAACTTATCAATTTATTTTCAAAAGTAGGGCACTGATACAATGTGCCAAGAATGTTTGTGAGCGTTTGATATATTTATTGTCATAACATTCAGATTATGTTGTTTATATAATGTTGCCTTTTTTGTTTCAGTTTAACATCTCTTAAATAAACAGGTTTGTTGACATCCTTGTTTTGACCACAGTTATATTATGACAGTAATGACAATTAAGCTCGACCACATGTACACTGAGTAGGTGTGGGCTGTATTAGTTTCATATGCGAATTATATTCTGTATATTATAATATTTACTGTAATATTATTTATTTAATTGTCAAATCCATCAAAGAACATCCCAGATTAAAACAAACTATACACACTTATTGGCATTTGTGGTCTACAGGCAAAAATGTTCACTTGTATTTTTTTTACGCGCAGTAAAATGATGAATTGCAAAAATCACAACACGGGGTGCGTTTCTAAAAAGCGTTGTCGCCTACTATGGTCGCAAGTTACGTCATTTCAGCATAGTTTAACAATTCGAGTGTTTCCAAAAACTATCGTTCTAGCAAACATTTGCAAAACAGCATTGTAAAATTGTGTGGTTGTAGCTACAGGTGTAGAGCTGTGGTTAGAAGATTGACATGAAGACTTACATACATGATTCTGAGCAGGGTTAGCAAGCAAAATGCAGTGCATCCTCAATCCATCAATCCGAATATGTACAAACTTAATTTTGTTACGTTTCTCAAGAATGTGGAAGTGCCGTTTTCTTTTAAGCCTAACCTACGTTCTCTAGGAATCTACGCAATCCCCGGACGGAATGACTTACGAAGAAACTTATGAATGCATCAAATATCGTGAAATAAAACAACAAGAGCAAAACTACAAGTCGTGAGTAGCTAGTTAGTTACTGAAATGATACATCGTACCACTGTGGTTTGCATAATATTAATTTGAGTACAGTGCATAATAGTTTTTATTTTATAAACACATTCACTTATGTGCGTATATTGAAGAAAATATGAAAATAATGTTAAAAAATTAATTTTTTGAAAATGTTGTCATTACGCAATTGGTCAATATAAAACAGTAAATGTTAATATCTCTTAAGTATAAATACATTAATGTGTATGTATATGCGTTTATAAATACAAAATTAATATAAGACCTCATTTTATATATGCCTCTACAGTAATAGACAGATTAGTGTTTGTATTTTGATTTTTGCATGATTTGCATATATGAAAAACTATATATACACGAGTTATTATATCTTATTATTATATATGATATCATATTCACAATGACCTTCAAAAGTTTATCATTTGGCAGACACTTGTATCCAAAGCTCAATATAAAATATTATATCTTGACATTATTGAAGCTGCAATCTTAAACTCCCTAAAAATTCCTGACTACAAGAATGATTTATAAAGTATACTAAAATGATTTATGATTTAAAATGTCAGTGTCACATCATTTAACATATCACAAATAATAAAAATGCCCAAACTACTTTTTTTTGAGTTTGCCATAGAGACAAAAGTTACCAACTTTAGCCTGTTTTACTGAAGTCTTTGTGCGAATGATATGTCTAAGAGGTCCAATTTTTAACATTGCTTCAGAATATTTCTTTTTGATGTGAGAATAATATTGTATGTCTTCCATGTTTCCAGATGCTTGCATTATATGATGAGAATGATATCATAACTGAATATGAGCTATTAACTGAAATGCTCTTTATGAGAATACAGAGCGCACACAGACACACTCATAAATTCTCCGATCCTCCACGTGTTGCCAGAGCCTCGTCTCATGTCTCATGGTAATGATAGTTTCTGAAGAAATTAAAACATTTACTCTCCTCAAGCTCTTCTATTTCGTTCCTATGCATCTCAAGCCTCCGGGCCCCTGGAAAGAAACAAGCTTTTATGTCATGTTGCTAGCAATTTTCACGAGAACGAGGGGGAGGAGAGAGAGAAAAAGAGATACAGAGGCAGGGGTTATAGGCATCTGTGAAAGCTGCCAGGTAGGAAATTGGCAGAGTGATTTTATTCAGTGAGAGAACAGAACATTTCACCTCTGCATAGCCAATCACTTTATATAGAGATACGGTGCTTTTAAGAGAAATGTCACATAGCTCTTACATCTCTCTCTCTCTCTCTCTCTCTCTCTCTCTCTCTCTCTCTCTCTCTCTCTCTCTCTCTCTCTCTCTCTCTCTCTCTCTCTCTCCGTCTCTCTCCGTCTCTCTCCGTCTCTCTCCGTCTCTCTCCGTCTCTCTCTGTCTCTCTCTCTCTCTCTCTCTCTCTCTCTCTCTCTCTCTCTCTCTCTCTTTTGTGATATATTAAATGGTTAATCAATTGTAAAGTATCTTAAGCTTCTACACTGATAAGACATCTTTTAGTATTAACTAAATAAAATCGTTGTAACAATTTGTACAAATATAAAAAAAAGTAGATTTCCATAATTTAAGTAAAACTTACTAACCAGAATAAAGTAAACTCTACTTAAATGCATATGATATTTCTTAAAACATTTCATAAATATTACCTATAGTGGACACTTGCTTTGAACAAAAAAGGTGTCATAAATTTAATACCTAAACTCTCCTAAATCTAAAAGATAGATCAATAAAAAACACTTTTTACTGAAAACACTTTGATTCTCTAGATTACTTGTCAATTTATCTATTTGTGCAGTCAGATGCAAAGCACTTATTCAAAACTTCAACGGCTAAGTTAATATATTAACAAAAACATTATTTACATTAAAATTACTTAAACAAACTAATTAAATTTAAACAAAGAACATTTTTGGATTTTCCCCTAAGATTTAATATGTTATATTAACTTCAATTTGATTTAAAAACAGGATTTTTTTTATAAATCTACCAAGACGCAGAATAATTTTTTCAGTGTAGAAAATATCTTTTTCTTTACTCTGACTATTTTGATGAACTAAGCAAACGTTTAACAGTGTTGGTATAAATGTGTTTAATCCTCAACGGCCACAGAAATGTTTTCTGATTTAACTATACATGTAGAGAAAATAATGTGTTTTTCTTTAAATCTCTTTATTCTTGTACTTTCCTATGCATGTAATGTAAGAGTAATCGGCTAGGATTATGCCAGCTCAGTCCTCTCATCTACGCTATTGGATCTCGATCAACTCCCGTCACCACCATGACCTTTTCCCTGCATTTATATGCTCTCCATTTCCTGTTTACACTGCAGGTGTACGTGGACACGCATAGACAAGATGCGTTTATGGAGTGAGGTGTTACGGAGGACAAAATAACAAGAACAGTCAAAGTGTTTAGCAAACACGTCAGACACTTGTTTGAGCCGAAGAGGAGATAAGATCTCTTTCATATTTTGCTGTAAAATCATGTGTGTTCATATAAGAATATTTGTAGGTTGTTAAGGTTTCTATGATATTTCAGAACACAACATTTTAATACACTGAAAAATGAGTTGTTGGAATAACTTAAGTTTATTATATACATCGCCACTTGTTTGAATTTCATTTTTGAAATATTCTATCAAAACAACTTAATCTAATCACATGGAACAGATGAACATGATAAAATTACGTAACTCCAACAATTACATTTTTTGAGTTGAATGAGTATACAGTATTTTTTTTTTTTTTTAAATAATGCTTGGTAACACTTCACAGAAAGATGCAATTTGTTAACATTAGAAAATGCATTGATGAACATTAGCAAACAATAAAAATTGTTTTTAGCATTTATTTAAAAACATAATTGTTGGACTTAATCATGTAAATCATTTCATAATTTATCTTGAAATTTGAAAGTAAAATTATATCAAAGCCACTAACATTAAATCATGTGGAACTGATTTATACGATAAAAATTAACTATAAACAACCCATTTTCCAGTATTTGATAATGTTAGTTAACGTCAATTCATGTTAGTGCATTAAATATTAATTAACAGGAAAAACTTTTGATTTTAATAATGTATTTGTACATTAACAGTAACCCAATTATTAACTTAATGTTGTTTATTAACCATTGTTAAGTAATGCATTACATAACATTTTGTAAAATGTTTCCAATTATTTTTTATTTATTATTTTAATGTATTATTTTTTATTAAATTCTAAAAATACATTTGATACAAAACATTTCAAGGGAATAGTCCTTCTTAAATAAAAAAACAACTCAATTATATAATCAATTTTATAGGATGATTTACATTTGTTTAATGTTTGAGGTTCCAGGTTTATGGTTTAAGGTTTATGTAATAATCACATAAAAATGTACATAAAGTAATAATTAAAAGCAATATTATAAATCCGTCAACTGTATCAGCCTAAATTTCAATATGTGAGCAAGTTTTGTAAACAGATTAGTGCTCTGTGATAGGCTTGGTCTCTGAGCTGTGATTGGACAACCACTGGCAGGCTGATCCTTTGCTTTTGGAGCCCTCGTGAGAGCAGATTAGAGTCGCTTTAAGAAGATTCTGTCGGTCGATAAGCACTAGTGTTTAACTACTGCATTCTGTGTTTCTATATGTGTCAAGCGTGCATTAACATCTGTCATGAACTACATAAAGACTGTAAACATTACAATAATCTTTAGGACCTGAAGTTATACACTGTGATGAAAAAGTTTCTTTTTATGCAAGTACACAGATGTTAATATTGCATGTATAAAAACCACTAAAGAAACTCACAAGTGAAAATATTACCTGTATTTTTTTGCTTGAGTTAATCTTGTTTGAAAACAAAACAGACCTTTCAAACTCAAATATTTTATTGCAAAACCTTAAGGAGCGAGACGGAATAAAAGAAATATTAACATTTTCCCTGCTTGTCATTGTTTTGCAATGAATACATCTGGCACGACTTTACAGAAAACTCATGCAACTAAAACATTTAAAAGGCCTTTGGAGGGATTTATAATGGTTTTAAACAGAGGAAGTGCTCTAACTAACTTTTTGAGGTCTCCGAGGGTAATGCCCTAACACGGCCTGTAAACATGACCGTTCGACCTCGCCGCGTTTACTGTCAAAGTTTAAGATTTAAACACGCTCCAAACCTCACAGAGGTCTCGTGCAAACATCATGGAGTGCATGCACATGTGTGGAAAACATGCATTCAAGCCAAACAGCTCTTAACAACCTATGACTCAAAATGCACCAATCACCATGGCGACAAAAAAGATGATGTCCTTTGCAATGAATCATATTGTAAACTCTCGAACACGCAAAACAAAGTTCATTGCCAGAAACGTGGCCACAAATCAATGCTACATCAACAGATAACAAGCTCAAGAGTCAACAACACAGCTGTCGGCTTTATTAAATACAAACATATCAATGCTAATGTGTGACTAATTAATGCTATATATGAAAAGGTATATTTAACATATAAAAATTTTTTATTATTCTCTTCGATACTTCACATACATATAAAAAATCTGTCACACATTATGATGACCCTCTTGTCTTTTTAAACCTTGCGTTCGCAGAACACAACAGAAGATATTTTAAAAAAGGTTTGTATGGACACAAAATCAATGCGAGTGAATGCCTACCAGTTGCAAAAATTCTTTGAAATATATTCTTTTGTGTTCTGCTGATGAAAGGCAGTCTAACAGGTTTGAAATGATCGGGGTGAGTAAATAGGGCTCTTTATTAGGCCACTTTAATGGAAATGAAAAATGTGTGTGGGGCACATAGAAATTCTATAACGTAGAGAGGTATGGCCCTGATCTGTGGTGTGAAATTCGCCAAAAATAAATCGGACCCTTTGTAAAAAGAAAGACTAATTCTGAGTCTGCTGCATGTAATAATCGGTTATCCGGTATAAAATTTTCCCAGGACAGGCCCCCTTTTATTATAAAGGTCAGGGCCATTTCTCACCGCACTCATGCTCGAGGTGAGCTTGTGACCCGAGAACAGGACGCGAATCAGCGACCGTGAGGGGATGTTCGGCCCTGAACTGTAAATGCCCCAAACAAATGTTCGATACTGCAGCCGCACAGGCTGATACAGCTGTTTTTTGTTAAGGTGTGTGTCGATGTATTTGTCCACCGCATTCAATTACACGAGAAAGATGGAAGACAAGGAGGTTGTTTGCGGTGAAATGCAATTCAAGATTACTCTCTGACTATATTTATCTCAGTTTACTATTTACATCTACTCTATCAGCTACCCACCTACCCCCACAACGGCTTCCTCTTATCTACCTCCCCCTCCATCAGTAGGGTCAACCCCCCTGTGTGGGATCCACCATCTGTGACTGGTCTCTCTCTCTCTCTCTCTCTCTCTCTCTCTCTCTCTCTCTCTCTCTCTCTCTCTCTCTCTCTCTCTCTCTCTCTCTCTCTCTCTCTCTCTCTCTCTCTCTCTCTCTCTCTCTCTCTCTCTCTCTCTCTCTCTCTCTCTCTGTGAGTATAATCTTGCCAAAGCCTGTGTAAACAGGACTAATGCATTCTAAACTTTGGAGTCTGGTGTGAGCCGTAGCTTAATCCCTTATAAACCTATATTTGACAGCTTTTCCTGCTTTTTCCTGTTTAGATTTCGCTTTTTGCATTTCTTTCCTTACGTGACATTTTGTCTATCTGTCCCACAGCCTTCCTTGACTCATCCATTGTAATTAAACTTGAGTTTACATTTCCAGAAGGAAAGCCAAATGCATGTCTTAATGCAGTTGCTGAGATTTTGATCGGTTATTATGGTATTGCTAGGTGTTACAGATTATTGGTTAGTTGGGTAAAAAGATCAGAGTCTCTGTGATGTGTAAATATGGATTAAGTAATATAATGTGTATTTAGTTTTCGTATATTTCAGATCAATAGACCATTCAAAAATGAAAATGCTGTCATGAATTTCTCAGCCTCAAGTGGTTTAAAACCTGTTTTCATTTATGTGTTTAGTTGAACAAGAGAGAATATATTTGGTAGAATGTTACCAACTGGGTAACCATTAACTTATATAGTTTAAAAACTAAGAAAATGTAAGTAAAAGGTGCCCCCAAAATGTTTATTTACCTAAATTCTTTTAAATATTTCAATTTTGGTTTACAAAAATACTATGGTCAATCTCTGTTGCTAAAATTCTTCCGAATATCTCTCTATGTTAAACCAAAAAAAAGCTTTTTCAAACCTGTATAAATTTGAGCAGTTGTGGCAGAATTTAAATTTTTTGTGAACTAACCCTTTAGGATAGTAAAAGCGTATCTTTTCTTATAGGGAGAGTACACCCAAACATAAAAAAGGAATAATTTAGTTACCCTTATGTTGTTCGAACCTGGGTGACTCTTTCCTCTGAGATATTTTGAGAAATGTCTCATACAATGGAAATCAACGGTTCAGTGTTGTTTGGTCTTCAAAATATCTTCTTTTGTGTTTGTGAAGAAAGTTATACTCGTTAAGAACAACACAAATGTGTAAATGATGACATTATCTTAAAATTTGGAGTACAATTTGTGTTATTATTCTTTGTATGATACAAGTTAGCGACAGGCCTCGGTAAAGCATGAGGTTTTGGATCATAACCTCTACTATTCTACTATCACACACATATACACACACACACACACACACACACACACACACACACACACACACACACACACACACACACACACACACACACACACACACACACACACACGCACACACGCACACACGCAGCCATGCACGCACACGCGCACACACGCGCACACACACACACACACACACACACACACACACACACACACACACACACACACACACACACACACACACACACACACAAACACAATCACATAAACACACAAACACGTGCTCAATGCTCACAGCCCTACCTCTCTAAGTGAATGACCCATGGAAAAACAGCACACAGAGTGTCTGTCCGTGAGTGTCTTCTTCCTAACGCCTTGAGGTGTAAAAAAACAGTCTTCTCCCAAGTGGAATGACCCTGTGTTCAAATCTCTGTTGGACTCTCTCAGGGTGTTCTTGTAACTCTGAACAAACACACACGCAAACACAATAACAAGACTCGCTTAAACCGATCATGAGGTTTTAGAGACTCAATATGAGCTTTAAAAATGCTGAATTGACTCTAGAGGCAATAAAAGCTCATTTTTTTCTCAGGAATACATAAAATCGCACAGATTGTGTTCTTTTTTAACTGCCAGGCTTTCAGTATGTAGTCCAGTGCGTAGGTGTGCGGGAAAACACACAGGATGACAGTGATCATTCTCAGATAAAACAGCACCCGCTGTAATGATTTCAATCATTATTAATGATTGAGTTAAAGATTGTTATTGCAGCGGATCGTTTAAGCCAATGAAAAGAGAGTCTGACAAACGGTGAAGGGCTCTCAAATTGACACTAAAAGCTTAAGGCCTAGAACGTTTCATGTAGTCTAAAAGCCAGCAGTAATTATGAACGAAGATGAACTCGCGCTCTCTCGCACGCACACGGTCTCATGTTCTATCGTCCAGAGATGAAATCTAAAGGCTCTGTGTCTAAAAATATCCGAGTGGTCGCGTGGAGTTGACAGAACATGTTGCATTGACAACATGGAAGAGCTTTTCCTGTAAATCTATATTGAACTTTACATGAAGTTCAGATACATTCATGCGTTAGAAAATGGCTGTTTTTATAAGGGATGTTCTGTTGCAGCAATTACAGTATTTTTCAGACTTTGTTTTACCTTAACTACATAATTTTCTGTATTAAAGATGGCAACAACTGGAACAGATATAATTGCGGAAGGCATCGGTTCTTTCTGAAAACAAGCAAAAGCACATGAGCTGGCAAGTGTTCAGAGAGTGTAATTTTGGGTTACTTGGAGAACAAACCGTCCAACACCTTTATTGGACTTTGAAACACAAACGAGATTATTTAGAAGCGGCACACATGCATACACAGGCATACACACACCCACATGCACCCACCCACCCACCCATGTAACCATGTTAAAGCAAATGTAGATGTAAAGCAAACCATCAATAACAGATAAAGAGTATTATTTTATTAACTGACATGACTTTCAGCTCATGACTCTCGATTATACATTTATAAATAATAATTTAATAATAAACTTTATGTCTTTGTTTTAGGAAAAATGTGTTCTAATGTCTGTCTTATGAAAAAAGGTAAGGTGCACCTAAAGTATCCTTGCAATAATTCCACTTTAACAAAAAATACACAAACATATCTAAAGTTAATTAGTGTAAGTACAAATTATATTGTACAAATACAGCATAATGTAGTGTAATGAAGGAATATTCAGTATTCATTATTTACAGCTGTTTGATCTGTAACATTACATTGAAGCATTAAATTAGGAATTGTCTGTAAATAAAAAGATGTACTTGTTGTTTTCTTCCTGTACTTTATCTGATTTCAACGGATTGTTGTAATAGTGTAGTTGTTTGAATTTCACAAACCTACCTAAACCAATTAAGTAAATTACAACTACAAACACATTGTATTTTAATTAAAGAGACACTTGACCCGACGAGAAAAATTATGTCATTCAGAATGGTGGCAAATATGTATTTATGTCATTATTCTGATAAACATAGAGAAAGATATTTAAAAGAAAGTTTGCAACTGTTTATAAGGAAGAAACAATTAACATTGTTTTGTACCGTAAAACACAGAATGAGATATTTTGAAAAATGTAGGACAGAAAAGGTATTGGTATTTTGACTACTAAAGTAATTTTTCCTACTATGGTAGTCTATAGAGTCCAAGATCTGTTTGGTTGTCTATAGAGTCCAAGATCTGTTTGGTTACAAACAGATAACAAATATCTTTCTCAGAGATAAACGAAACAATGAAATTAATTCAGGTTTGGAAATTCCATCATTGGGTAAACTTTCAATGAAGTTGTATACAGTGCAACGTAAATGGATTTGCAGTATGCCTAGCATGAAATGTATTTATTTTTACTAGGGTTTCGACTTACACACAATACAAAGCCCACACATCAGTTGTTTTGGTTGAACATTGATTTAAATAAAAAGAGCAAATGATGGCTGTAAAGGTCCTGGCCGGTAAAAACATGGTCATGTGATTGATAATGTTTTGGGCCTTAAGCCGCAGGATCAGCAGAACTAGTATGAGAACAGTAATTTTCATTAGTGTGGGACAGAAACGATAATGGAACTGACACAAAAACTGCAGTGGGACTCTCTCCTATGTGACGTGATAGATTTCAGAATAGTCCGGGCCAAAAGGGCATACCCAGCGTGAACTACACGTATAATGACTGAAACAGTGAGGGTACCATCAACATGACATGCAGACAACACAAACTTGACACATGGACGAGATAAGTGTGTCATTAGCAGAAGATTATGTGAGCGCTATACTGCAGGTGGTAAATAATGAGGGTTTTTCAGCATTATTGATGTTGAAATGACAAATAATACCACGGGCTGGCCTGTAGCTCGCAGGGATTCTGCTCGGATACAGACTGGAGTCGTGCTGACGGGAGACAAAACACCAAAATAAACAGGGATGGTGTGAAACAAAAGGGAGAAAAATGCAAATGGAACGCTAATGAATGAGCTTTCGGCAGATCAGGGTTTTTTATCATCGCAGACACAATAAATACAAACAGGCCGGTCGTTCTAATGGAAATCATTTTTACCGAAGCTCCCTGCTTGAACAGAGCTCAAAACCAAGTGACGAATAATGGAAAATGGCAAAAAAATTACGAAATACATTTGGATACGCCAATACAGAGAGACGCAGATAAAAAACAATAGTGACCTTCAAATGCTGGATGAAACAGGTTTGGGCTTTTCTTCATCACAATGACAACCACATTACATTTTTCTTTCTATCTCCCTAAAGTGTGGATATTCTCAATAAACGTGATGTCCGAGGACATGGCTGCTATATTCATAATGAAACCATCCTGCCAGCCCGTCCCATCGCTTAGACATGAGCATATTTCTAATCCCAAAAGAGACGTAAACACATAAAACAACATATTTTTAAGTTCCCAAAGGAGCCATTCCTCAATGCAAGTACATCTACACAGCAAAGCAGCTCTTACAGATTTTAATGCATTTACCAGCAGCACACGCACATGCTTAAGTGCAAGGTGGCATATGGAGAGCATGCATCTTTAGGGAGTTGTTGTAAAGGCTTGTTAAACTCCTGAGTCCCATTCGCAACATATACAAAGACATCCATCTGACAGACTCCAGACGCTGTGTTTGCCCGCGTTAGCCTGGACGCAAGTTGAACTTTCTGTCCTGCTTGACATATTACTCGCATCCAAGTGAGCAGGAAAAATGCACCCAGGACAGCACTAAAATATAAAAATCTGTTTCTTGCATGTTGGAATGTATTGCCAGAAGTGTTGACTTAAGGTCTCTGTTTTTCTCATTAGGTATGCTGGTTTGTTTCTTTTTGTCATGCCAAAGAAATTCCAAGGGTGTGAAAGGAGAGGGCTGGCAAACTTGCAGAGGGATTGCTCAGAAAGGACATAAAGAAGTTGGCACTATGAAGAAGTAAATGTATAATTTATTACAACGGCAGTCAATGTTTCTCTCTAACATGTTATGTGGTGAATTGATTCATACACTGTATTTATTTACATATTTTTTAGCCTTCTTTATAATAATATTAATAATAATTATTATGATGATAAATAACTTTTTCTTGAAGTTGTTGGAATTGTTTTATTTTGAAGCATACTTATTCTGTAGAAAAATGTTACTTTGTAAACTTTTTGTAAACAGAATCCATGATAAAATGGACAGAATACAATATTAAAGGCTTTTTTCAAAAGTACAAAGTTAGCAAGCACTTTTTTATACTTTTTTCTGGTTAGATATTTGTAAGTGACAAACATTAAGAGTGACAAAAAAATAATGATTGCTGCCAAGAAAATAAAATACCCTGAAAAACAAGTCAACAAAAAAAAAATATTTATTGTTCCATTCAATTTAAACATTTTGTTCTAACCATTAAAAAAAAACATTGGATCAAATACTGAAATACAGATGTGATAAATTACCCTGAACTTATTTTTGTGCATATGAACGATTGAATCCTTTATAATGAAGGGTTTAAATCGTGTTTCCAGATTGGATTTGAAGGTTTCAAGCCCAACTACATTACAAAACCAGTTTATATGCCAGAGAAACCTGCCAACACTGTTCTAAAAACATTTTTTTTTTAAATTTTATTCTTTGGTATTTTAAACTTAAATATTAAACTTTTGAATGTATTTCCTCAAACTGGAAAAAGAAATTAAACAGGGTTGGACGCATTCTATGGAGCAGCAAGAAATCAGAGAAATTTCTCTATTTGACAGCCCATTGAAAAGATTAAAACCCAAGAACCTTCATTTGCACTACAATAATTAGATACATACTTCACGACATTGTATAGAAAGTATTAATCTGCCACAAACGCAAATGAAAAAGAGCATCATTCTGTGAACAAGTCAATTATCACGCATGTATGAAGACTTTAATTATGCTTCAAGTAAAACACTGAAACTCTCTGAGGCCTGTGAAAGTTGAAATAATGAACCGTCTTCTTTAAAATCTTCAGAATGATACAAGGCCCTTCCACAACCTCGGGCATGCTTGTTTTGTGATAATGACCAGCTGACTGTATATTATGGCTTATGTAATGGCTTGTATGTGTACATTATCTCTGATATTTATCATGCTACTGACAAGGTACTTCATAATACCAGTGTTGCCATTAATCATATTACTACACTACTGTGGGGAAAACGTGGTATTAGTATGATACAGCCATATCCCAAAATAACACATCTTTGGTAAGAGACTGTCAGGGTTACTGACACCGACAAAATCTGTTTTTAGCCTATGGTCAAACACAAGAATTCTATCAATCCTTCTATTTCTCAGACATGTGAAACTGACAGCGAACAGATATTATGCCGTTATAAGCCATAGACAAAAGACATATGCCTAAATAATAAACAAAATGTTCTCACTGGCCCACCAACAGAATGAGAGAAACACACTCTATGCTTCTACTCCTCATAAATAATGTGATCCTTATCATGTATCATTCCGTATGGCTTTAAAATATGTGCTGGATTTCATGGACCTTCTTATCAAAGCTTAATAAACATATAGACTTTGTTCATTCTTTTCCTTCTGCTTTAGAACCATGTGAGTTCTAATGGAAATCATAAGTTGAACTTGATAGAAATAGAGACAGCAATGACTTAAATTAGTAAAATCCAATAGAAGGTATACTAAAACGTGGATTCATCCTCCTGTCATTGTACGGATATACTGCCATGGCCGGTATATGGACCAATATTTAAACATTTTTAACTATTGGCAATAACTGATCAAATTCAACTCAATTCAAATTAACTAATTATCACTTAACAAAAATGAGGAAAGCTTTTTAAAGCTTAAAAATTAATTTAATATACTGTTCTGTGTGATTCACTTAAATATTTGTATTAGAATTTACTAAAAATATTAGGTTATAATACAAATATTTGATAAATACAATTATATGGACTTAAAAGAAGTTTAAATGTGTTAGACCTTTAATAAAAATGTGTTGATTTTTGTGATAACTTAGCCACATGAAATATTTATAGTATATAAATAAGTATATGGCAAGTATCCACAATATTTAAATTGCTATATTTCATTCATTTTTAGCCATGTATAAATTCACATTTTTAATGTAATGACATCTATGTACCTATTCATGTTTTCAAGTCTGTTGTTAACAATGCACATAATCCCCAATAAATGTTAATTTAGACTTAGAGATGTACATTTAAATTAGAATTCAACAAAGACCATTCAGTCTAAGATTTTTTCAATTTATTATTTTGTATTTTTATTATTCTTATAAAAGTCATACCTGTTTCAAAACAGTTAGTGAAAAATAACAGAAGTTGTATTTTTTGGGTGAGCGATTCCTTCAATACAGCAAATAACCCAATATGCTTAATAAATCAGGTCATTCCACACAAGCACAGATCGTACACAAGCACAGAGACTACGCCTGAGGACGCCGCAAAGAAGCAGATGCCACAACGAGAAAGATCTGGAGATTTTATGACTTCAACTCCAATCATTTTCGCAGAAAACTGTTCATTTCAAGCTGTCCAGGTTGTAGGCTCTGCTTAATGACGAGAGTTATCTCTCATGAGCACATGGTGAATGAGCACATACGGCTTAAACACAGCTGAACACTGAATGTTTATGATGGGAAATCGAAGGCCGATGCCAAAGGTTAAAAGCTTATTTATTAGAACACACAAACACACTTAATAAAAACATACAATCACACACACAACAATGCATAGGGTTGTGTGGTGGAGGTAACTGAGAATAGAAGTGCTTTTAAAATGATAAATGGTATATTGTAATGGTATGTTATGAATTAATTAACAATACTTATATTTTTAAAGGTATTTGAGACTCATATCGTTCCAAACTAAATTGTCAGTATGAACCTTAAAGTCATCATTCACTTTTCCTTTTGTCATTTCAAACCTGTATGACTTCTTCTGCATACAACCAAAAAAGGGATTTTGAAGAATGTTTGTAACTGGCACCAATTCATATGCATTGAATGTATCCACACAATTGAAGTAAATGTTTGCAGCTGTTGTTTGATAACCAATTTTTTTCAAACTCCTTTTAAAAGAAAGTCATACAGGTTTGAAATGACACAAGACTGTGTAAATGATGACCTGTTTTGGCTTTATCATTTTTGGGTGACCTTTCCCTTTAATGCTACATACAAAGACTTTTTCCAGACAATGGCATATCATGACCACAATTTTAGATACAACCGAGAAAGCATAACATCACAGCAGTTTGATCTTCAGGTTATGAATGCTAAATCAGGTACTTCAACCTATGTACCAGCCAACATCTGCTGTTGAATAAATTTTGTTACCTGTGAAGGCATGGAAAATCCAAAGAAAGAGAGACTCAGTCTTAATGTATTACACAGCAAATGAGAAAAAAACTTGAAGCTGAGTGAAGACTTCTATACATTAGAAGGCAGGTTAGTTGTCATTTATGGAGCTTAAAGAGTTCAACCAAAAATAAAAATTCTGTCATCATTTATTCACATTAGAGCTCCAAATCTGTTAACACTTTAAGAATACATTTAGAAGAATATGCATTACCCAACATTGACACCCCCATTAACTATTCCCTTCATAATTTTTTATGAAATATGAAATTATTAAATATTTTGAAGGATGTAGGCCAGCAAATGTTCTCTGTTAACATGGTTTTATTTTTTCCTACTATTGCACTCAATTGGGTCCAAGAACTTTTTGTTTACGGTTCATCCAAATTCTGTTCAATCAAACAAAAAAAGCTAAAAAGAATAATTATTGACAATATTGGGTGAACTATTCTTTAACTAACAGAGCAATGCACACAAACAAAGAGTAAGAGGTTTGATTCCCAGGGAGCCAATCCAGAAAAATATAAATGTCCTATAATATCTTTTGGTAAAGACATAATTTTGAAATCAATAATGTAAGAGTATAGGCTTATTTAAATGCTGACCTTGTCACCTTATATAAATACTCACCATAAATAAATTTACAGACAGAGGCATAAGCTCGAGTACAGCTGCTGTTTCGGGGAACATTTGAGTACTTCACACATTTCTGTACATCATAGATATTACTTCTGAGTCTCCGCCATTAAAAAAAGAGCTTAAAACTTCTGATGTTCTACTGTTTACAGGCAATCGTTTCCCCTTTTTACACATAATGTATGGCACAATGTTCGCATTCCGTAGATGTAATATTTTTATACTGTACAAACTGTTTGTTCTATCCTCAACCCATTACAGACATTCCTGCTATTTCAGATGTCCGAAAAAGATAGTTGAGTATGAATTATAAGCTTTTTTTTTCAAAACATGTCCCCACAAAGATGAGGACTTTGGGTATTGCCGTGGGTGTGGGGGTAATTCCCAAAGCATGGGGTTTATAAGGGGTCACACACAGTGCAAGACATGAGGACACTTATTCACATCTATACTACCGGTCAATTGTTTAGGGACCCATACTTATGAATTAATATTTTATCAACATTTTATAATAATAATACAATCCTGACAATTGTCAAATTAATTTAATTTTTAATTTGTTATATTTGATCAACTTCAGTGTTGCCACCATTTGCCTAGAATTTCCAGAAATGTTTTCTTGTCATTTTATTAAGCAGCTTCTTAAAGTCTGATACTGAGATGCATTTCAATGAATTTTCTTTTTAAGAGTCCCCATCTATTCTGCGCTATTATTTGCCATTGTTTATTAATCTTCATGAAAAGTCAAATATTTAAAAAAATCATTGAATAAAATGTCAGATTTATCCTGAAAAATGCATGTGTGCTTAATTATATTTTGTCTATTAAACCAATTCCAGATATTTAGTCATCCACCTTTTAAAGGTCTTTTAAGAGCAATTTATACCTTTTTATACAAGTGTGCAAAAACATTAGACGGTAGTAAATCAAACACTATGACCCAATTCAAACCCACATCCTTACCTTAAAAAAAGCTTTATTTACATAGCATAAAGAGGTTTTCAAACAGGATGTCAGATATTTCTTAATTTTGGCAGCACATTTGTTCCAGAAATATTGTAAAGTGGGTACACACAAACCCTCGCACATGCACGCACAAACACTCGAGCACCATGTTCACCTGAAACCGGAGACACACATAACACAAGGCCAACCTTGCTGTCAAAGTCAAGGTAAAGCATCGTCTTTCACAATTTAGTAAAAAATCTAATGGATTGCTGTCATCCTGCCATGCTGCCGTCTATTATCCCCGACCACTTTTGGTTCAAGATAGAATCCGATCATTAAAAGCAATGTAGACTACAATGTAAATCTAGTGATGCAGTGGCTCTATCATTCTTGTTCTGAGGTGGATTAAATTCACATTACTTGCTAAACGCTGGTTAAAACGATCATGTCTGTGAACTATCATTAGGGTTTATGTTTATGCAAGTCCAAACAGTTTTTTCCAGTACAGCCGAGGCTGCTGTTCCATTATCTAAGCATGCAACCACAATGTAACTGGATTGGTCTATTACGGCGGTACCATCAATTACAGATTAACATCCCTTCAATGTAATTGATGACCACTTCCTGTCTGAATGAGCAGCCAGGATAAACTACAGTGTGTTCTTGACCTTAAGCTGATAGTCAAAAGCGTGCACAGATATTTCATCTACTTATCCGCTAGAGCCAAACCGGTCGCCAAAGTTGTTTTGCGACGAGGACTGCTAATGTTTGTGTGCATGTCGCGGAGTAACCTTTAGCATAGTGCGTTGCCGTGCTTTAGCGCAAACAGCGGGTCTGCGCTGTTGCGTGGTAATCGCAGCCCAAGGCCAATAACGGAACGACAAAGGTTAACAGTTCCCAGAGGGGAGGAAGGTGAAAAGACAGCAAACGGAGCGAAGGTGAAGAGCAGCCAGAATGATAAGAAAAATGAGCGTAAAGAAAACAAGAACCTTGAAAGAGGCCGTCACGCTGGGGCACGCACCGTACGAACGCATCTGCAAAGAGCTTTGCAAATAAACCAAGATATAAAACAATTACCCGTGCGCATACAGAAAAGAGTCTGAGCACAAATAACTGACAAATACAAAAAAAGACATTTGTGGCACTTTAATCTTTTAATAGGTCCGCTTGGCAACACGCGCACGATTACTGAAGACACAGATCTGCGAAAACGCTCTAAATTGCTGGCA
This sequence comes from Triplophysa yarkandensis, assembly GCA_033220385.1. Taxonomy (NCBI): domain Eukaryota; kingdom Metazoa; phylum Chordata; class Actinopteri; order Cypriniformes; family Nemacheilidae; genus Triplophysa; species Triplophysa yarkandensis. The sequence continues at coordinate 16,448,294 of CM065655.1, forward strand.
CAAACACGACCCCTTATCATGCTAGTTTTAAAAGCTCTTAAAGCATCCTCATTTCTCTCTTCTCCTTGCAGACTCATTAGTAGTATAACAGCACAAGCCGAGCTCCCCCGGTTGGCCCTGGATCCTTGTTAGCGCCTGCTGGCCGCGTTCCCCCGTGTGTTCGTGGGGCGGCCTGCTAAGTGAAGGGAGAAAAAGCAAAAGTGGCATACAACAAATTATTCGACCCCATGGGCCACCCTTCAGTTCAAACAAAACATTTTTTGGAGCTTCGGTACCTAACCCCCCGGCACGCTTAGCCCCCTGACCGGGCATCAGGTTTGATCTCTCGCCTGCCTGGCTCCTGGAGCATTTTTAACAGAGACGGCAAGGCTTGATTTTCGCCCGCGGCGTAAAAACCTGCTGTAACGTCTATACCCACGCTGAGATTGGCCTACTTCTACTTCATCAAGCTCTGTAGTGCAAATGCACCCTCACGCGCAAAGACCAAATAACATTTGGTGCCAACCCCACGTCACCTTGCTTTTAATGCGACCTAACGTTTGCGAGAGCAGAGCAGAGACCCGGAGGGGATGAAAATTCACAGTTTAGTGCATAAAGCTCTGTGGATGGGATGAGTGGGTGGGTGCGCTTAATTGATGAATCTGTGCCATGTTGTGCTCGTTGCCGAAGAAAACAGGTCATACCAGCTTAAGGTGGTCAAGCTAAGAGTTTAAGCTGGGTTTGGCTAAACACTGAGTCCACAGGCTTAGTCAATGTTTGCTGGGTCTTACCAACATGGTCCAACAGGTTGGTCTTTGGCCCACAAGCTTGCAGTTTGTCATTTATAGGGCTAATTTGATTGCCCTAAAATAAAAAAAAAAAAAAAAAAAAATATATATATATATATATATATATATATATTATATTTTTCCTTATTTATTATGATAATTAACATATCACAATTCTGAAAGTTTAAATACAGTTTACTTTAGGAATTATGTTGTGATTAAAATTTTACACAAAACATTTTAAATTTCATCATCTTCAGTGTTCTCACCTTTTGACGTGAATTTGCAGAAATGTATTTTTTGTCATTTCCTCAAGCAGCTTCTCAAGGTTCAACCTGAGATTCTTTTTAAAGAATTTAAAAGGAGTCCTTGACTATTCTGCACTCTTATTAGCCATTCCTTCTTCAATATTCAGCCACGGTTATTAATAAATAAATAAAAATTTCATTCATTAAGGTATACAACTTCAGATTAAATGTTTTCCTGAATAATGAGAAAGTTTCCCAAAACTTTTGGCCGGTAGTTAAGTGTGCTTAAATTGAATTGACACATTGATCAATTGCATTTAATCCTCTACCTGAATAAGCATATCTGTTATTCTATATTCATGTTATTTTTTGTTTCAGGGCGCTTTTAAAAAAATCTTTAATTAGACCATCGCACCTCTGAATATTCCTTCTTTCCTCTCTTTCTCCTGGGCATAACATGGCTTACCATTCACAGCACTTCATTAGCCATATGAAACATGTTATTGTATCATTGTGGGAGCAGGATGGAAATTCTTAGCTCTGGACACTGTCAGATGTGATGCATTAAAAAGAATAACAATGAGCAGTTAAGCTATTCATACATTAGACTGTTATAAAGATTTTTTTATTTCATAAGAACACCTTTATTTGTTTTTGCTGTAGCTTGTATTTTGTAGTGCTTGAAAAATAGTGACTTTTAACACCAAGGGTAAAGGTTTGAATCCCCATGATTCTGATTGTCCCTACTGATAGAAGCAGGAACTACAGGGATAGTCGTCTTCATAAATGTTTTAACTGTTAGACATTGACTTTTTTGTGTCCAGACAATAGATGTCGGAGGGGACCAACCATTTTTGGTAACCAACATTCTTCAAAATATCTTCTTTGGTGTTTTGCAGATGAAGCAAAGAAAACAGGTCTAAAATGACAAAACGGTTAGTAAATGTTGACAGAATTTTTATTTTGGTGTTAACAATCGCTTTAAGTGTAAAAAATAGCCATTAAAATAATAATAATAATAATATTAATAATAATAATAATAATGAATAAGCAAATATAATAATAATGAAAAAGAAAAAATAAATAAAAATGTATAGAAAAAGTTAATTATAATTTCAATTAAAAATCTAGTTATTATGACTGTGTAATAACTATAAGACTTGGGTTGGAATCTCATGATATTAGTAGATTATTGTGATGCTTTCAACTATCAGTATGGTCAGAGCACAATTTTCATAAGTTAACTACTTCAAAGTTTGGCTCGGAAACTTCTGTCCTCCCACGAGGGACAAGTTTTCAAATCCCACACTTCCAGGGCTCCATTCACCAACTAACTAAAGTGATCATCATTGATATGAATGTAAAAGGCTACCGTATAGCTTCCTCCATCAGATGTTTTACATCTCCCCAGCAAACCCCCACTCCCAAACAGCCGCCTTCTGAAGCAATAGCGATTTAATGTCATGCTCATTCAGTTCTGCCACTGAAACCATCTTTTCCCTTCCTGAATAACCGTTTCCCGCATTTCCCCTCGCCCGTCCTGAATAACTTCAATTTCTGAGTATTACTCTGTCAAAAGCTCCCGCAGGATGACAGCGACAAAAATCCGAGCCTAGAGCAGGAGAGCAGGTGCCATCAGCTCTCAGGTCACAGTTTCTTCATGTCACAATGACCCACAGTGAGGATATTCTCTGTGACAGGACACAAAAGAACCCCGACATTGGAGAGAGAGAGAGAGACGTATCATATGACCAAGGGTGGTTAATTTGCTCAGAGAAAATGGAATGGCCCATTGGGGCCTAGTTAGGAGAAAAAAGAAAAACTTTGTCCGTGTGATAATCGGAACACAATGTGGTCTTTGTGCTCTTGAATGGGAGCTTTAAATGCGGCTGAAGGGTGTGCAGGCATAAAAAAGAGAGGTGATGAGATGAGATGAAAGGAAATTATTAACATCCAGAGGCGGAGAAGAACAACGCAGCGTGAATTGAACGCAAAGCAGTATCTTGTCTTGCCGATCTTTCCCACCAAATTTTCCCATACGCCATTTATTATATCAAGAAAAAACATACTATTTAGAAATCTTGCTACGAGTTCCTAAACAAAAGAAAGATGTATAAGCAGATCAATAACTCTAGGATATTGTCACTGTCCTTTTCAAAACCTTGGATGTCCAGATTTACTTTGTTAGTTATTTAAGGGGTACCGATTTCACCTAAAAACAAACATTCTATTATTTACTCACCCTCTTAAACGTGTAGGATTTTCTTTCTTTAACAAAACACAAAAGAATACAATTTTTAACAAAAAGTTGGTCAAAAATACTTTTTTCCTGATGACTTTTACTGTATAAGCTCAAAAGTAATGCAACGGTTTTCATTTTCCAGCATACTTTAACATATTTTTTATACCTTTTCTTCTTTTAATACTGTGTTGTCAAGATGACAAAATGATATTAAAGAAAAATTACAACATACTATCAAATTATAATGAATTATTATTACTTCCAAATATGTATAAATGTACTTGTTTGGTTTAAACACATTTAATCTGATTCTGTGTCCAACATAAAGAAACATCTTTTATTTCCATTATTTTCTACTTTTTCTACCTTTTATCTTTTTCTCCGTTCATCAAAGAAATGTAAAAAGATTCAACCCAAAAGAGTAAATTATGCACCACACGTGTTTAACAAATTTGGTTTTGAACATATTTTTTGTTATCTTGATACCCTTGTGTAAAGCTTACTCAATCCCATACTGTGCAATGGCCAAAATTGGGTCTTTATTCTTGTCCTGTTTCTAAAAAGATACCCTGCCACAAGAATATTCATTAAAAAAGGTTCAAAGAATCTTGCACAACAGGATCGACCCCGATATAACAAAGGTTGCTTAATTGTTTGAAACCCTTTCAAACACATGGAGAAATTCTATGAACAATTGCATTGTTTGAAAGCTTTTGTTATCTGTGAATTAAACATACTATAATGATGATGAATCCAAAAAATGAAGTTGTTTAATCAAATGTGCACGGCATTAAAACAATGAAGAAAAACACCTTTCATGTCGGCCTTATCTCCTGAATCGCATTTAGAGATTGCAGCATGTGCGAGCGGCGCATACTAAAGTAATAAAACCTCATGGAACTACAAGGATTAACTCTTTAAAACACACAGTGACACAAACACACACTCACACAATTCCACACACAAATGCACATGGTGTTTTAATTACTCTTAGTCACTGAAATTGGGATCACTGTCTAAACTAATCTTCATGCATGTCTGTTTCAGGATGTAATATATGTAATAGAGCGCTAAAAATACTGTTACATCGTCTCCCACTGCTGAAATGCTTATAATTCAAATGAGACCGCTGGAGTTGTTATATTTAATTTAATCTACCAGCCTAAAAAAATTATCTGCAATCAGAAGCAGATTGTGGTGATTAAAATGAAATATGCTTTAAAATGGGCATTAATTTTAAATCTGACAGCGTTTTGTGCCAGACATTTGCAGTCAATCCAAAGACTTATGGATTCATTATTAATGAAATAACACAACGTTTAATTCCCGTGCCATCCAAGGTAAAACTGACGTATAAAATATAAAAATGACATTTTTATCTATTTGTAAAAGTACCAGATTAAAATCGCTCCTTTATCGCTGGAGGATCAAGGTTAATGCTATCTGGTACAGCTTGATCAAGCTGACGGCGAAAAAAGAAAAATGTTATTACAGAACTGCGAAAGTTATAAAAGTTCATCACTTTATTGGAGATTATATCAGCACACAGTTTAAGCAGAACAACCTTCTCAAAAAAGTAAGATTCATTTAGAGTTTAATAAAAAGGTAGAACGTGATGAACCAAACTGTTTAATACATCAGTTAACACTTTTTGGAGTTTGAAACTTGTCTCTATATACCCCCAAAAATTCATGTAGTTGGAAAGTGGCACAAGGACATAATATTCCTTACTATTTTAAAAAAAAGCAAAAAAACGTTTCAGATAATGTACATAGGAAATAAGTAGTAAAATAACATGAAAAACATGTTTTCACACAAAAAACAAAACATTTTTTTAGTTTAATAAAAAAAGATTGAACAAATGTAACACTTAGTAGTTGGAAAGTATCACAAGGAGATAAAAAAATGCCAGCATTGAAGCTTATTATATGTTAATAAATGATTATATTTCAGCAATGCAAATTGAATAAATGAAACTTTAAAGTGTACAGCGTTGTCGCACAAAGTGAGTTTAAATGTGGTGAAATGTTAATTACAAAATTGTAAATTTAAAAAAACATTTTTTTACAGTATTTTCTGGTTTAATAAAAAAAGTTATAATTTGAGCAAAGCGTTGTTAATGCACTTGGAAGGTGTCTCAAGAGGAACTTATTTTGTATGCCTGTTTACAAACAGTTTGCAAAATGGCTCTAGAAAGGTCTAAGTTTTTGTATAAATGCACCACTTGTTTTTGCAATTTGTTAGTGACAGTAAGCTACTAGTGTCTGTTTTTTGGACCAAAAAACCGATGATTTACATGTGAAAGAAAAGAAACAGGACATTAACAGTGCATTCTCTGTCTCGAGCCAGACATATGGTCGACGGTGGGGTGTCATGTGACAAAGAGCCCAAGAGCACTCACATCTCATGACCGCTTTGCTTTCTTTCTGGCTGAACTTAGTCAACAGGACGGCTTTTCACCATTTTGAATTCTAGTTTATCTTGTGACTAATCTGTCATGTACCTATGGCGCATCAAGGGACCAAAGAGAAATTAGATTAATTCTGCTTCCAACTGCTTGCATGCGGAACGTTCTTTGCAAAAAAGATTTGCATCAGTTATAAAACTTGATATGGATCATCGCTTAGTTTATGAAAGGTCTCGTCTACGAAAATCTTTACATCACATCATAATTTCTTTTCCCTTTCAGAATTGAAAAAAACAACTACGTCTTGTGCATATTGCGCTCTTACTTGTTACACTCGGTGCCGCAAAGTTTCGAGAAAGGAAGGTGTAATTGAAAACGCAAGGCAGACTATTCCACTTAGATGGTTTAAAATAAAGACAAAGGAACAGATGCTAATTCGAAAGGATGTAAGTCTGCTTTAACTCAACTTATCGCAATTTCGTGTGTATTTAAATAGACATGATTCTAAAAGCTCATTGACGGTTTCCATTTAACTATCGTACAGTTTCACTCTACCAAGCAAGATGAAACACTAAAATGCTTTTTAAGGAGTTCATTTATCACTGCATCTATTCAAATTGAGAAACTGATTTCTGCAGGTGCGTGACAATGTGTTTTGCATCACAAAAGCATAGGTAATGCAAAAGATAAGTACGCCACATCAACTTCTGCTGCGTGAACAACAGATTATATTGTGGTGTATACAGTACCTCTCAAGATCTAAGGTAAGAGGAAAAGTTTTACAATACTTGGTTTTCCACGAGTGGAACACACATTTAGTTGTTGCAATATTAGTGAGTTCATTTCTAACCCGATGTCATACATGTACATTTTAGGTTCGGAGTTTCATGATGCAGACAATGCAAATAACGTTTGTGTTAAAAGATATGGTTAAACACGCTTTGCTATCTTTCCTCAAAGGGGACTGGACCTCATGGTTGATAGAAACAGAGCAAAGCAGGAGGAGATGGGGAGGAGGAGGGATGCCGGAAGCACTGATGCTGGAAGACACGTACTGTAGACTGACGCTCAAGTTCGTCCCTCATGATGATTGATAATGATACTGTCACTGGGGTAAATGCAGAACATAAAATGTACAATTGATACTGTCCAAGTTCATAAGTATAAGCCACCTCAGAGTAAAATAGTAAAATATGCAGCAAACTTACAAGTTGGGTGTAGGATAAAAGGAAAAAAATGTTTTTACAAAAATGCTTTTACTTTATTTTCCTTTCACCCCAGCAACATAACATTATTTACAGGTGATTTATATATATATATATATATATATATATATAAATATATATAAATATATAATAATATATATGTATGTATATGTATATATGTATATTGACAGGATTGACAATAAAGCAGACTTTGAGATAAAGTAATTTTTTGTATATATTAGTGATTACATTTTACTCCATACAATACAAACACACAATAAATACACTTTACTTGTAAACTACCATAGAGAATGCACACAAAAATCTAAAATGTCCTACTTTGTCAAAACCAATCTGCTATACATGCTTTTGTATAAGGCTATCGTTCGAATAAAATGATTTAAAAACATTAATCACATATGATGATTTTTAAACCGCATTTATCAAAATATCGTAGCATTTTCTATTCACTTAACGGACAAACAAAAGTCAATATTTAGTTTGCTTCTCTTGTTATTGAACATAACATATAGCCTCACCCTTGCCTATTCCAAAGCAATCCATATCTAACCAATTATAAAATCAAGTTAAATGCATTTTATGCGTTATTTTCAAATATTTCTAAATCATCGCATTAAACTGACAGCCCTAATGTCATCACAATCCATGAACATGTCCGTCTAAAATCCATGCTAACAGAATGAGCAGGTCATATCTAAGCAGGGAACATAAACCTCTCTGATTCTGCTGTTGCCTGCAGCACCGGGCCCTCATCATAAAATAGAGAGCTGACAGGAGGTGTTCTGGATTAAACCTGTTTAAACAGGAGACCGTGGAGAGCAGCCGTGTCTCCACTCACGGGCCGCTTAGGTTCACGCTGTCTGGATTAGCCCCCCGAAAAGAGACCACTTGCACACGTCGACACACACAGACACTGGAGCTTACCGAGCAATAAGGCCCATCTCACCTGACACCCTTTAACCCCCATGCCGGAGGATAAGAGTAAGACAGGTAGACAGACAGAGGCGTCACGTATCAGCTCGACGGTTAGGTTGGGAACGGGAGGGAAACGCCATGAAACACAACGGAGGATGAGAAATGTTAAGTGACATGTGAGTGCATCATCCTTATGTGAGTGACAAGATACATATTCCTCACAAAGCAAGTGCTTAACACATGGCAGAAACTCAAAAACCATCTGGCGCTTTACTGCTATCGCGATGTGCCACTAATGCGGTTTAGCTTGTGGTTTACAAAGCGTAACACAGATTACAATAAAGGTAATTCTCTAAAACATGTAGTATCTCTGCTACAAGGGGAAAAAGTCAAGACTCTATCTACAAAAGCAGATTTCCGTTTTTTTAGTTTTGAAACTATAAATGTTCAAAGTAATGTTGAAACCATACACTTGAAAGCTGCAGAAACATAACATGGACGGTAACTTTATGTACTTATCTTTACTTGGGTCAAATAATCTTACACTGAAATTTCCTTTGTAGGTGTATCCAATAGCAAAACTTTAAAATTTATTTGCATAAATAATTGTAGTTTTATAAGTTTATGCATTATAATTACGTATTCAAATTGCAACATTTTCTTCAATAAATCATTTATTGAACACACCAATTAATTTGACCATGTTTATAAGCGTGTAACAAAACTTGATTTGTAATACCTCATAATACATAACTCAAATATATTGTTTAAAGAAGAGTATTATTTAAAATCAGTTTATGGATATTCTGAATGTGATCAATCATAACTATTGTTTTAAGATTTTATATTTAAAAGACAGCAAAATAAAATGCCATGTTTATTTTTGATTTATTAAAATATTAATTATTTTATTACATTATTTCATATAAAGTATATTAATCCTCCAAAGTAAAAAGGCAATTTTGATTTTGCACTTGTTTCGGTTTTGACATTTGTTTCTCTTTTACCAGTTGAAAGTTACATATTGGTGCTTTAAACCAAGATGGAGAGAAATCTGCTGTAAGCTGTACGTTTTAAAATGTGCTATACTATCTGTAGGCCAGCCATGGGGTTTGCCTTTTCCCAGGCCTTTCACTCACACTAGCAGACAGCGGCCAGTGAACCAGACGCTCCTTTTCCGGTTTTCTGAGCGAGGAAACTGTAAGCGGACACAATGAAGACTGACAGCATAGAAGGATCTCAGGACAGACAACTGTGTATAGACATATGTGTGTGTGCATGTTTATGTGAGCATAACTGCTTTGCCCGTCACTCAGAATGTGTGGTGACATCACAGATGGCCATGCAGTTCCCCTGTCAGCTGTCCAAAATGAGAAGCCAGGATGTGATTGATGGACCATGATGCTTCTCCAGTATGCTACGCTGACCTAAAGTCAGTTCCTTTGAGATCGCCCAGAAAGGAAATTCTGTGTTGGCTCCGAGGCACACTGGAACCTCAAAGGTTATCCTGCACATTCACTCAGTTTAGTTGAAACAAATGAAATGTCTTGGATTTGTGCGGGAACAAGGAGGTTTATCTGCTCCGAACTGCCGTACACGCAAGGTGTCATTGATAGGCCTTGGGCGGAAAGATTAAGTCCTGTTTTAGTCATAATATCTGAAAAACGATCGATTTCTTTCACAAATCAAAGAAAACAGTCTGTCTTGTACCAAAGCATTGCGGAATAAAAGCTTGTAGGCAGATAATCACAAATGAGATCTCTTTTAAGTCAACATTAAAATGCTTTCAAAGCCAGGTACAATACTGTCATGTGAAGCACGTATGAGTTAACTGGAAAATTACGGGAAATACAGAAAAACTAATGTAGAGCAGAGTTGTTTTTCATTAAAAAATAGATTGGATTGTCAAAACCATCATAATCTCCTTATGATTTATCACCATGTGATGTTTATTGAAAGGATTTGACAAAGGGCTTGATGATATCGGAAAATGACATCAGAAAAATCCTTAAAGTTATAACACAATAACTTTATCAATCTCATCATCTTAAGAAAAACTCAAAGGAAGATCTGAAACATGTACATTTGATGTTGACTTTAACATTTCAATTTTCTCCAGACAGCTAATTTAAAATACAAAGGACATGTTTTTAACTGCTGAGATCTGCTTAGACCAAAATCTGCAATGAATCATGAAGATATATTCCCCCAAATTTTTTATGTACGCTTATATATTTAGAAACGATCTTTATACAAGCAAAGATATTTGGAAGAATGCAAGCAAATAACAGTTCTGGGACATCACTAAAAACTTTTACAGAAATAAAATAAATGTAAGTCAAAGGTGCCCCATAAGTGTTTTTTTGCTTCGTTCTTCAAAACATCTTCTCTTTTGTTCAAGAAAACAAAAACTAAAGAATTATTATTATAATGTTCCTACTATGGTAGTACATAATGAACTCTCAGTCAGTAGAAATCTAAGTTGCTAACATTCTTCTACATATCTTCCATCAGAACAAAGACATTTATTAAGGTTTGGAACAACTCCAAGGGGAGGAATTCATGAAATAATTTTTGGGTGGACTATTCCTCTATTTTAATGTCTCCAAGGAAACAAATGCCATAGATAAGGCAAACAAAGCACAATTTCTGAGCAAAATATGTTTCCTATAAATGCGGCCTAGTGGTTAGCACATATGCCCGAGAAAAATGCACGTTCAATTTCATCCACTGTTGTGTTCTTATCGTATTCCCTCAACTCTCTCCAACAATTTCCTCCTCTCTCTCTCTATTTCGCTCTCTACCAAATCTATCAATGTGTGGCAAAAGGCCCTTCAAAAAGCCCTACTACAACTGAAAAACACATTCATCAACCAGATTGACCAGCACGTCTTCCTCGGCAGGTCCACGTCACATGTCGGCTCTCTCATCTCAGGTTGTCATCTGTAATATCCCCCCGCCGGCACGCTGGCCGACGCTGATATCCCCTCATCAGTCCGGCACAAATGCATCAAGCACACAGCTGCAGACAGCATGCGGCGGGTAGAAATATGTTGGCTTTTTTTTCTCTGCTGTCCTCAGCAGCTACCTTATCAGATCAAACAGTGGAGAAACACAGCAATGACTCAGTGGCCTCTGTGTGTGTGTTATATCTGCTTTCCCGGGGACCTGGACACCATATTGCGCGAGTCAGATACGGTGACATATGCACATTTAACCGCGTGCACTCAAATGCCTACAAACGCACAAAACACGCGCACACACACACACACCTGCTGAGGCAGATATGCCAATACAGCATAGATCACAGGGCTTCAACCCGCATTGTCCACCAGCAGCTCGGCGTCAGATATCATATTACTGAGTGACTCCAGAGACACGAAGCGGGTCATTGGATCAGAACCCGATCAATATGAGGAAAGGAGATACAGGAGGTTATATTAAAGTGGACAGAATTAAATTAAATTGGAAAATACAACTGAAAGGTACATAAACCTCTATTTTTCCTCGGTGACCTGTTTGTACCCGCTTCTCTCGCACGCCAGACGTGGCAGTCGTTATGGGTCAGTCAGACAACAGAGTTCAACCACAAGACTATGATACAAAAAAAGAATAATTAACACGACAACTTTCATAGTTGTTAACATAATGCTTGGAAGGTAAGCAGTTGATGCACTTTCAAACATGAAATTATGCAAAACTTTATCCAAATATATTACAATAAAATGAAAGCTATAAAGATATTTTTTAAATGTTTGTTATGAAACAATGCATCCAAGTCAATGGCAAGTGTTCGGTCATCAACATTCTTCAAACAAACTGATGTTGTGTTCTGCAGGCAAAGTTTAAAATGACAAGTGGATAAGTGTAATGGCTACTATTATCGTCAAAGTGTGAACCGACCTGAAATCCAAATTTCTTTTATCAACCACACGGAGACTTCTTTATTTTTTAAACTAATCTTTGACTATCAAATTACACATTTTAATGTTTTTCCAGTGAAGCAGCCAATTGTGGGGACCGATACTTAGAGTTTGTGCTCTGTATTCAACCCATCCACAATGCGCACACACAGTAGGGAACACACACACCAACCGTGAACAGGGCACCTATGTCATGGTATTGCCGGCCTGAGACTTGAACCTACATCCCTAGGGTTAGGTGTCAAACCCTCTAACCACTAGGCCATGACTTCCCTCCAAAAAATAACATTAAGCAAACCTTATGAAGTAAACACAGATATATGAACATGCAAATTTGCTTCACCCCGGCATCAAAAAACTGAACGTGAAAAAAACACCATGTAAGTGTTGTAGTGAATAAGAAATTTATTGAAATTAAGAGATTTATTGTTTATTAACTATTAACTATTAAATAAACAGTTTGTTGAAAGCATCCAGTGCTTGATAACGAATCACATTGTCATCACATTCTTTATTCACAACAATGGAGAGGCAAGTTTAGCCAAACAACAGTTGTTTTCCATTGTAATTTAGTTGTTTTCAACAGGCACCCTATTGTTTGCGGATGTGAACCGCAAAGCGTAAGTTTTATTCCAGTAACAAAAGCGTGTCTTAATGTTGTCACTTTCTTTTACCAAGGGGATCCTTAAATATCCTTGGCTTCCCTGCCACGTCTACGAACGATTTCAAAATCAGAATATCATTGTGTCACCACTGTATTAACTTTGAAAAAGTAAAATAAGAAACAAGTAAAAGGATTCTGAAGTTAAGCTGTGCATGCCCATTTGCATGTCCTGAATGGGCCACCACGACAACAAAAACATAGTCCCACTGTTTCCTCGTCTCCAAACCTGGCTCACACAAAAGGTTTTTGTTGATTCCCGTAGCTGGAGCTTATACAAACCCCAGACCTCCTGATATTTAAATTGATTGGTTGGATATTGATTAAGCTGGCTGCTTGAGGTGATATATGCACACGTCTGCTCGCCGAAGCTCTCCTGGGGACGCATCCGACAGCACAACAATAGAAAACAAACAACGCGGCCTGCCACTGAGAACAGCATTCCACCAAAAAACTCCGACTGAAGGAGAAGTTCTGCACCTGCTGTTCTTCAGGCCGGAAAAAAAATCCAATTATGGGCCAACAAGTAAACGTTTTAGCACTTAAGAGTGGATTGATAAGAGGGAGGAGTGATAGAAAGAGAGAGCGAGAGAGGGAGTACGCGAGAAGGTTCATTTGCACAAAAATACAGTTAGCGAGGTGATTTTAAAAGAAGTAAAGCCCATTAACATTTAAATGACTGCAATGAGTTTCCAAATTAAGCGTTTTTTGCAATCCTTCAGCTGTATCGGATCAATCGGGGGATAAAAGGCCTGACTGTGCACTGCTGGCCTGGTTTGGCCCGCTTTACCTTGGCATAGCCCTTTGTGGGCTTTAAGACAGAGCCCAAGTCAAGGCAAAAAGTGGTCCAGTTATTGTAGATCCATCCACAAATATAAATGGCCGAGAGGAGTCAGAGACAATGTTTGTTCTGGTCTGAACAGCGATTTATGTCAATGTTCGGCCAAGATAGATAGAAAGCTATCAGGACGTTTCCACTTCTCTCTAGGCATCCTAAATGTAAATAGGAACTGCTTACTTGTAAATAGTAACTGCGTATACTTAAAGAAAATGTTTGCCAAATATACAAGTTATTTAACAAATTACTTATATATTCAGTCATTTAACAAATTACTTATATATTCAGTCATTTAACAAATTACTAATTCACATGCACATTAAATCAAGTCAGCGTTTGGTTCGAAACATTCTTTAAAATATCTTCATTTGTGTCCTGGGGAAGATAGTCATACAGGTTTCCAAGGACAAGAAATGCAAAGTATAAATAGAAACTGTAATATTATTCAGATTATTTTTAGGTCTCTTGGTAAAACAGCTTTAAAATAAGATACCCTAGATGTGTAAATGATAAAACTATTTGCCAAATTCATAAGTTCAATGACATTACAAATTACTGAAATATTAGGAAAATTTAATCAAAAATAATAAAAAATATATGTAGAAAATTGTTGTTTAGTAAACAAAAGCACATTGTATAAACACAAAACTACGTAGATATGATGGCAGATGCATGTTTTACCTGGTCAAACTGCCTTAAAATACAATGCAAGAAGCTTATTATTCATATGCCATTATTGTAAAAAATATATATTTGTTTCAGTTGGAGAGCAGGGTCTTATTTTATTCTTTGTCTATTTTATCCCTTATGAACCCTAGTTAAACTAAAATAGCTTTTGCCTATTTAAGAAGTGTAAATATTTTTAACTAAAGAGCAAAGCAACTGTATTATTTATTATTTTATTGCAGAAGTTTCATGTTACAATGTCATGGTCATAAAATCACCAGGGCAACAAAAATGTATAATACATTTTATATCAGTTTCGACTTTTGGATATGGATATATACATACATATATATATATATATATATATATGTATATATATATATATATATATATATAATTAAAAATAAATATGATAATGATGTACATGTAGATTAAACTGTATAGTTTAAAGTGGAATCTGATGTGTTAAACCAAAGATAGCACACCTTACTCTTAATGTAATTCATAACCCCATCTAATACAATGCACACTTAAACCTTTACTTTGTTTAGATTCTGTAAACATTCTGATTATCACGATAGAGAACAAAAAAAAAATGTCGAAGAATGCTTATAACCAAAAAATGTCTGGCCCTCATTCACTACCAGAATAGGAAAAACGGCTTTATTTTTTTCCTTTTGAACACGGAATGAAATTTTATAAAGAATGTAAATAGCAGAAAAAATATCTGGAGTACGTTTGACTACCATTATAATCTTTTCTACTGCAGTAGTCAATATGTTCCAAGAATGCTTGTTTGGTTATTAAGAATCCGTCCAAATATTTCTCTGTGTGTTCAAAGTTCTTTATACAGATTGGGAACAACTAGAAAATGAGAAATTTATGATAGAATTTTCATTTTGGATTAACTATCCTTTGTAAAAAGAGAATAGAAATATAAGAAGAACTCAGATGACAGAATAATAATATGACAGATCTGAGTCAAAATCTACTTTAAATGGCTTAAATAGTAACCCATAAACATGAATTTGGAATTTTTGCTTCTTTTGGAATGACGATTTCTATTCGTTTTTATTAAGAGTTACAATTCGAGTGAAACACCACTACAAAAGACAAAATCTGTAAAATCTTCCACAATAAACAGTCAATTATTTGACATGTATCCCAGCAGAGCATTATTTTATTATTAATATACTCTGCACTATTTTGACCAAAATATAAATTTAGACATTTAAGTTTCTGGATGAACAATCATGTGGACAGAGGGAGTAAAATGGAAGAGTACAGGATGTGCTGGTGGGAATCTCTGCAGGGGAAAAGGTGAATCAGTAGACAATATGCTGCCTTAAAACAGGCCAAAAGACACCCATCCGCTCTCTCTCTCTCTCTCTCTCTCTCTCTCTCTCTCTCTCTCAAATGGGGTGATATAAACAGACTCAGGTGCATAAGGGCATTGACCGGGCAGGCTGTATGAATGAGTTTGTGCATTGGAGAGAGTAACAGGAGTATGGTCTAACAGTAGTTAGGGTGTGATGTGGGTAAGATGAGTTTATGATATAACAGGTAACAAAACAGGTATTTGTCCATGGAAAGCGAGTCAGAATGGGTGTAGTCAGGGCTGTGTGTGTGTGTGTGTGTGTGTGTGTGTGGGTGTGTGTGTGTGTGTGTGTGTGTGTGTGTGTGTGTGTGTGTGTGTGTGTGTGTGTGTGTGTGTGTGTGTGTGTGTGTGTGTGTGTGTGTGGTAGGTTTTTGGTAGACAACGTCTGAAAAGAACAGCAGGTTAGGGCAGATGACAACAGACACTTGGTGGCACTGAAGAGATACAAGATGGCACAAACAAACACACAAACATACACACAGGCACACAAACATATGCTGACAGGTTGCAACTACACAAAATGTTTGATCAAATTCACATAAAGTCGAAATAGAACAGTGCATGGGTTTTGAAGTAATATGAGATGGCTGAAGTTAGTGATTAAAATGAAATGGTATATTTAAAATGTATTCAAAAATGATGTAAATGTGAATCAAAATCTGAAATCTAAAACTGAATCTGATTTATTAATCCAAACACAACTAAACAACTAAATCTTTTAATTTTAATCTACCTTTATTTTATAATCTGTCAAAGGTCTGCAAATATCAAGAAGTATAGAAATTATTAATAGACAAATTACAGGTGTTGTACAGGATTGTTTGCGTGAAGAAGCTTAAGGGACAGTTCACCCTAAAATAAAAATTCTGTTATCATTTATTCATCTTTAAGTTGTTACAAATGTGTTTATTTTTCTTTCTTCTGATAAACAAAGAGAAAGAATGGAAAAATGCTTGTAACCACACAGTTCTTGGAACTCATCAACTACCATAGTAGGGGGTTCTGTTGAACATAAAATACGATATTTTGAAGAATGTGCAGTTTAACTGCCAAAAGTTCTGGGGTACTTTTGACTGCGATTGCAATCTTTTCTACTATGGTAGTCCAAAAATGCTTGTTTGGTAATAAGCATAATTGCAAATATCTGTCTTCCTCCATTTAAGCAAAGATATTTATACATATTTGGAACAGCTAAAGAGTGCATTATCATGACAGAATTTTAATTTTTTTATGAACTACGCATTTTAGAGGGTAAAAGAAGAGAAAATAGCGCGGATGACTGAATCATAACCTGAACCTTCATAAATCAGAATCAAAATCTGACTCCATCAATACACAGCACATGAGTGTGGAATGAATCATGTAGCTGAATCGGAATCTACTTTCCACACAAGCACTGTACAGCCAGAGAATAAGAATCAAGATCATTTAACAGCTATAAATAGATCTCTCTTTCACTGTCACTTCCAAACGGGGGCAAATTGACATTCTTAGTAATATTCAGACATTTTATCACTAAGATATTTCGCACGGAGCCCATTTCATGGAACACGCCATATTTCTCAGATTGCAAGCTCTATCGAGTGACCTGCACTTCAAAGTGAATTCAACACCAAACCTATTAGGTCAGGCATTTTGGTGGGATAGGTACATTATTGCTTTTCTCAAAGCCTCAAGGCTGTATCACTTAGAATGATTCATTGCTCTTGCTCTTGCTCTTGCTCTTGCTCTCTCTCTCTCTCTCTCTCTCTCTCTCTCTCTCTCTCTCTCTCTCTCTCTCTCTCTCTCTCTCTCTCTCTCTCTCTCTCTCTCTCTCTCTCTCTCTCTCTCCCTCTCTCCTCTCTCTCTCTCTCTCTCTCTCTCTCTCTCTCTCTCTCTCTCTCTCTCTCTCTCTCTCCCATAAGCACTCTCCAGAAGAAAAATGCTCGCACAGGTAACACCTCGGAAGATCAACGTAAGGTTTTACAGTCAAACTGCACGCAACACATTTTCCCTCGCAATTGCTTTGATGCACCTCCAATTGTACCAGAAATTGAGGAGAGCTGTTAAAGAGTTACAGGAAAATGATCATCATCAGGTTGCAGACAAGGAATGAGAGAGGACGGTAGAGACAGACAGACTCGCTCATGAATAGTGGATAAACAAAAATCAGCTTCTCATCTGTCACTCAAACTGCACTGTATTCTGTGGTTTGCTTTCTCTTCCTTTCGTCTTGTGCTCATACAAGCGTACAAAGACAAGGACGAGGCGCATCGTTTTTGGTACATCCTGAAGAAGAGAATGATCAGACGTTGTCAAATGTTTGAAAATACACTAACCAAAAAATGCAAATGAGCAAGATTTATTCCTGAAAAAAGTTGATGTTCGGTAATAAGAACATCCCGTGTGCTTCTAATGTTGACTTCTAGAATATGACACTCAGATATATTCTCAGATAATACACTTCTTTTTATGTGTTACTAAACCCCTGACGATTGAATCTATACATCACAAAAAATCAGTCTTTGCACAAGTTACAGGAAATAAAAAGAGTTTTGGACGTGACATAAAAAGGACATGGATTGACACGGAGATGACAGATTTCTGTGAATTAAAATGAACCAGAAGCAATAATACCTAAGAAATAACCAAGGGAAAGCTCCTTATAATACATAAAATAGTTAAAAGTTTAAAAGTCTTTTTCAATGAATATGTAGTATTTCAAATGCGACAAACCTGAAAATTGCCCTTAGTTGTCTGTGAAAAAGCATCATTAATAATAAAACAAATGCTTTAAAACTTCATTTGGACCATCAAAATGTTTCACTTAAAATTTTCACAATCTGGATGTCTTCTTTTTTTTTTGAAAAGGAATGAAAATATGAGTTTATCATAATTTAGAACATCATTGATCAGGTCTGGATTTTGGAATATGCTTTGAAATTTGACAGCACTCCTGGATCAAGTGGTTGAAATGCAGCATCTCCACGTCTCCATCACTCTCATTCCACCGTCACCCTCCTGTACGAGCACCTCAGATGATGAGAATTACCCCCTCAAAGACGTGTAATTGACAGACGCTCCCTAAATACGACAGTCGCGTGAGGTTTAATGAGCGAGCCATTTACGTGAACGCACACTTTTCATGTGAAAACTCCCGCTGCATTCGAGTGGCTCCCGCTAATCGGGAATGGCAAGCAAAGCCTCCTGATTGACTCATTCAAAGGCAAGCAGAAGGAGGGAGAGATAGAGAAAGAGCGAGAAATAGAGACCGAGAGAGAAGGGCAGGCTATTTGTTTCAGTTTAGTGTTGTGATTGAAAGCACTTGAGGCGCCATTGATGGAGGAAAACTTCATTTGGTCTCGCTGAGCGCTGACTGCACATCAGTCTGCAGAAAAATGGCTCGCTCTGTTCTCCGGGAGGACAGATTTGAAACCTGGTTCACTGCCGCATGAGAGATTTTTTGGACGCTTTAAATATCAAGACATTTCAGGCAGGCCTGTGCTTTAAACAGGGACATTTGTTTAACCGAAGGGCCTAGTTCAGCTTGGAGCAGTACGCACTGTTATTAGAGAAATTACAGGTCAGTTCTGCTGATGATTGCTTGCGAGAAGAAGTTATTAAAGGGAGGTTCCTCCCAAATTTAAAAATTGTAGACATTTCTTTGTTCTTATGAACACAGAGAAAGATATTTGAAAGAATGCACATAACAAAACAGTTCTTGGACTCCTTTGGCTACAGTAGTTGGAAAAAAAGTTTTTTAGATCGGATGAAAACATATTTGGATATTTTGAAGAGTGTGGAACAGAAAAATATTCAGGGGCACTTTTGACCACCATTTTCATTTTTCTATGGTAGTCAATGGGAACCAGGAACTGTTTGGTTACAAGCATTCTTCCAAATATCTTTATCTGTGTTCGCACATTCAAACAGGTTTAGAACAACTAGAGACTGAATTTTAATTTTTGAATGAACCATCACTTTAAAAAGCAAGTATTTCTGCACTAATGGTACGATATGGTGTCACCCCCTGCCTAGGATTTCGGCAACATCATCCAGATTTCACGTATATTTGGAATGTCGAATATGTATGCGTCAGGCATTGTACCAAAACACCTGCCCTGCTGAAGTCGAGTTAAAGCGGTTTATATTAAAAGACACACACACGCTTACTGGATACCCTAAAGACACTTACATAACTTCTCACCCTATAACATAAATCCTGACAATTTGGCCTCACCATCCTTCCACAACTCTAGCCTTGCTTTTGCTTAAGGGCCTGGGAACACCGGAGCACCGCATGAGATATACACTTCCTGAAGTCAAAATAACTCCCGAATCTCTGATATTCGGATTCTTTTATGACAGCGGTCCCTAGATGCCTCTGAGGCCCTACTTTCTGAGTTTTATTTCATCATCCACAATATAGAAAGACAATTAAAGGAGGGGTATCATGCTGTTTTATGTATAAGTGCTTTAGACTGTTAAACATGTTGAGTTGTCATGTTAGACGTGGTCCATTTGTTAAAAAGCCAACTAAGACATATGATGTAGTTATCATCTTATATAAAAAAAACAAAAATCAAATTCTGCTTTCAGGT
The DNA here is from genome assembly GCA_033220385.1 of Triplophysa yarkandensis. NCBI lineage: Eukaryota > Metazoa > Chordata > Actinopteri > Cypriniformes > Nemacheilidae > Triplophysa > Triplophysa yarkandensis. The sequence goes on from CM065655.1 coordinate 16,468,145, forward strand.
TTTATCTCGCTCTGTGTAACTTGGCAACATTGTTGTAGCACTTGTTGTGTGTATTGTTGTATCGGCTATTTACCGCTTCATTGTGTCCTCGACTATTGTAAGTCGCTTTGGATAAAAGCGTCTGCTAAATGCCTAAATGTAAATGTAGTTTTTCTGTTCTTAACTCAGCCAGTACATCAATGGCTTACTTAAGTTATTTTTAAACATTTAACCAATCATCGTCATAAGTTATATATTGGCCATTCACACATCAAATCCCGCCCACGAACCAATCACAAATGCATGGAAAAGCATGACCGTCAGCATGAACATTCCAGGAACAGTCCTCATGAGCACTGCTCACGGTCCGCCCGCGGGACCACGTCTTAATCCGGAAACAGAAGTAAAGCTGTATCTGTCATCTGTTAATGTGAGTAAACCAAATACTTTTCGGAGATATGAAGAATGTGATTCAACACTACAGGTACTCAAATTTATATGATTGACAGACCTGCCTGTCATTGCCCTCCTTCAAGAATAAGGATTCATTTTGTTCAGAATCAAAAGAAGCACTGTGTCCTCTCCCTTAGTCAATCAAATGCCTGGTCATGTGACTCCCATTGTGCACCACATGTTAATAAACGTCTTTCCATTATGAGATGCTGTCTGTCTGCAGCTTCTTTTTTCCTCCACGGTGATGAAACAAAGCCCTGTCAACACTACACCCCAAATGAGTGTCGTGGAATTGAAAGACGTTTTTTTCCTTTCTTGTTAAAAGTTGACAAAGTTCAGCCTCATCTTTATAAACTTGGCAAAACACGTCTTATCCATCTTACTTGTTAATCCCATCACTGACAGATGGACAAAAAACAGACAAATTGCTTCCAGGATCAGGGCTGAACAAGGATGCCGTCACTTCTCACTTTGTAAATGACTGTTAATTGGTGTGAGGACAGCCTGGGTGTCGTCAAGCACTTAAACACTGAAACTCCAAGATTACATTTTACAAACAGAGACAACAAATTTCTTAACTAGAATGTGCACGTATACAAACACCTCATAATGTGCTTTAGACGGCTCCCGTCGCTGAGAGTGTGTTAACCCCTATACCATCTTCACTAATTGGAGCCTCAGACACAATGGTTGCCATTATGGAGGGGTCTTCGCTGGAGTGTTTGTGTGTGTGAATAAGTGAGGTGGGAGAGTAAGGGGTCAGACGGTCCCCAATTATGAAGGGACTATTAAGAGCATAGCAGCGTGGGAAAGAGAGAGAGGGAGAAAAACTCCAATCTCTTTCTGAATATTAAACAGTGCTTAATGCTTACCAATTACTACGTTCAGATGAGCCGAGCACTGCGGAGAAATGTAATTTGCTCCGTGCATGTTAATGATGTGTGTATTTTCGAGTTCAGTCTGTAATGTCATTGGTCATTCTGGATAGCAGCCATGCTCATTGATAAAATGAGACCATAATAGTTGAATCGGAATATATATATATATATATATATTTATATATATATATATATATATATATATATATTATATATATATAATAAATATATATATTTGGTCCAAAGATTTTTGGGACACTTGAGTGAAATGTTTCAGGCTAATTTAATAAACATTTGATTTGAATTTGTGTGCTTAAATTTCTGAAATTAAACGATATTTATCATCATTCAATAAAATAATAAATATAATACAAATGTTTTTGAAATTGAATTTGAATATTACAGAAAGAACGCTCAATAAGAGTACAGTATAGATGGAAACTTCTTTAAAGTTCTTTAATAAGCATCTCAGGTTGAGACCTTGAGAAGCCGCTTGAGAGAATTACAAGAAAACATTTCTGCAAATTCTAGTCAAAAAACGACTAAACCAATGATCAGAAATAGCATGTTTATTTTAGTTATCACTTAATTCTAAGTGTTTAATTCATTAATTTGACGAGTGTATTATTATTCTAAAATGGGAAAATTAAAATGTGTCCAAACACTTTTTTACCAGTAATGCACATGAAATATCTCTTGTATGTAAATTTTTCAGCTTAATTTTGTATTTCGTTGATGTCTCATATTTTGTGATTTTATTTTTGTATCAAAAAATCATTTTGTATTATTCATGTTTATGCATGTTTTGCAACTAATTAAAATAATTAAAAAATGTGCTTGTCAATTTTGACAATACAGTTTTTAATGATTTAATAATTTTTCCATTTTCTGAATATAAAGTTTGGAAGAACGGTAAAGACTGATATTTTTATTCATATTGACGTACCCAGATAAAAAGTGCAATAGGTTCACTTCTATAATTTAATGTACTTTGACCAAATGTACTTTGGCACATGAAAAAAAATATATTAAGACTATTTCATTTTTTTGGACTGTAACGGATGTCTTAAATTTTCACAGTTGAGTTCACTTAAATCTTGAGTTTATCTTTAAAAGTATGAATATTTTTTATTTTATAAGTACAAAAAAGGTCGCCGTAAATATCACACTCAGCACTTGGTACATTTTAGTACATTTAAGTAACTTTGAGTGCACCTTTCAACCTGGGTATAGACAGATTCATGTGGCCGCTGGGTAATAGCTAAATCTTTAAAATGTATTCTACTTCATGTTAATCTTTCTTTTTCATCTCTTTACCCCCTTAGACAATTTTTTCAGAATTGGACAAACAATCACAAATTTGAAGAAATATCAGCAACAAACTCTTTTCCTTAGAAGTACCTTGAAAGTTTCATGACTTTAAATGGTCTGTAAAAAGAGGAAATTAAATTATGACAATATATTCATGTTGTGTATTGCAACCAATGCTTCAACACAATTTTTAACAGTCAAACTGTATGTTTTATTAAACACGAAAAATAAAGATACTATAGAACAACCCTTTTGTTGTTTCAAGTGTGTGTGACCGTAAGTCAGCACGCTGCTCCCCACCCCTCAGCTCAACCCGGCTGCCAAGCAAAACAATGCTACTCTCAGCATGTGTAAATTATTCAGATGGTCATAGGTACACAAATAATTCAAACAAAAGCACTGGCACAACTAGCCAACACTTACACAAACACACACGTTCACTCAGAGAAAGAGAAACCACATCAAATATTTAAACGGCATTGGGAGAGACAATATTGTGGGCCATACGAAAATACAACACTGTTGCTTTTTCCTCATTAAGTCTCTGTGTGTGTGCATGCATCTGTGTGTGTTGGTGTGCATGCGTGTGCATGTGCGTAAGAGTGATAGCTGCCACACTGACTTTTGTTGAGAACCACCGCAGCTCATGCAGATAAACATATTCTGCTCGCAAAGGGCATGTGGTATTCAATGTAATTATGTTTGCCATTTCTAAGGGTAAAATGAGACAATTATAGAACTTTAAAGGGAAAATCTACTCTACAATGAAAATTATAGTCATTTATTCAACCTTTGACATTTCAAACCTGTATTTCTTTCTTTCTTATACAGAACACAAATTATATAAATATAATATTACAAATAAATATTTATAAGAATGCTGGAAAAGAAAATACATTGATATCCACAGTTGAAGTCAATGGGGACCATCAGTTTTTGGTACAGACATTCTTCAAATTATGTTCTTTTGTGTTTTCCAGAATAAAGAAATGCATACAGGTCAAGAGGGTGATTTAAAGACTTTTTCCTTTTCATTTTAGGTTAAAGTATCGCCTTAAAAGAACAGCGGAAAAAATTATGGAATCCCAATGCAATAATGTGTGTTGAGGTGTGTTGAATTTCTATCATCCAGGGATTTCTGGCATTCTTTTTTCAACATACTACGATTCGGGACATACTCATTTTTTTCAGATGCTATTTAGGATTTGAATTTGGACCCCATAGCACCTGAGCAACTGCATAGCAACACACCAATCCCCAATCAGAACATCTTCGTGAGAACATTTTGTTTCACTGTTATGGCAGACACCCACAAAAGCCAAGCACTGCGTCGGCGATTCACATTCTCTTTTGAAAATGGAAAGTTTCTCACTTAATCTAGTTTCTCGCTTGCACTTCTAAGCAACTATCACACATTTATAGGATCACACAGCCGCAGATAAAGACCTAATCCTACGATCTCTCTTTACACACACTAACACTCTCTCTTCAATCTTCTCGAAACGCTTTTTTTAAGGAACAAAATCACTATTAAAACTGAAAGAAATGACAATCAAACCAATAGAAAGCTCAATGGCAAGTGTTGAGGTTTGAATGAAGTGTGAAATTTCATTTAAAGCATTCTTGTTAGTTTGCATTTAATCCGGTGTATAAATTATAAAATTATTCTCCTCCAAAATTGTAACCCACAATTTGTTTTGGAGGAAAAGTCCCGCCTATAGCAACACGGTGATGGTTGGTGTGTTAACAAACATCATGGAAGAGTAAGAAATGGTCCTGGTTTTGAAAAAAAATATTAGAACGAAATGAAAAAAAAAAAGGATGAGAAAGTTATCACAAAGTTTATGCTCATGTTAACAGCACTTTCTTTTGAGGATCTATCTCTCGTATTCTGTTTCATTGGCTGTCACTGCTGCTCTCTTGATATTCCGGACTATCTGCGCGCTTGACGTAGGGTTGGCGAGAGTTGGCGAGATTTCAAACAAGGATGACGTTCTGCAACTAGCAGTGTTGTCACTCGAGGAAGTGCATGCTGGGATTCAACCATGATCTGCCACACTTTAACATCAAAGGCCACCAGCCTTCAGTCTTGCAGTGTGTGTTTGGCTTGAGTTAAGCTTAAGTCCTAAATGAATTGAAAATTCTTTCAAACCTAACATCTTCATAAGAGTTTGCATCAATATAAATGAAAAACATTGATGAACTGTCCCTTTAAAGTGATAGTTCATCATTTACTACCACCGCATGTTTGACTATTTTCTTCAGAACTCAAGAGAAGATATTTTAAAGAACGTTGGTAACCAAACAACGACAGCACCCATTTACTTATTGTTACCTCTCTGTTGCTATTCGGTAGAAACATTCTTCTAAATATCTTCTATTGTGTTCTGCAGAAGGCACGTCATTCATTTCATAAAGTAAATTAGCTATTAGCGACCATCCCTATATAGTAATAGATGAACCAAAAGTGATTTTTTCTGTCATCCCCTTATGTCATTCGAAGTCTGCAATACTTTCTTTTGCAGACCCTCAAAAGAAGATATTCAGAAAATGTAACCAAACAAAGGTCGCACCCATTCATCTCTTATCAACTCTGTTACTATTCAGTTTAAAAAAAAAATCAAAATGTCTTCTTTTGTGTTGTACAGAAGATGCCAGAATAATCTTTTTTGGGTCACCTACCCCATTAAGAACATTTCCAACACCACATTTGCAAGAATATCAGCTCCTCTATTCAACGTTCAGGTTCTAGCACAAACAAAACACACACACACACACACACACACACACACACACAACACACACACACACACACACACACACACACACACACACACACACACACACACACACACACACACACACACACGGGCCTGTCTCTCAATGTAATTAATTTGCACGGTGGGTCTCGCTTGCAGATGGCTGAAGGTAAAATGTCTCTCAGGGGGGTCACAAACGGTTAACGGTGTCTCTACTGTCCCAGATTGTAGATCACTGACCTTATTCATCGTCCCTGCGCAAGTGCGCACACACACATACTCTACCACACATTCCATTACACACCGGCTCATGACTGCTGTGAACTCCCTCTGAACTAACATAGTAAACTTACCCGCACGTGCTGGGATAACTCAAATGTATAAAATGGCAATAATGTATGGGTGAGAACAGGCAGATGGAGCCCATGTCCCCCATATGTTAATATCCTCCAGAGCTGATAGTTCCCTCTGGGAAGAATATCAATATCCTTTCTCCTTCCATCTCTGTCACTCCCTGCGACGCTGCAAACTCATTAATAGATAAACTACGGCGCTGGGCAAGAGGGTAAACAAAAAAAACAGGGCCCATTACATTCGGCTCATGCCAGGGTCAGCGGAAAATATTCTGGAGTGTGATTACTCATATCTGTCAAACTGTGCGCTGTCCCACAATGCATTGGCAATGACTGACATGGATGAGAGTGTTGGTTGGGAGTAACTTTAACACAATCAAAAGAAAAATTACTGTGCTGTAACATTAAACTAATTAAACTTAAAAAAAGAGTACATTTAAAGCTATGAGATTTAATAACTGTTTATATTGCATATATATGTTTATAAAAAATTAAGTAAATCTGAACTGAAAATCTTTTGATTATAATTCAACAAAAGTATTTGTATATATTACTTTTCTTGAGAGAGAGAGAGAGAGAGAGAGAGAGAGAGAGAGAGAGAGAGAGAGAGAGAGAGAGAGAGAGAGAGAGAGAGAGAGAGAGAGAGAGAGAGAGAGAGAGAGAGAGAGAGAGAGAGAGAGAGAGAGAGAGAGAGAGAGAGAGAGAGAGAGAGAGAGAGAGAGAGAGAGAGAGAGAGAGAGAGAGAGAGAGAGAGAGAGAGAGAGAGAATATGATGTTGATCTCTGTAGTTAAGTCGTTTGGCTGGATTGTCCATCCCTGAGTAAAGACAACGCGTTTCCATGGAAACGGGAGTTTGATTGCTTGGCTTAATCTTCTTTAATGTAGCCTTAATGCTGTTTATGTCCCTCAGACTAAGAGCACACTGTGCAATGGTTCTCATTAAGGCTGTCCCCGGCACACTCACGTCAATAATGTCACTGTTTCCTGACCATCAGCCTGGCCCTCCTGCTAACACGAGTCAAGTTTTACGTTACTTCATTCTTTTCCCTTGATTTTCTGGATTGACCTGCTGAGTAAGCTGGCATGCTTATGAATGGGGTATGGGTAATGTTGTCCTCTAAAGTCGAAGGAATACTTGTGGTAGAGATGTTTAAAATACTGTATTAAAGAGCTTGAGGGAAGAAAGAGACATTTTTTAAGAAAATATTTACACTACAAAGATGCAGTAGAAAACTCATGTCCATGATTAAAAGGGATTGTTTGGAAAAAGATGACAATTGTGTCATCTTTTCACACACTCTTATAATTTGAAACTTGTATGAGTCTCTTTCGTCTGTAGAAGGCAAAATTAGATATTTTGAAAAATGTAAAACTTGCACCTGTCCACTTGTATGGGTTTTGTCTCCATTTAACTGAAACAAATGGGTGTCAGCGCTATTAAGTTACCCACAGAATAACTTGATTACTTAGAGATATAATTCACCCAAAATTTACAATTCTATTTTTATGGACACAAATCCAAAATAATTGGATATGTGTCACTTACCAACATTCTTTAAAATATCTTCTTTTTTTGGTTTAGATTAAAATAGAAAAGAAAAGCGAAAAAACAAAATGGGGTGAAAATGGATGAATCTTAGAGTAAAGTAAGGTAAAGAATAAAAGAAAAGAAAAACTAAATAGAAACAAATAAAATAATAAATGTACCCTGAAAAAGTTTTTTTCACAATAATTTACCCAATTATTTTTTGTTTTATTCAATTTACAATTACATTATTTTAGTTCAAATCCTTGGTGAATATAAATATTTCTAATTGGATCAAGTTATCAAGTTATAATATATGGATGTGAACATTACCCTAAATAATCTAGGAATATATAAATAATAAATAAATAGAAGATCATTAAAAGGTTGTTATGATTTAATCAGCCTACATTCACTTCTATCGTATGGAGGCAATATCAATGCAAATCCATTACCAACATTCTTTTAAATATCTTCTTTTTTGTTCTAGGGAAGAAAGAAAGCCATACAGGTTTGAAACGACCTAACAGGTTTGAAAAGACGGAGAGTATATGCATGTGCCAATATATATATTTAAGATAACAAAAGTCAATAATGTCAAGGAGATGTAAAGAAAGAAAGAAACGCAGGCTAGTATTGTAGGACCATTGTAACATAAATGTGTAGGTAAAGGAAGGCAAAAATGCATACATGTTTGTCTATAAAGCAAAGCCATGTTCTACAGAACACGATTCATCACTTTGACAGAGAGAGCATGTAAATTGAATTCCTCAATTGAATTCTGCCACTGCGGCCCCCGTGGATCATATGTCTCCATCCCATGTCTCACTCCAGCAGGTCAGGTCAGTCCGCCGGCTGATAGAAACAAACCTACAGTACTGAAAAACAATACAGACCTAATTTATTGACACAGAGAGAGAGAGAGAGAGAGAGAGAGAGAGAGAGAGAGAGAGAGAGAGAGAGAGAGAGAGAGAGAGAGAGAGAGAGAGAGAGAGAGAGAGAGAGAGAGAGAGAGAGAGAGAGAGAGAGAGAGAGAGAAGAGAGAGAGAGAAGGAGAGAGAGAGAGAGAGAGAGAGAGAGAGAGAGAGAGAGAGAGAGAGAGAGAGAGAGAGAGAAAGAAAGCGAGAGAGAGAGAAAGAAAAAAGAAAGAAAAAAAGAAAGAAAGAAAGAAAGAAAGAGAAAAGAGAGAAAGAGAGAGAGAAGAGAGAGAGAGAGAGAGAGAGAGAGAGAGAGAGAGAGAGAGAGAGAGAGAGAGAGAGAGAGAGAGAGAGAAAGAGAGAGAGAGAGAAAGAGAGAGAGAGAGAGAGAGAGAGAGAGGAGAGAGAGAGAGAGAGAGAGAGAGAGAGAGAGAGAGAGAGAGAGAGAGAGAGAGAGAGAGAGAGAGAGAGAGAGAGAGAGAGAGAGAGAGAGAGAGAGAGAGAGAGAGAGAGAGAGAGAGAGAGAGAGAGAGAGAGAGAGAGAAGAGAAACAGCACAAGCTACCTACAGCCTCAATTAATAGCAGCAAGTTGACTAATAATTAGAAAACTTGAAAGAGTAAAGATGCCCATTCTCACACAAAGACAGAATTGAGGGGACAAACGCCAACCCCCGGAATAAGAAGAGAAAAGGGAAGCCAAAGAATGGAACCAGGTACCGAGAGGAAGGGCTACAGGGTAAGGAAGGGGTTGAATCCGGGATAAAAAGGAAATACTTCAGACAGAGAGGAGAGAAAGAGAGGGAGGGTGAGAGAGAGAGAGAGAGAGAGAGAGAGAGAGGATATAATTAAAGCTGTGGATAGCTTTCACCCCTGGTGCAGCAGAAAAGCAAAGAGAGTGCATGTGTGTGTCTGTCTGGAGCAAGCTGTTATAGCAGGGGATTTGGATCTGGTCCCTGTGGCTCTTTAGCTCTTTCACTCTAAGAAGATTATTTCCCAAACTGTACTGCTCAAATAAGCAAATAAATCAATGCACAATAAAAGGGAATACTAAAACGGAGCCCTCGTATTACGGGATACCTGTCCGGACTGCTGCGGAATGCAACTTATTGCTTAAATAAATAATTGATGATTAAATCAGGATATATTATGTTGGATGTACTTGTCAAAGACTTTTTTTTGTGACAAATAGTAAACGGTAAATGGAATATCAACCAGAAACTGTACAGCTTTAATCATTCTAAAGTTGCAAACCTATAAAAATGCTTCTTTTCTCAGTTGAACACAAAGTACACAAAGCACTTCTGACTACCACAGCAGAAAACATATTGTGTAATAATTGCAAAAGAAGATATTTTGGACAAATGAGGAGCACAAGCAGTTCTGTTCCACCTCTATCAAGTTAAACTTTACTATGGTTGTTGTAGGGCCCCAGGAATGTCACTTCCTGACATTTTTACAAATATCTTTCTTTGCGTTCAATAGAACAAAGACGTTCGGAACTAAAGTGATACATTTCCATTTTCGGGTAAACTCCACCTTTAAGGTTCTATACTATCGTTCAATTTATAATAACAAGCAAGCTAGCCATTTGTGAAAAAAAAACAGTTTTCGACTTTTGAACATGAGGACACAAAGAAAACTTGCTTAGATAATAATGAAAACATGAGCAGCTTTTAAAAAAAAAAGTAATTGCATTTTGGCTTAACACGTCAAGTCTGCTAACAGCTGATTTAAACACAATGCCCGACATTCAGGTAAAGGGCTAAACATTTTGACCTCATTTTGTTTATAATCAATCGGGAAACATTAGGGTAAATAAAATGCGCTAATCCCTCATACGTTTCTGAAGCACGGCTACTGATGCGTAAAAAGAGGCTTAGCTCCCGTCAATAGATTTAACGGCGCTAAACATATTGAATTAAATGATAAAGAGTCTGAAAGTCAAGGGTAGAATGCTCTCTTTTATGTATTAAGAGTTTTGTGAAGTGGTCCTCGGTGCAACGCTCTAAAACACGAATGCACTTTGTGTGCAAGCGCTTGTCGAGCAGACGCCGCAACGCCTACGGTCGGCCAAAAGAACAAGCGAGCGTGCACTTCTGACGAAGCTACACGCTAAGCTTTTTTCCTTGTTAGCGGTGCCGCGTTTTTTGCGGTCTGTGGGCGTTATCATTTGCAGTCCGGCGGCATTCGCGAGGGATGCGGATTTTGTGGGGCTGCGGCTCTGTTTTAGCCCTTTGAAAAGACAGAATGTTCAGATCAAAGCTGATTGGCTCTGGATGCGCGGCGAACAGATGCTAATGTAACGCACTTGAAAGGGAATTAGCATTACACAGGCTAGCGGCAGCGAGAGAGGTCAGCCAGCAGAAACACCAGGCCCTTCTGGATGATCCCATCTTAGATTCCTCCCTATAGCTTGTGTTTTTGTTACCAAGGATGTCCAGTGTGCCCGAAAGACCGAGTTCAGAAACTTTGTACATGTACATGCTTTCTTCATAAGCCAAAGTGCTCTAATGTGATGCGTTACGATCTTCTGCAAACACAAAAAGGAGAAGGAACCGAACAGCAGTGGCACCCTTTGACTTCGAATGTATGGGACATACCAATGTAGGACGGCGGGTGCCATTCACCAACATTCTTCGAAATATCTTTTGTAATTTGCGGTTTAAAATGCCAAGGGTAAGTAAATGACGGAATTTTAATTTGACATTAATTCTAAGTATTTGTTGAAGTCCATCATTTTTCAATAGACGTGTATGGGGACCGATTTTTCGCCGGCAGATGGTAATTTCGGTGAACATGGACTTGAGCCACACCTTGGGACCATAAAATTAGACTTGGGCCAGCAATCGTCTACCTAACAACCACCCTGGCAACCGCTAGCAACACCCTGGCAACCATTTTTGGCGAGGCAGCGAAAACTTTTCCTTGGACAAGCATCGCTCGGCGTGTAAAAAATCGAATCTTCATTTATTCTCTGGCAGCACACTGATCGCTTGTAACATTTCAGAAAATCAAAGACGGCCAGCTGGTAAATATTCCTCTCACGCGTCTTCATACAAACAGAGTCTGTTTAAAGAAGGTCAGGTGTAAAGCGGTTCATTAGTAGACACTGACATTTTAACCTTCAGTGCGGCCGACTTATAACGGCACATATGGTCAGAGGTCAGTGGAGTTTGGTAATTACCCGTCCCTATAAAAGCCATCATCACTGCCATCTTGCATCATCTTCTTGGGTCTAACAGGCATTAATAAACGATCTGTAAGCGGGGAGTAAACATAATTAGCTGATAGAGGAGTCTATTTAAATGGCTGACTGACCTCTGACTCATTTGTTGAGTCAGTGATTGAATAAGTGAGTGAGTTATGAATAATTAAAGAATACAGGCATTAATCACCGTCCCAGAGAATAAGAGGCTCTGTGCATTCCAAAAGGATTTGGAATTATGTATCACCATATGGTAGCTACGCAGTACCTCGCAGAGTCCGAGAAATGTTGATGTATACATAATTTTAGTATACACATTTATACAAATATATAAACATATATACATTGAATATATATAAACATATACATCTATATATAAATAATATTTAAAAAGTTCACCCGGTGACCGCTGAGTTTACATACACCCCTAACGCATACATAACTCTTGCTTACTGATCTCTATATCATTATTCATTATATACATCTGAAATACAAACTGTGAAAAGAAAATATGCTGATTAAGCCATTAAGCGACGTACGCCTTAAGTATTATTTTATTTGTCTGCTGCTTTGACTGCTGGGCTTCATCCGGCCTTTGAAGAGTGTTTATGTGTGAAAAAAGAAAGAAGGAAAGAAAGGCAAAATGTGCAGAGGAAAATGTGCCCGTTTCTTCCTTTGAGGGTATAAATAAGCTTTGATTCGCATAAAGGCTTTATCACATTTTCTTACATTAAACAGAGCTTTGAAAACACAAATTACATCAAACTGTTGCATGTTAACAAGTTCTGAGGCTTCAATCCATTTAAAGCATGCGTCTGAATAAATGTTACGTGTATTTTTGACAAAGCTGTTTTTATATATCGCATGCAGGCACAAATACCTGATGGATGATGCACAAAGCCAGTAGTATTTTGCAAAGCATTTTTCTTTCTCCTTTGAAGGAATTCATTCGATAACCAGCAAGTAATTTCGAGATGGATTGCGGCCATAATATTATAAACTGAAAGACTTCAGCGGCAAACTGGAGCAAACTGTTATACGGCTTGAGGATTAATTCCATGCAGGAGTCTGTCTTCAAGAGTAAAGTTAAAATCGACGCTGTCCACAGTCACATTCGATGTTAGCCGATGTAACAATGATGCAAACACATCACAATATTAAACTGTCTAAATCAGCTCTTTCTAGAATAATGATATCTATGGAAGTTTGAAGGAGTATTTTTATATTTCAGTCTTTTCTAAACACCTGCTACGCAGCGAAACCATGCCCTCAGGGCAAAAGCATTGCAGGGTCTTGCATCACATGTGAAATCTGGGTGGCTTTGAAGTTGGGGGTGCCACTCCTATCCTCGCCCAGCCAGAGGTCCTCGAAGAACCCAGACTAAAACGGTCAGATACCATTAAAAGAAAGTCAGCTTTAAGCGGTACATCCAAGAGTACTCATAAAAAGCTCTTTTAGATGTAGAGTTTTGTTCAAATAGTTTTAGGCCATTTGTAAAGCCACGCCGCTTATTTCTGCCGTGGAGAAATGCATGATATTATGATTATAATCCTTTTATACAATATACAAAATGGAGGCTTTGAACTATTTAAAGTATACTGCGGGATACTCCAAAATATCAACTTATATGTCTGTCATGATTTGTGATGTCTGGTCAATTTTGGATTGGAGTTTCTCTTCTGACTCAGTGTGCTGACAATGTTCTTTCTTAATGCAACGAAAATGTCAAAAAATGTGTAAATAATTTTTTTTTTTAAATAAATTTAATGCTGCACTAGGCTTGTTTTTTTTGGGTCAAAAAATGTAACTTAAATTAAGATGCAATTACTAGACAATTAGATGATATTAATATTAATAGGTTTCTGTTTTAAAGCCAAGTACATGACCAATACATTTTTTTTATAAGTTACTGAAGGAAATTGTATAACTTATTTAATTCTTTCAATTTTTTTCAAAACATTTCAATATATTTTTTATTTCATGAAACAAGACAAAATGTCCTTTCGCCACTTTCTTGGCGAAGAACATGTTTTTTTTTTTACATATTTTCATTAGAAAAAAAAAAAACTCTAAGAAATCCATTTTTACTATTGTAAATGGTGACTAGAATCTATCAACATAACAAAAACAACTTAACCCAGTAAATGAGATGCATATTTAGTAAAATAATTGGTTGACCTTTAAAATTGAAATATATTGAAATAAAATAAAAAAGTGCCCTGTTTGTAATATACAATAAAAGAATTTAATTAAGATAGGATTACAAGACAGTGAAAGTTAACAAAATTATTTTATACAAATTTTTTTTTTGAAAGAAAGCATTAGTAATATAAGTAGAGTCAGCCCAAATCAGCCACTGCGATACAAAAGAAGAATCTTGAATAAGATGCATAAGGAAAAGGCTTACCTTACTTCATTTTTATAATTTATTTTGTAAAACAAGACAACGTATGTTGTATAATTTTCTTCGTCAAGAAAATGTATCTTGATTTAAGATGTTTTCAGACATTTCAAAACAAAAACATTTTCCGTGAAATGCATTTTGTAGACTCGGTAGAATAAAGAAAGGCTTCTGTCAAAAGTTTTAAGTGGAACTTTTTGTCATTTTTGGATCTTGACAGTCTCGAGTCCCCATTAACTTAAACATCTTCTTCAGTAGCCAACAATAAAAGACAGAAAATACAAGTGTATGATGGCAAGTCAATGATGACAGTAATTGTATTTGTGGGTTTACTGTCCTTTTAAGACCTTGTGAAGTTCTCTGCAGGTCTTTGGCAGCCCTACAGCTGCTCACTTTAGGGAAACTTTTCCCCTGCATCTCTCACTCTCTATTTCTCTTTCTCTCTCTCTGTCTGTCTTCAGGCTCGTGCACTTGCTTTTGGCAGCGTGTGTTATCATGTGCAAATTCTGTCAGTCTCTGAAGAACCACGCTAATGCAGCGAGCTGGCACGCGGGCGTGCAGAGGAGATGCGCGTGCCCTTTCTCCTCTCCGTCTCTCACCGGCTCCATTAATCCAATCTTTCCCGTACGCTCTTCGGCATTAACATTTCTCTCTCCCATGTTTTTCCAAGCGCCGCTGTTTAAACAATTCAGTCCTCTGACATTTGGATTAACTCAAACAAGAATTTATCGCGTTTCTCCCTCTGGAACCGAATCAGATACACACTGGTGGTTAAATACGGACTATAAACACACACAGACGCACAATGCGGGTCAGGCCGCTGTGTGTGCGTATATAACTCAGCAGCACACAATCCTACACGCAGGCTTACACGCACACAGTGACAGATTCTGATGGAAATCAGGGGGTTTGTCCTTGAAGCTGTTCTCTAGGTGAGTTAAACTCAAATGGGTCTTTAAAACTCGCTGACAAAGCAGATTGCAGACGAGAGCGCACACACACAGACTCAGACGCTCGCACACAGCAATCCATTGCCAGACGATAAATATCAGAGTAATAAACAAGAGTGTGAAGCTTTACAACAAGGGTTCATCCGAACAAACAAGGCCTTTAAAGCAATGCTTCACATACAATTTACTTGACAAACATACCTTAAAGGGATGGTTCAGCCAAAACTGAACACACCCTAGTCATTTAAATATGTATGAAAAAAATAAGATGTTTTGAAGAATGTTGGTAGCCGGACAACAGTGGTCGCCATTCATTAGCTTCTTCAAAATTCTTCAAAATATCTTATTTTGTCTTCTGCAAAAGAAAATCCATGCATGTTTGAAATGAAAGGAGTGAGGATCTAATTGTAACTTTCACTTTAAATGAAATGCAAATTAAATAAGTCTTATTCATGCAGCTTGCATATTTATAACGAATGCACACATTAAAGGTATAGTTCATCCAAAAATGAAAATTCTGTTATCATTTACTGACCCAAGTCATTTCAAACCTCTATGACACAAAATTAGATACTTTGAAGAAAGGTGGTCCCCATTTACCCTTTATTGTATGGAAAAATAATGCTAGTAATTGCTGTTGTTCAGTTACCGGAATTCTTCTAAATATCTTCTTTAGTGTTCTGCAGATGAAATTTCATACAAGTTGGGTATGACAAGATTGTAAGTAAATTCTAACAGAATTGTCCTTTATGGGTGAACTATCACTTTATTTGAAATACAGTCATGTAAACGCAGCCTATATATGTAATGTATAGACAGTTTCTAGACATATACATTAAATTCAATGACTTAAAGCAACTCCGCTTATCCATTTATAAAACTGAAATCGTGTGTTACAAGCCATAATGAAAACCTTTTAAATGCATTAAGAACCGTTCTACAACACATTACAGAGGTTTCAAGTACGTTTTTTTTAAAAAAAAGCTACTGTGAGGTTCCTTTTTGGAAAAACAGTAGCGTCCGCTAACAACACGGTATTCAAATGCGATTGGGCGAAACGAGAGCCTGCCAATGAACTGTCAGCACGACACATAGTCACTTATCCCGTGCATACGTGAGAGTATTAACAAAACAATGGCAGGAAGGCCGGGAAGTCAGCTGTTTTAGGATTTGCTGTACCTGCCGCTGCGTTCGGTATGAAGTCAGCATCAGATAGCCGAGAGACTAATGAATGAACATAGCACTTAGCTGTCAATCACTCACCGTTTGATTGACAGCTGAAGACTTAACAGGGCTGTTAGCGCACCATAGAGGAGCACTGTCAGATTGACACAGTGGAGTGTGAGATACAGGTCAGTCTGCCTCCAGAGTGTCAGGACCTGATTTTATAACTGACGTTCACCGTATGTACGCTGGGAAAAATCACATCCTGTCCTCCGATGGAGGAAAAAATATGGGAATTTTATTTAAATAATGCTTGTTCAACAGCTAAAACAGTAACATGGCCAAAGGCAGAAATCTCATGTATGAGTGTGTACAGCAATTCCCTGTTTATAATTAATACTTCATTAGTGCAACATTAATGAGTTTTTATGCATCATCACATTTACAACTTTAATGTGAAGTCATTAACCTGAATTATGAACAGCTAAAAGATACAGAACGCTTTAAACCAACGTTTTATTTGTAAACATGAATCCACATGCTGCCGAATGTTATCGTACATCAAATCTTTTTGTCACAGAATGACATTTGTGAATTTCATCCTCCTGAATAATGATCAAATGAATTGAACAAATCATGCTTTGGCAAATGCCATAACGTAACAGAATATTACAAAACAACGATGGATACATTGAAGAAAGGGTCACCAAGGCATTGGCAAGTTAAGGTCATGTTGCACTTTTTACCGGGGCAACTTGTCACAGACTAGGCCAATTTCCCGGAAAGCTTGAAACCGGCTATTTAAAGTGATGGTTCACCCAAAAATTCAAATTGTGTAATCGTTTACCTGTCCCCTTGATATTTTAAACCTGTAGGACTGACTTTATTCTTTGAACACAGAAGAAAATATTTAGAAGACAGTAGTGACACCCATTGACTTCTATTACAAAGACACAAAACCAGTCCAAAGTACATAGGTGCAAGTTTCCAACATTCTTTAAAATATCTTTCAGTGTTCTGCAGGAGAAAGAAAGAAATACAGGTTTGAAATGACAAGAGGACGAGTAAAAATAGGAAGACCCCAATTCGTCAAAATATTTTCTTATTTTCTGTGTAAGAAAGAAAGAAATACGGTTTGAATGGTCAATGGGGAAAGTATACAATAGGATACCATCATTCTTCAAAATATCGTATTTTTATCAGCTAAAAATAACAAAATTTATATTTGAAATTTCAAGACGGAGAGTGTATTTTCAATATTTAGGTGAACTTTCATTGCAACAATGTTCAGTTTACTCCATATAGTGGGTCAGCACATATTAAATGAACCGTGGCTTTATCCCGAGCAATAATGGGGAAACCTCTAGCAAGAGTTCCAAGTAAGCGCACATACATAATTCATACATAATTAATATACGAATTTGGATTTTTTTTTATCCAAGGAAACTTAAAGTGAACCAAGATACAAATTCTTTATGCTAAGTCAGTAAGTTAATCAACACATGAACTACAATGAATTAACCCTACAAACCTAACCTAAGAAGTGTGCGCTCGAGTGAATACTAGAAAGCAACAGCCTACTTTCTAATACGTTTAGATGGCAAGCTCCGACACAAGGGACAAAAAAGAAAACAAACAGAAAATGCTTTTAAATCTGCTCGGTCCCCATTCACGTTTAGCAATGTTTCTGTTATCAACAGCAATTATCAAAACTAAATAAATAAGGGAAATGCATTACAATTCAGCCATCCTGAACAAAAAAGTGTGTGGGGGGGTTTGTCTGTGTCAATGGGGACATCAAGGCTGATTGTGGTACCACAGGACCTGCCAAATCCATCTGTTCATCTCATTTCACAGAGAAAGCACTTAAAACATTACCGCGAGTAAACATACAGCCTGTGTGTGGAAAGCAGACGTGTCGCTCCGTCTGCAACGCTGCCAGAAATCTACGACTCGTTTCAGCGGGCCTGTCCATTCACATGTGAATATTTCTTTTGGGTTCTGTGTGAGCCATTAAAAATGAAAAATAAATATCGTATGTTAAATAATAAATAATAATACATAAATAAGTAATTTGTATTTCCTTACAGAAACAACTAAACATCTGTTTTCCAGCAAGGCTTGAAAGGAACAAGCTAACCCCTGATAAAAGAAAATCTGACCAACTTTTCCATCCTTACAAGTTTTGTGTAACCTACACTGAAAAAACATCTCATGTGCCTTAGTAAATATTACAAAAAAACTGTTGCATTAACTATATACAATACTTATAAAATCTTTTGAAAACATTACATAGATTAAAATTGATTTTGAGTGATGAAATTATTTTTAACGGGAAAATATAGCAATCATTGAATACAAATCCTACAATTAATTCCTCTAGAATTAACAAATATCATCAATGATGTATTATAAATAAATTATAATATAAATATTTTGGTTAAACTGATTTACCTTTGACTTGTTTCCTCTGCTAACCACAAAAGAAGATATTTTAAAGAAAGTTTGTAACTTTAACACCAGTAGCACCCACTTACTTCTATTGTATGGACATAAAAGCAATACAAGTGAATGGTTGCCAGTTACCAACATTGTTCAAAATATATTCTTTTGCATTCTGTGATACAAAGCAAGGCACACAAGTTTGAAATGACAACAGGCTGAGTTAATAATGGCACGATTTTCAGCTTTGGTTAATTCATGTCTTTAAAGCCAGAAGTTCAAAACTTTAACATTATTAACCATAAAACAAAATCCATACAATGCATCAGAAAATTCAGAGTAATTCTCACCGATCTTTAAAAAAAGTGATCACTACAGACTCTTGAGACTTAGACCAATTCTTTCACAACATATACTCATGGACTCCCTTTATTCTTAATGATGTATCTGTTAAAATAAACGCACTGAGTGATCCCATTCAATGAAAATCAAATGGATAAAAACCATAAAAGCACATTTCTCTATAAAACACAGAACTCTACGCGAGGTTAAGCCTGCTTAAATTTCCATTTCATGACAACATTTAAGCTGAAGTATAAAGTGCTGCTCTAAGTGGCATAATTTGCATGCATTTTGTATCACACGTGAATACTGTGTTATAAACAAGTAAAATTCGAGCAACAAGTCATCTGGCTTGCTGGAACTCCATGGAAAATTGTGAAATGCAATTATGTGAGAATGTTCCATATATCATTGTGTGTGCTGTCTGCGGGGAGCACATTTGATTGACTCGTAATTAAGACTATATCCGAGCCATGAGAAGTGTGTTTAAAGAGTGTCTCGCCTTTGTGTGTTTAATGACACCCATGGGACACATTAAGAAACTTCACATTGGGGAACTCAAAACGCGTCTTTTCTTCCAGTGCTTACAATTTCCCTAAACGTTTAGATTCTGTATTACTTTGACACTTCTCCACCATACACAAGGACGCTGACGGACACTGTCGCCTCAATGTACAAACATTGAGAATTATCACATCTCAGTGCTCTCATTTACCCGCATCAATCAGAGAGTTACTATGGTAACCCAGCAGGATATATTTTTCATTGGTTTTCCATTAGATCTAATTTAAGATGTCGCCCTGAATTGCTCTCTCTCTGGGAGCTTTTCACACACGTTACTAGATCATTTAAGCCCACGATGAGTCTTCTTATGTCTGATTCAGCGTTCTGAAGGAAATCACGGGGTGCTGAATGATTCTGACATAGATGATGTCTTTGATTCCCGCTGCGCAGGACGTCTCCGGTGGGAAACGCTTTGAGATCAGAGCTAATTAATCCACATCTGAAATGCACTTTGAGCATTCAGCGGTTCCGCTTAAATGAGCTTTACAAATGTTTCTAGAATCTTTATTTCACTTAAGGCCTTATGTAAACACTGCTTTTGACAATTGCTCTCTGATAAACATGAAAGATGCAGAATGATGGGCAACATTCTACAAGTCTCATTAGCAAACACTGGAAAGGTTTCTATTATTTCTTATTGTTCTGTATTATAAAGCGAGGAATACATGTTTGAAATGGAAAGAGTAAAGTAAATAATGACATAGTCATTTATTTTGGAGTAAATTACCCTTTAAAAGCCAGAAGTTGTACATTCATTTACATATCCTAAGAATACATCACAAAACTCTGTGTAATTCCCACAGATGTTGACCAAAAACGGTTGAGATGGAGGAAACATCAAGATCATCAAAATTGGTCTCAAGACGTGTAAACTTTGATTCTGATGTAATAGTGTAAATACGAATCCAGTGATACAAATCAATAGAAATCAAATTGGTAAAACCATAAAAACACATTCCCAAATTACATTCTTAAACACAGACCACCACACACGCCTGATGTAATTTCCATTTCTACAAGTCTCATTAGCAAAAATTGGAAATGTTTCTATTAGTGCTAAAATTCTGAAAGGATTTATTTTGTTCATTTATAAAAGCACAAGATCTCAGAACCAGTGGGCAAGTGTTTGAATAAGCATCTCAGCGTTAAAATCTCAACAAAAGAAAGACAAGATAGATAGACACTGTGTAATATACATGAATGAAAGGGGTTTTAAAGACCTCTGTCATTTTACTGTTGAAAAACAGTTTTCGAATTAATAGTGTGTTCTCATTCTATATAAAAGATTGTATAAACCATTAACTGAATTGGCACTTCAGTATCAAATATTCCTTCCTTGTCCTGTTGTCCATCAAAGCAAAGCCCATGCATTTTATCTGTGTCATGCATGGAAAGCATTATTGTAAATTTGATATCCCAGGATGTACCATCATTAATAGAATGACCCATGTATGATCCATGCCACAAAACTCAAGAAACCCCATTTAATGACTATGCGACGTCCTGTGGTGCTGTCCCAAAAGGTAAGAAATTACTGTCTTGCACTAACTCTGGACCAGTTCCTCGATATTAGAACAATCTGCCCTTTACAATGGGTTTGGCAGACTCAGTTTCTATCTTTAAAAAATGCCTAAAAACTTGTGTATGTGCGTCTTAACCTAACCCACTGAAAACCTCCTTCGTTTCCCACTCACTCCTTCTTTCCTTAAAAGAAGAAAAAAGAACAAAGGAAACCAATATTAACCTTATTTCTCTGCCTTTGCTTTATGTAACTTTGTAACTGGTTGTAGGACCTTTAAGCCTATTGTTATCTTTGCCATTTACCGCCCCGTTGTCTGCTTGATGCTTTGTAAGGTCCTTCGGATAAGAGTGTTGGCTTAGTGCCTAAATGTAAATGTAAATATAGAAGAACAATTCACCTTTAAAAAAAATTTAAAGACGAAAAAGTATACTAAGTGGTCCCTGACTGATCCCTGCGTGCCCTATAGTAACAAGGACACGCTTACCATGCAATTGGATTCTATTCATGAAATATTAACGTAGAAAACAAATAAAGTTAGTTATTTAAATGATAATCTGAAGGACAGCTGTAAAAAAAGCATTTCAGAAAAGTTTAAGGTAACCTTAACAAACCAGTGAATAAGTCCCAAATACAAAACAATGCCTAAATGTTTGCTTGTCCCATTGGGACCCATTCAGACACAGCTTAAAGAAAGTTGCTTCCAAGAACCCTTAGCAATGAGACTCACAAGAGAAGCCACAGAGAGTTCAAACAAAGTGAGCAAAACTGTCTGGTTTGTGGAAAGGTGGCCAGTACTGTTAAATTGGAGTATATACAGTACCATAGCAATCCAGTTAAAATTGGAAAAGATTACGGAAGAAACTGGATAAAAGATACAGTAAGCGTGTTGGAAATGGCTCACCCCAGAATAACCTGATGAAGTGTTGTGATGCTATCATGCTTCAGGGTGCTTTCATCAGCAGCGTCTAGGAATCTTGTTAAACCAGAAGGATTGAAAGATTGTGCAAAATACTGCAAGAGAGCCTGCGTCTGTAAAGAAGAAAAAAGCAGAATGTTCATCTTTCAGTAGACCAAAATGCCAGAGTGACTCAACTCGAATGCCCCGCATTGACCCAGTCAAAGACCTGATCTAAATGCAGTAAGTATCTCTGGAACTCTTTGGACACTGCAAAGAACTTTTTAAAGTGTCATTTCGGTAGCTTCAACAGCCTTAAGCAAATCAGTATGGAAGAACCAAGAAGGTCTGTGATGCCGGGAGAAAGCTGCCTGTCAGCTTCCCACATCCATCACAGTGGCAGTTAGTTGGCTGGTCAAGGATCTCCAGGAAGTACGCAAAGTATTTGATTTCAAAGATTTCGGTCAAGTTGGTCAAGCGAGTTTTGAAGTCAAGCAAAAAATATTTCTCTTGGTTTTCCAGTCTGTATTCAATATTATTGTTAAATAAAATATCCCTGCCATTTGAAAGTGTAATATGTTTATTTTGTTCAACTTTTCTTCTGAAATTGGGACTTATGTGAGTAGTTTAGTTTGCTATGGATCTTTACATTAGCTGAAGGTCGATAGTCGATACATCAACTTCAGGTCATGTTCATGTTATTATCTACAATAATAATGATTGATTTTGTGTATAATGCTTCATTTTGCATGTTTAGTGAGTAATTTTAAGCATGCTCCTGTTCTTTACAGAGCAGTAGGGCTTTACAGGGCTGTCTTTCTACAGAAGGGCAGTAATGTAAATGATAAAAGTTAATTTATTGATGCAATTATATTTTATATTTATTTATATTTATTTATTTTGTATTATTGTTTATTAAGCACAAGAATTCAACATGTTTTTAGAGATTTCTAGCATATACTGTATATGGCATTTCACAGCTTTTTCATATTAATAAATCTGAACCTTATGATTTGTACTGCTCTAGTAATTCTAAGGGATTTTTATTATTGTTCTTGCCATGGTGTTTTATATTTCAGGTGTGTTTCTAACAAGTAATTTTTACATTAAGTATATACAATTAAATCCAGTACAGAAAAACTAAAAATATATTATATAAATACTATTAAAAAAATCATTCCAGCATGTTGGGTCAAAGATGTAACCCAAAAAGTTGGGTAATAATAACCCAACGCTGGGTTTGTCCATATTGGACACAGTGTTGGGGTACCAAAATAAGCTAATTTGGGTTATTTTAACACAGTATGTCTTAGATTGTACAACCAAAAAACTTAAAATTAAACACGATTAAATATATATTATTAAGCAACATAACAAATTACCACATTGATGGATATTAAACATTTAATATAAAGACTATAAAATAAATAAATCCAAACTTCAACAAAACTACACTTAAAAAAAGAAATTACTCAACTTAATTACGGTGTTTTTGCTGCGCAGCACGGACTAATTAATTAATTAACAAGTGCATTTATATGAAGTTCACAATATTTTTATTCATCTCCTATGTTTTTATACCATATAAATGTTAAACCAAATAAAACACTTACCAGGAGTTATTAATCCAATCAAAATGTTTTGTATTACAAATCTAAGTGTTTAAATTGCTTGAGGAAATCTTTTATTTACTGCTTCTATTTAGAAAGTGACAGTCACGAGACATGGAGGTGTTCCAGAAAGTAAAAGATGGCAACGAGATGGATGTCAGGGTAACGTTAAAAGATGTAAAGTACTTTATGACCATCAGGACTGTTTATACAAAGACATATCTGCTAAAAAAATGTGAGGCATGCTTTAAAACGTGTTTATTTGACAAGGCTAAAATAAGATAATTTCACGTAAGCATCAAGTGCTCATATCATTCTCATATCATAACACACAGAAGACACGGACCAATCACATGCTTCATACATACTTTGTGTAAAATATGCCATATGACGGATCCGTACTGCATCCGTACCGCTCTACGCAGTATAACCGCACTGCATATGGAGTTTGTGTGAAACGGCGTTACTTACAGTAAGTAAGAAACAGTGTTTTCCAAGCCTTCCACACCTAAAAGCGCACTGTCTTTGAAGAAAAAAACGTATTTAAATGTACCTTATTTTATGTCATTATCCACTGAAACAATAGAGACAAGAATGAGAAAAATATTCCCATCTTCACTCACACAAGAACCTAGTAAATACTGTATTCTGATTAGAAAAGAAGAATAAGACTAACTAAAACCCATTATGTTACCAGACAAAAGCGAACCACAGCGTTTTCGCTCCTGCCATGAAACACGGAGCAACTTTCCAATATTATATTCATTCTTTCAGCAAGAAAAAATCCCCTAACAGTATGAGGTATGTACAACACCGAGCATAAACTCAATGCCTCTGCTACATAATCTCAACATACCGAATTTCCTTATTCACAAGCGTGAACTGCGATAATAGTCTATCACTGGGAGTCCGAGTATTTCACAGCGAGTTTTTAGCTCTTGATTGATCACCTGCTGTGAAAGCTTCTCTTTACTGACCTTGTTGTAATATCCGTGTTGTCTTAGGCTTGTTTTGGCAATTTTTGCGGAACGGCATGCCAACAAACAACTAGGCCATTCTCTGGCATAGCTTCGACTCTGCACAGAGAGAAAACATGTTCCTTTACTCACCTAAGTGCGATACGAGGTTAATTTCTCCCAAGCTAGCCAAGCCATCAATTCAAATCAGCGCGGAGCCCTAGAGAACGCGTGGATCACTTATAGAGTGTGTGTATATCTCTAAAAGTGTGTGTCAGGGGAAATCCAAGACAACCTCAGGTGAAGGATTACCTAATCTATTATCTTATTTAAATCGATTAAGCTTTGTGAAGGGCGATACTTTCGCTTAAAAGTGCTTTCTTGTGTGTACTTGTATCCCACCATGAGCATGGTTGTCATTCCAGTTGTTTTAGGTGATTGCTGAGATGTTAGTTTAAGTAAAAAGCTCACCCCACTACTGAAAAAAGATTTACTGCATTTACCACATTCATATGGTTTCATTCAAATATTTAGTGTCTATCAGTATTTTCAAAAAGCAATATGTACATACACTTCAAATAAATTTCCTGTGTTTACTTTGTATTAATTAAGCAAATATACAGTTTTTTTGTGTGTATGTAAAAGAAAATCTATATATTGGTTGAATAAATGCTTATAATTTAAAATGATTATTTTTGTACAAAAATATCACACCATCTGCTGGAAATTTATTGAATTATTGTGATATTTTATACTGTTAATATTCTATAAATTAATATAACTTTTTTGTGAGGTTTACTAACCTCCTAACATAATTCAGTTACCTTAGCTCAATATCATCATTTTATTTTATATATACCTTAATCCTGTTGATTTGAACTTTGAAAATCTTTGAAAGTATATTACATTATTTTTATTGAAATTCTTAAGACTATGATGTTCTGGTCTACAATTTACACACAAGAAAGCTGTGTATGTCTTTGAATTAAGTTAATATACTGTTAACATTTTGTGCATAATATTTTATTTTTTTAATTCATACGTTTAAAAAATATTTCAAACATTTTGCATTAATTGCTGTATTTTCAAATGAATGATCTCAATATTTTCCACTGAAATAAATATATGATTAGAAGACTTTATTAAGTTTATATAACTGTTTAATTTTGTGAAATTTTAGAGGCCAAATAAAAGATGTTTACAGTGATTGCTAAGATGTTACTTTAATTAAAAAGCCCCCCACGCACTGAATTTTTTTCTCGGATTTACGGAAATATGGACACTTGTTTTGCACATTTTGTTTATTTTCTCAATGTCAAACACATTTATATGGTTTCATTATAATATGTTCCGATTATCTGACATACTTTAGAAACAGTAATGACTACATACTTTTTAAGTTATCATAATATAAATCAATAAAGTTAGATTTACAGTATAATTTTTTCTACAAAAACTTAAATCATGCAATTAAATTATGTAATTTTTATGTGAATTTGCAATACTACGATGTTCTGGTCTGTAGATATGGCTCAGGTTTCTACTTCAATACAATCCTAATGGAATTTTTTCTCCACAGGGTTTTATTATCCACCCGGCAAAAACCGTGAGTCAGATTGCTTTAAGAAGTAAGAGAACGGCTCACCTCAGCAAGATGCATGATTTGAGATATCATTTATGTCTCCAAGCTCAAGCAGCGTGAGGGAAGTTATGCATCAAAGCGTAATACTTTAGGTATGTGTTACTTGAGGCATTGCTGGAAATCTTTAACCCTGTAGGAGCAAAAACTAATACTTCTCAGCGGGTTCCCTTAATGAAGTCCTGATAACTTACATCACACCTGCACAATGTCAAAAAACACAGATGATCTCAGAATAAGTTTTGGTATACCGTGCATCCAAGTTTCACCCATTGTTACCTTTCTCAGAGGTAATCTGTTATTAGCGCTTTACATCAAGTATGTGAAGTCAGGGGTAATTGAGTTACGGATGTTCCCTGAATATAGGGCTCGGCTTTGGTAATTGCATTTTAGCACAGAACTGTAGGCTAAGATTAATTACACTTATGTTCCTGTTCTTCCAAGACTCTTATTCAGAGAACAAAGTGCATATACTGTGCAAACGAACGTTACCTAGAAAACGATACATGTATATATAAGATACACTGCCGTTTAAAGTTACAGATCATTTATGCATTCATATTTTTCCATGTTTTACATTAATAATAAACTGATGAAATAAATTATGAAATAAAAAGGAAACTATGGGAATTGTGTTAGTATTAAAAAAAAAATAGCATGTTCTATTTCATCATCTTCGATATAGCCACCTTTTATCAAACAGCTTCTTAAGGTCTCACCCTGAGATGCTTTTTTACGCTCTTATTGGCTGTTCTTTCTTCAAGAATGTGTCATAAGTCATCTTTTTTAAGAACAATGGAAAAAAGTTTTGGAATGGAATAACATGTGTTTGCTAAATTATCTGTTTGTCCATTAAACTCATTTCTTTCCTCAAATCAACCCTTGCATGTCGGTCTCACTAGATTAAAAAAGAACTTTATAAAACATGTAAACTTACTTAGAAATCATAATCTCCCAATTTAAAAAACATAAATATATTAGTGTCCTGATTAAAGAAATAACCATGATCACAGATTTATATTTTTGTCTTCAAAAGGAATTACGAAAATTAAAACAACACCTACACATTAATATTCTAAGATCAGAATCAGTGTGATTTAAACATTTAGAATTTAACCGACCACCTGTCTAAATAAAGAGATTAAACAAATATGTAAGGAATTAGTCAAAAACATGTTTAATTTGATAGTTCGCTGCAAAAATGTGTTACCATTTACTCTACCTCTAGTCATTTAAGCCTGTACGCCTTTTGTTTCTTCGAAGATCACAAAAGAAAATATTTTGAAGAATGTTGGTAACTGGCAGTCTAAAACACTGGATGCATGTCCACATTGCTTATCAGTAACCAACTTATTGCATATGTTTTCTTTTATGTTCTGCGGAAGAAATAGGTGGTACAGGATTCAAAAGTGAATTGACAAGAGGCCATGTCTGGTTTGGTATTGCAGGTGTAGGAGAGGTTTGGTTATTCACTGCCTCCCCCTTTAACCCCCGCTGGTACCGAGAATCGAACTAGCGACTTTGGGATCACGAGTCCAACACTCAAACAAACAGGTCACGACAACCCCAAAAGAACAAAGACAAGAGAGTGAGTAAAAATAACAGAATATTCTATTTTGGATAAAAACATTTAACCTTAACAACGTGTTGGTGAAATGTCAAAAAAAAAATATATTCTTAGTTTGTGTTTACACACACAAATTGGAGCTGGCATATCAAACTTTATGAGAACATTATAATTGTAACATTTAACCATTAAAGTAAATTAATAAATAATAATAATAAATAAAATTAGGCTTAAAATAAAATGCTTTACTAATGACACAATTTTTATTTAAGTATTAGTTATATTATTTAATTAACAATCATCAACTTAAACGCTTTTTCAACCTCATTTTATAATGACAATATTAATGATGAATCTTCTGTAAGCTTTAGTTCCAAAATGCTTTAACCAGAGAGCTTGTTTGATATATTAAGTAGAGCTGAAGTTCTAATCCGCAGGTGGTGTTTAATATCTGAAAATGCTTATATCAGGTCTTATCGCCATGTTGATCCTCAAACCCAGATGTAAGCAATTCAGTTGATACTTTTGTGAATCTCACCTCATATATAAGCATTCTGGGAGGGGACAGGAGCGGAACTGTGAGCCCAGGTCCATTAATCTGTGCCATCTGCCTCGCAAACCATCTGAATATTTGCATTTCCGAGAGTATCTTCCTGGCCTTGGCGCGGGGGTACACACGTATGTTTTTGTGCCATTGTGTGGGTGAGGGAAATTTATGGAGATTGACGTGACCGGCGCTCGACATCAAACGAATGAATAAATTACAGTCGAAGTTCTCTGGAACGCATTTACTAAATTATCCGAAAGAATGACTCTTCTTAAGTGATTTACAATTTACTCCGCTCATTAAGTGTAGGAGCTTCGGAATGAGTATTGTTAAGGGAGGTTTAACCTGCTGCGCTCGGAGAGGTAAACACGGAAAACGCTTTTTGCCGCTGCGTCGAGAGCAATTATTCACCATTTCCATCTGTCTGTTCTCTGTCTTGTACTCCCAGTAGAAATGTACTTAATCTAGTAATGGGAATCATGGGGAATGTAAGGATTCAGATATCCAATGATCCCAGTATTTTTACACAATACATTTTTAAAGAAAATGAAATTGAAACTCTATACCTTAAATGATATTAGCAGTCCAAACATAAATATGATTTCATCTCTAAACAGAGGAAAGTGCACAATACTCTGCAAAATGTTTTGTGTTGCTTATTAAATATCAAAAAAATAATATAATTATATTAACTTAAAGAGATATTTTAAAACATTAAATTATTATTAAATGAATTCTTCAATAATTGTAAAAAAATCAAATGGTTAATTCCTCTTGAATTTACAAATATTTTAAATTATGCAATGAATTTGTGAGTTCTAATAGGAATATTTGAGTTCACCAGATTTGCATAACTTTTTTTTACCTTACAAATACTCAAAACTAATTCAATATATTTACTTCATTTCAAAGCAATACTCATTTTAGAGTGCATTTTCTCAAAACCATCTCATTTCAAAGGTTTATGACTTCTTTGTTCTCTGCAGAAGATATTTTGAAGAATGTTGGTTGTCAAGCTGGTACCTGTTGATCTTGCATTCTATGGACCCAAAACCAATGCAATCAACTGTTTCCTTTCCCCCACATTGTTCAAAATATCTTCTTTTGTGTTCTTCAGAAGAAAAAAAGTCAAACCGGTTTAAATGTCAAGAGTGTGCGTAACTGCTGACACAGATTTCATTTTGGGATGAACTAAACAGATTTATGCAAAAGGTGTGCTTACACTTTTTACAGACTTGCCGAACACAAATGCATGCCATCCATCATTGATTCCACTTATTTTTAGAATACAACAAAATCTTTTCTTTTTCCCAGATAGTTCCAACGTCTTTGTCCTGAACAACTTCCTCCAAGGGCGGTGCATGCTAAACACAATGCCGCATTATAATGAACTACATTTCCATTTGTGACAATGTGATATTGCTGTAAAACTCTGAGCAACTGGAACTCGCAATAGCTGATGTGGGTGTTTAACACAATACTGTAAGTAATTAGTTGCCTGTACGCCTTAGATAAGGAGAAAAAAGCCGGCTTTGATGTTGATTACGTGTTATCTTAGCGTAGAAGTGACGAAATTAAACGCTGCCTGTTCTGAGACATGAGAGGAAAATATCTGCAGTCTTACGTACAATCTCACACAGTTAAATGGCAACTTCTGATATGGCAAGCAATCGATTTCTCTAACGTTCTTATCAGGCACATATGTGAGGCTGAGATTGTTTCCTGGAGGCGGCGCTTGGGGTTTAAAATGCGACACGCCTGTAGTCGAGTTAATGTAAAGTTGCGTTCCTTTTTGTGCACCCCTGCACGAATAAAACAGAGGAATTATGCATATAGGGCTGACATGCAAATGAAAATGCTTGCTTACAGTGGAAACATGATCAACTCCTATCTAGGAGAAAGGGACTGAATGTTAAGACACAAATAAGAAATATGGGGCATGACAATGAGTTATGTTAATATTGGAATATGAATACACGATAACGTAGAAAATGGAATTTATGGAGCTATGCATTATCTAGTGATTGAATCACATAGGATATCCGTATAGTTCCCTATGCATCAGGATCCTGATAGGTGATTTGAACTTCAATTGTGTGTTTATAGTTTCTCTGTCTCTGTTACACAAATGCCAAAGTACAGACATCAATCTATATGTATGTGCTTATATAAATCGAATATTGTTTCCCTCGGCGGCATTCAAAGGGAAAGTTGTTTGCATATAGTGAGTCCGACAGTCGGAGACGGAAGAAGACATTTTTTTTATTTATTTAACCTACTTTCCTTTTTATTTCATATTATTTATAAGTAAATTCAATATAAAATATACAGGAATTTCTTCATTTTGGTCTGTTGCCCTTTTGCTTTATTGAGAGAATTCTCTCTGGCAAGAATTAACTCCAAGTTTGTGTGAAACCTTATGATCCATTTCAGCCCAGCATGATTTGAGAATGATCCATCGTGCTTATGTTAGTCGGTGGGAGCAGAACAATCTGTGCTTTTCAGAAGATGTTAACACGATCACTTCAACAAATTATCTGTTTAACTTCTGTGGAATCTATTTCTTGGTTTTACTTTAAATATAAATATATATTTTGTACATATTATTTACCTAACCTGTGTAATTTCAAACATGTATGGCTATCCTTCTGTTTCAGAACACGCATATATTTAGAAGAATGTCATTAATTGAAAACCAATTGTCATCATTGACTTTCACTGCATGGACATGGATAGCCTTAAACTAGATGTGTATAAACAATCAATTCTAAAGTCATATTTCGCCCAAAAATTTAAATCCTGTTATAATTCGATAATAATTACAAATTAAAAAAAGGTCAGTTATAAAAAACCAACGGTACTCATAACTTCATTTTAAAAAGGTTCGACTAAAATTGAACTTAATTATCATTAATTATCATTAATTCAACATTATTCAACAATGACTTTATTGTTAATTTATTTAATTCCAGGCTTAAATGTGTTTTTTTCTGCAGCTCAATTGGGCATTGCATCATAAGTGCTAAGATAATAGGTTTAACCCCAGATATGACACATAATAATAAAATATATGCACTGAATGGACTACAGAGTAAATCGTTTTGGATGATAACAGATACATAAATATGTACATTAATATTCATCCGAGCTTTCAGCTAAGATTTAGTGTTGCACCCCATTGTAATATAATACAGCTATGAAATACAGCAGATTTTTTGGTTAACCAAAGACAGATGAGTACACAATAATTCATGCTATGAACATTGTCATCATATAATTGAGTTACGGGTACTGTACTAATATATAAAGTATTTGGAATTGCCCTTGAGAATCAATAAGCGCCTCAAAAATCTATCCAAATCGGGGACTAACAGATGCAGCCGTTAAAACACAATCTAAATCTAAAATCTGCCTTTCATCAAAAATGTATTTAATGTCACAATCCTGATCCCGGGCCAGATCATAGGCCAAACGCACACAACCCCTACAGATGCATTACTACATGCTGGCATTTAAAGATCAGCAGATTATGGCAGTGACGCTAAGACAGTAGCGGCAGGATGGTGCGGTGGATTATTGAGTGGATTAAATGAATCTGAGAGATTAAAACTAAGATGCTGTAAGTATGTGTGTCTCTATGTCAGAACCGCTGTGCCTCTCTCATAATCCTCATGCTAAAGAGATGCTAGCTGGTCTGCTTTAACACGTGCTCATTTACCAGCGGTTCAGCTAACAGACGAGATTATAGGCCTTTGATTTACAGATGCTAATGTTACAGCTGCCATGTAATAGTGAATGACCTTAGTGAATATTCAATCTTTTTGCTTTTCATTGAAACACATAGGATCGGAATGAGGTATTCAGACCCAAATAAGAAGGTACATATAAATATGAAAATAAGACGAAGATGTCAACTGTCTGTCTCAGCAACCACAGATGTTCGAAAGAGCATGGGATGTGGAAATCCATCCGTCCATCTTTTCATCCATCTATCCATTTATCCATCGGTCATCCGATCAGTCCATCAGTCTATCTATCCACCATTCCGTCCGTCCATCCATCCATCCATCCATCCATCCCTCATTCCATCAGTCAGTCCATCCATCCATCCTTCCATCCATCCATCCACTCATCCTTCTATCCCTCCATCTTAGCACCGTTCATCCATCTATGATTCTATCAACCTATCAGTACATCACATTTCTCCATCCGTCCATCCATCAGTCCATCCATCTGTCCATAAACCCACCATCCAACCTTGTCCGCCCATCCTTCTGCCATTGATCTATCCATCCATCCATCCATCCATCCATCTATTCATCAGTCCATCCATCCATTTGTCTATCCATCTGTCTATTCGTACCTCAATCCATCCGTCCGTCAATCCGTCCATCCTGCCATCCATCCATCCATCCATCCTTCTTTCCATCCATCCATCCATCCATCCATCCATCCATCCATCCTTCTTTCCATCCATCCATCCATCCATCCATCCATCCATCCATCCATCCATCCATCCATCCATCCATCCATCCATCCTTCTTTCCATCCATCCTTCTTTCCATCCATCCATCCATCCATCCATCCTTCTTTCCATCCATCCATCCATCCATCCTTCTTTCCATCCATCCATCCTTCTTTCCATCCATCCATCCTTCTTTCCATCCATCCATCCATCCATCCATCCTTCTTTCCATCCATCCGTTCGTCCGTCCGCCCGTCCTTACTTCCATCAATCTTTCCTTCTTTCCATCCATCCGTTCGTCCGTCCGCCCGTCCTTACTTCCATCAATCTTTCCGGTATCCATCTACGAACCATCTATCCATTTGCCTGTTTTTCCATCCGTCCATCAATTTGTCCATTCTTTGTTCAGCCAATCTGTCTGTCAACTCATCAATTTATCCATAAAGCCATGCAACCATCCATCAATTCCATCCTTACTAGAAATCCTATAACACACAGTATGGTGATAAATAACATAGCAGTCCTCTTAAACTTGTATTTTTTATACATTTTGCTTGTTCTCTCAGTCCTCCAAAACATCCATAAATATTAACAGGAAGATTGTATTGAATTCCAAACACAATCTCACCTCTTCCGAGCCGCAACAAAAATTCAATCTTACACTGATTTGTATATTGATGGTATGTATCGATGATAAAAAAACAACCACATGATAATGGTTTTCATTCAACGTTCAGACGGTTGTGACCCACCCAGATGTTTATAATTCATCTGAATGATACACTGCATGATTTCCTCCTGATCTGTAATCAACAATACCTGTCATTCAACAGTAATTTAAAAGGGCTAGACCAAAACTTATGATTAGATTAAATTTCAAAGCAGGTTTTCCATCTGCGCTCGAGCAAATAACATGCGACGCACTCCTGTCTCTATCCACAACAAAATGATCACAGAGCAGTATGTACTTTCTATTTCATTAAAAATATATTTAACTCAGATCACAGATGGTTTCTGAGCGCAGGGATCTTTTTCTAGTTTTTAGGCTGGTTCCTGTTGTCAGGGAAGATGAAATCACTTTCGTGTAAGCTCAACAGGTGTTGAGTTCCCAGCAAAATAAAGCACATCAAAAATCTACCTTGATTATACTATAAGAAACTGGTAATAAGTGTACACCGAATGCAATGAAGAGAGTAAATTACTCTAGAATTTCATGTACTGTACCTTAAGAGACACGTAATGTGTCTTATGTCAGTTTCAAAGCGATTTTACAGCTGTCATCCTTCAAACGAAACTGACCTCAAGGAAAAACAACAAGAGGGAGAGAGTATTGGCGGAACGGCCAGCCATCTGTCACGGAACCGGATTACGGATGTCTTCTGTGAATGATGAGAAAAACAAAGAGGAGAACTCGCCATGTTAAAAGAAATGGCATTTGCTTTAAAGTTATTAGTAATGATGGCACTGAAATAGATGACAATGATCTCAGACAATAAGAATAACAATACTGTCGATACAGATTTTTTTGTTGCAATACATCAAAAAGGTGCGAGAATTGAAAATCATTGATTGATGGGAAGTGAATCATTGGAATTCTTAGATAGAATGCTTAAAAAAGAGATGTCATATTCAGGAGAGAAGTCATCATGTTATACTGTAATACACAATATCAAAACACAATGGAAACACGCGATGTGACACAAACGACAAAAAAGGAAACTATGAAACTATTTGTCATCCTCATAACAACTGTACCCAAGTTTGTTTCTTCATATGCGGTATTCATTTCATTTCCCTCCCTTCAGGTAGACTCCCGGTGACTGTTTCATGATGCTTTTCCTTCATTCTTTATATCCATCAGTCACTCAAGCTATGCCACCCGGCAGCCCTCAAGCTCTTACTGTCAATCCCTAAAATGTCAGAGGGAAAAATGGTCTGACCTTGTTTTTCTCCTAGATTCCAAAAATTGGTGTGGTTCGCGGCAAACATGCAGAGTAAACATTGATCATCATTGCGTGCTAGTAACCTAAATGTGTGTATGTGTGTTTACAGGTGTGAATGTGTGTAAAGGTCACAAGTATTACAACAACAAAAAAACATATTTAGAAGACTTTTGCTGTACTGTACCCATTAAAATTATCATCGTGTCTTTGTTTACTCATCCTCCTGGAATTTCGAACATGTTTGACTTTCTACACAATATACAAAATAGATATTTTGAAGAAAGTACAGCAGTGGCAACCATTTCCATCTACTGTGCACTACCAGTCAAAAGTTTTGGGACACTTGATTCTCATTATTCAAAACGATTTTGGTCTGAAAGTTATGCCTTAATGTTTGAAATTTGTTTATTAGACAAAAATATAATTTTGCAAAAATACAATGACAGATCTTGGATTTATTCAATAAAAAATGTTTTTGAAATGGATGAATTCAACTGATTTTTTACAATTCTGATCAGTTATTATTATTTATTATTATAAAGTGTGGAAAAATATGGATGTATAAGTGAGTAAGTGTCCCAAAACTTTTGACTGGTAGTGTATGGTAATAAAACAGTGCAAGGTGAGTGCCAGTTACCAACATTTTTTAACATATATCTTCTTTTTGGATTTTACGGAATAAAGACATAAATAAAGTTTTAAAATGGCAAGAGGTTAAGTGACGACACAATTTCATCCTTAGGACAACTATCACTTTAAATGTTATAATGTATACATATATAACATAATGTACATAAATATATATATATATATATTATAAATACTATGTAATATATATATTTCATGCAGCCCTATTAGCAGTCTAAGGTTTCCGAACATAAACATATTTAAAAAATCTTTTGATCTGAAGATGTATACGTCTATAAATCTGTTTCACAACAGATGGGCACCTCAAACACTCATCCATCTGGAATGCTCTATTTCAAACATTTCCTACCCACTTCTTAAGTTCTATCCTTTGATTCTTACTCGCCAGTGTTGGATGTGACTTTCTTTTGAGACCCTAAAAAGATGCAACAAAAAGGCCAACATCTTCACTATCACAGATGAAAGTGGCACTTGGCGGGTATTTCTCTGTAAGGCTGCCAGTTTTGAACCAGTGAAGGGTCTGCTTCTCAAAATAAGAACTCTGATGTGCTTGCCCTCGTGTTGTTGTGCATCAAAGCTGGCCACTTCTGTGACCTGGTTAGATCTTTAGAAACTTTAGAAGGGTAGCGTAAGTGTACAAAATGTTTCAACAGGGTTTTTAAATGTTTTAAATGAAAGCATTTCCATGTGGCTTTAAGAGACTATCATGAACTGAAATTTGTTATCCTTAACCATAGTAGGTTGAACAGAACGATACCAAGATGTTATATCGACACTTTCATTATTAATTATGTAAATACAGATTTACTTAAGCATGTATTTATAGACTAGCTACACCATACAGTGGGTCCTTTAAGATCAAATTCAGTCGACAGATGTTTTTAAATCTAGAAACTCATAACCTTTGGTTCATAATATAACATTAATTCTCAGATGTTTGCACGTAAGTTTTACTTTTTAAAGTTGGAAGCACAAAAAAGCGATCTCTTTTCTAAATGAAGGCGATTCCCTTCCGTGTATTTCTCTCTTAAATCTCGATCGCTCCTATCCTTTTCCTCATTTCACTGGCCACGTTCCGCTGTCCTGTCCGGCCCTAGAGGGAATTCAATCCAGACTCACTAGATTGATTTCATGTGGCTCAGCTCATTTTCCTATGACCCGCACCGACATAACCGGGTCAACTGGGAACTGATGCGCTGTTTGACAGGTTGTCAAGACTGAAACTTTTCATGGATGCAATAAGACGTGATAAGCACATCTCCAAATCAACAAGATGCATGTACACGAGTGCAGAAATACTTCAGATGAAAGTCAAAATAAAATGTCTCTTGCTCTTTTTATTATTTTGAATATAGTTACCTTTATTTAGGTTATCTTAATATAGTGCAAGAGCTCAACTTTGTTATACTTTTAAATATGCACGTATGTTCAGACTTAGGTCTTCCTGAAGTTTATTGTGTTTTTACACTATTGTGGGTTATTTAAGGTGCAGACTTTAAGAGAAGGATATTCACCTGCATAAAAGATTCATGCAAGCACAGCAATTTTGGCAATATTTAACTTCTATACATTTATATGAGCAAAGAGATTTATTTAAACATGGTGCTCAATTAGCATTTGGAGGACTGGGAATTTTACTTGTATTAATACCAACTACTGAAATTTTGGTTCTGCAACAACACTAGACCTTAACCTTTGACATTCGTGTGAATATATTTACATTACATTTGCATTTAGGCATTAAGCTTTTAATCAAAGCCACGTACAAAGAATTGAGGAGACAATAAAGTGGTAAATAGAGAGATTACAAAAGGTGAACAAGTGCTCCACTGAGGTAAAACTAAGTTACACAAGGCAAGAAGAAACTTGTAGGAGGGGGGCAAAGGTTAATTTGTTTTGTTTTATAAAGAATGAGAACGTAAGGAAAGAGGTTTAGTGAGTTAGGTGTAGACAGAACAGATGATTTCTTGGCACCTTTTAAAGATAAAGTCTTCCTTTTGGGATGGCACCACAAGACATTATTGAATTCAGATTTGGACCTTTAAATGTAGGTGATGAGAAGCTCTGCTATATTAAGGCCTTTCTATTTATCATTTTTAATGCTTTTGTATGTTCAACAACTTTAAGCTTGTATATCATGCACTTTAAGGGATCTCAATTTCCATAGAGAAAAACCTTGATTCATATTGATGCAGCCCTACTTGCGGTTAAAGGTTTCTGGATATCTGATTTTAATGTTGTTCAGTACTTAAAAAAAAAAACATTTGATCTGAAGGTGTGTGCTTAGATGTCTTAATAAAATGGACAAAAATATAAATCAGCAAAGTAACATGTCATTTTCATGACAAAATCAAATTTAATAATTTATTTTAAAACACATTTTATCACAGTTAATAAAAATTGCACAATAGAAATTAGAAGGAAACATTTCTGAAAGTTCTAGTGAAAAGATTACACTGAAAATTATCAAAAATAATATATTTTTTTATATTTGTTAGTTATAACCTAATTCCCAAAGTCCCCTTTGTTCATAATTTTTATGAGTGTATTATTATTCTTAAATCTGACAAAATATGAATGCATAAGCAAATAAGTGTCCCAAAACGTGTTTGTCATGTGTGTGATGTGTCAGTCTAGTGGTATATATCCTATTTATATATAATACTTGTAATCTAATCCAAGCAAACTGCTAACTGAATTTAGGCAGTGTTGACAATGAATTTTCACTCCCATCATTTGTGTTTAATGGGAAACATTAATAACCCTGACATGAGACTCCGTGACTTGATCTTGCATATACAGTTTGTATTTAAAGTAAACCTGGCTTTAAAACCTAAGAGGGCACATCCTTCTCTTTAATAGGCATGGTGTCTTTGGCTACAGTCTATCATCTGGTTAAAAAAAGAAATGAAATCCAACAGGAGCAGAAACTGAAAATGAGAAACAGAGACACAAAACTGAAACCGAGGTGATGAGAGATTTGAGACGGACTGAGGACCAGAAAGACAAAACTTCTGTCAGAAATGTCAAACAAATTCACCGTTCTAATGAGAAGCCCCATTTCTAAAAGCGACGGTGTAAAATGCCACATCAACCTAAAGTCTCAAGAAAAACTGGACCTTGTGGCCCTCTTATGACAGATTAAACATAAATCCCAGTTGTCTTTCCTTCTGCCTTCCGACATCAAAATCACCTGGGTATCTTATTGAACTTGAAGGAGATTTTAATATGTTAAGAAATGTTTGCACAAAAGTGCCCATCAAACAAATCTAAGGGATGGACTTTTGTTCTCCAAGGTCCTAAAATCCCAGGGGGCTTCGGGGACGGATTTTACTCTGTGCTGATTTTCGATCTCATTGCATAAATAAACCATATCAAAGTAACATTTAAATCAACCAAAGCTCTTCTAAACACTCGGAAAAGCCTCCCGGAGGAGTTCCCGTGTGTCAAGCATTCCGACACTCGGGATATTTTCAGTGATTACAGGCATTAAGGATGTTAGTGTAACCCGCCAAACTGGGTCAGGAAACATTCGGGCGTCTAACGCATGACTGTCTTTGAAATGTGTGCTTCTAGAACACATAATGGTCTATTTTCATATTCAGGCCAATGTGTGGTTGAATACACATAAATAATGTTCATGCACTTATGTTATAAATTGCTCTCGTATTAAGAATGCAGGTTGGGTTACTGAATTTAAGATCTGCATTTAAATGCTTTGAAGAGAGAAGTGAAATATTCAATACCACAATTTAACTCTGCATTTATGAATAATAAAACAATGCAAATTTTTTTGTAAACAGCTGAAATACACAGTATTAATCAGGTTATTTAAATGTAAAAAAACAAGAAGCAGAGAGACTTAAATATTCTATCTCTGTCTTATTTAACATTCCAAACTGCATTGTGGCTGTCATCGAATATGCTGTCTCAGCTTTCCGGGAGAAGCAGAGGTTAGACACGCACAGGTCAAAAGAAACAACCTCACACGTGTCGAACTCCATTTCTTCCACACAGACTCGATGGAACCATCCTGACGTTCGCTCATCCCCTGTTTTCCAAGCTCTTTTATTCTCTCGTATGAAATGTGAGCTGTTCAGGTGCTCGCGAGCGGCAACCGCACTGTAATGCTGGATTAATATTTAAAGACACGGTGGTCTGGTATCGATCATGTGACTTGCTGGACATGCACAAGCTTTCACGAAAGGTGCAAACGATACAAGGATCATCCTCAGAATAAAGGGCTCAAAGGAATGTTGACATAATAGATCATTAGGTCATCCAAAAATAATGTTGTTTTTTTACTCATCTTCTGACCCTTTTACCTTCTTTCTTCTGCAGAACAAAGAGAAAGATATTTTGAAGAATGTTGGGAATCGTCACCCATTCACTTGCAATGGTTTTGATGTCAAAGCAATAGAGGTGAATGGGTGTCGCTACTGTTTAGTTTGTTTGTTCAAAATATGTTTTTTTTGGCTGAACTATCACATTAAGTGTATATGTCTTTCATTTATTCCACATATAAAAAACGTACGCTATTTACCAGCAGAAGCAGCTCATAAAATTTGTTTCTTGAAGCACACACTGTAAAAAATAATTTTTGCGCTTTTGTAAAAGTACAAAAAATTAATAGGTTTAAAATCTTTTTAAACTTAAAATTTACAGTTTTTAATGGAAATAATTTTTGTTTCCCTAGAGTTGTCAAATATTTTTTTGTAATATTATGTAATAAAAGAGTGTTTACTAATGAAATCCTTTATAATATACGTCTAATATTTTTAGGTGAATTCTAATAGAAATAATTGAGTAATTAAGTAATAACTTTTTGGGAAATTACACCAAACTTAATCAGTATACTTAATTAATTTCAAAGCTTTAACATTTATTAATTGTTGGTCTAAATTGTTTAACGTAAAATCCCAGCAACATTTTTTGAGTTCAGTTTCCTTAACTTGGGGCCTCCACTAAGCTTCAAGATTTCTTCGAACCGGCAGGTTATTTTTAGTGTGTGGTTATTTTAACATCATAAAAACATCTAAGTAGTGGCTAGTCATGAAGCCGGCAAACATTTTCTTTATAGAAAGAGTAACGGGTAGAGCAGGGTTTCAATTCCACAAAAGGTTGCAATCCGCTAGTCTAGCATCACATGTTCATATGACTTGAGCTTTGATTTGTGGATAAATGAAATGATTCTGAAGTGCCCTCTTGTTATATGTATATGATGTATGGTATATGAATAAATAAGAGGACGTCTCCTGCTTTTCATCAGCCATTCAATCAGCGCTCATTACAGAGTCTTTTGAAGCATGTGCTCAGTGTATGATGCTGCTTTTAATGAGACTATACGCACGCACACGCACACGCACACGCACACACACACACACTGCAAGTGCGTTTAAACAAAGGAAACAAGAACAGAAGAGAGAGAAAACACCGGTTTTGTTGAGGATGCTTTGTAGGTTGCGATTTGTGTTTATTTAATGTGCTGTTTTTGTGTGATCGTGCCGGTGTTTGGCTGAAAGAGCAGGAACAGGAAATAGTGCAGATGGTGCTGACTGACTCTGGCACTGCGGAGAGCAATCATGCTGATCAGCGGTAGTGGCAAAAACACTGGTCACACACACACACACACACACACACACACACACACACACACACACACACACACACACACACACACGCACACGAATACACAAACACACACACAAACACAAGCAATGCTGAGCATCAGACCTCCATGATGTTAACCCCAGTTCTTTAAAAAGCCCAATTATGACACTTTGCCCCCTAGTGGTACGGACCAAATATTTTTCTATAAAGTTTTATGGAACAAGTCAAAAAAGTTTGTATCCCCACTGTACACTATTTGCACTAAATAACAGTTAAATTGTCTGTGAAAACCAGGCTTAAAACATAAAATCATATTTTGAGAAAACGAGCGTTAAAACTATATTTAATCTAATATTTTACCTTAATATCAATCTTTGACCTAGCTTTACTCATTTAATATTACAAAAATCTATGAAATATTCTCCTTTTAAAAATGTCCTCACCTGGTTTAGAAGGATTTTTTGTATAAAAAAGCAAATCACAAAAATTATTATACTAAAGTTTTAAAATAAAATTTTTCAGGTAGGATCACATATGCGTAAGATCATGATAAGTATATTTTTAATATGAATTATTCTTTAAATATTATTTCAGGGCAAAAAAAAGCACCATTTAATAGTTCATTCATATTTTGTTTTGATTATGAACAACGACTTTATGCAAGAAACATTAAAATATCTCAATACTAGGGCTAGGCAATGCAACATTACTTGTAAAGGCCTAGAAAGAATAATGAAACAAATATATAATAAACAATAGAAAATAGAAAAAAAAAATTGTGCAAAAATAACAAAAATTTTCTTACAATTATTCAACAGTTTTATAATTAACAACACACTGTCTGGGTTATGCTTTTAACACATATTTTGATGTCGATCTGTGCTGAATAAATGAAAGGGATAACACGAGTTCAGCTAAACACAAAACAAACACAAAACAAACATAAAATGTACCGTGCACACACATATTTGTAAACACACTCTAAACCAAAACATCTTGCATAAACATGACTATATGCGTTAACAAATGTGGAAGGTTTTCCTCAAATAGTTATTTCTTCCCCAAATAATGTTTTAAGTAGACCCAACACATGCACTGTTTTCTTACAGGGTCAAAAAGTTTCACATTGATTTGCCCTTGTGTGTGTGCATGTGTATACGTGTCTCCAGGACCTGAGCTATCAACATTTATGCGGCATGGCAAGGTGAGAGAAAAACATCTGGTGTAACTGAACCTGGCTGAAAAAGCACTGGTCACAAGCCATGACCACTTAAAACCAGTACACACACACACACACACACACACACACACACAGAGCTGTCAGACGCCTGGACTGCCGGTAAAACCACTGGTGGAATGTCAGAATCACTTACAACATCCTGACTCTTACAAAGGTGTGAGCTCTCTCACTTGAGCATACCACACACACACACACACACACACACACACACACACACACACACACACACACACACACACACACACACACACACACACACACACACACACACACACACACACACACACACACACACACACACACACACACACACACACGTCCAGCCTGTATCATGGTCCAAACAAGCCTTCACCAAGATTCGCACCTTCAAACTAGCTCTCCAGAAACAAACTCCCTGGTTGTCCGCTCTGGGGCTGTCTCAGCGGGAAAGAGGAGCTTTTCAAAGCTTTAGAGACTCCAACACAGCTTCTCACACAGTCCGTCTATACACTACACACAGAAACAGCATTTGCATGTGACAGACTCCACTGGGCCCGATTTCAGACAGCTTTCACTTCATCCCGGTGTAAATCAATGGGAAAGATATGGAACAGCATAACGTACAATCCATATTATATGATGACTTAAAGACAACATAAAATAAAACAAAATGTGCACCTGTTGTGCTATTTAATGTGTTTTCTAAAAACTGAGACATGCATTTTGGACATCCATCCCAGAATTTAAAGAGAAAACTGTCAGCATTTATTTAACCTCACATTTTTAGAACCTGTATGCCACTCTTATTTTAGAGATACAATGTTTCTGTGGTTTTGTGACTATATATTGGAAATCACTGGGGACCTGTGTTGTTTGCTTAACAACATTCTTCAAAATACCTTATTTTTGATGTCCGAAAAAATAATCATCTTTAAATTGAAAGTCCAACCAAATTGAAAACTGTCATGAATTACTCACATTCAGGTTGTTCTAAATCTGTTTATATACAATAGTTTGGTTGAAAACAAAAGATATTTAAAAGAATGTTGGTAAGTGTGATTTCAGGCGATTATTGACTAACATATTAGAAAAACATTAAATGGTTCTCAAAGAAGTGATCTTTCTTAAAAAAATATGTTTTAGCATTAAACCGAACAAGGAATCTTATATAGACTTGGGAAAACTTCACAAATATTTACAATATAATGCATTTCTGCATGATATCCATTTAATTGTGAGTAAGTTATCTGATTAAAGTACACCTTACAAATGTCCTCGTTTATTCACAGCCATGTTATTCAAAAGTGTGTGACTCTCTGTTTTGTGGAACAAAAAAATAAGGTATTTAGAAGAATGTTTGTAACTATAATTCTAAAAAGAAAAACATTAAATAGACCTTAGAGGTGCCCCAGAACCCCAACATTTCGTTGTTCAACCAAAATAATTATACATGTTTGGAACAACTTGGTTGTATAATGTAAATAATGTAATATGAGGGAATTTTTTGGGGATGTACCAACCCTTAAATTGAGAGTAAGTGTTCCAATTTTACACTTCATTGACACATTAAGCTGTAAAATGATACACTATTAATGTGTTTTCAACACATCTGCTTTGCATCATACACTGCACACACACATTCTTTAAACTTTGATTATAATTTAGAGAGACACGCGGGGCATCGCACAGACAGCACACCTACAGGACCCGCACATAATATGCCAAAAAAATATACTCAAACTGCAGGAAAGAAAAGCACATGGTTTACCTAAGGGCCTCTGTCTCACACACACGCGGATCACCAGAGGCTGTGCGGTTCTGTAGTCAAGGGCACTGGAACAAACCCGAACTGGGCCTGCGGTATTCATCCCCTGTGGTCATCTCCAACATTTTGCATGGAAGAAAATAACACCAGCGTGCGAGAATGTGTGTCTGTGCCGACGTTCCCCATCAGCAAGGAGAGGGAGATACGGCTGGGAGTCGACTGTTGTGCCATCTCAATGCAAGCAAACAATCCTCGCTCCGGATATTATGCAGTGTTGATCATTTCCCACATCTCAAATGATTAGTAGCATTACATATGCACACATGGAGCTCATTTAGTAGTAATCTGGAGCTCTGATGGAGCTGCTATTAATAAACCGGCCTGTGACCCCAATGCTCGCCCTCAAAACTAACATCCTTTAAGAGTTGAGGAAGAATTCACTTGCACCCTGAGGGTAAGCATTTAAAGCTTGGGTCTGAGGGTTTAGGAAAATGTAGGAACGGGAATAAGTC
The DNA here is from genome assembly GCA_033220385.1 of Triplophysa yarkandensis. Taxonomy (NCBI): domain Eukaryota; kingdom Metazoa; phylum Chordata; class Actinopteri; order Cypriniformes; family Nemacheilidae; genus Triplophysa; species Triplophysa yarkandensis. The sequence continues at coordinate 16,512,287 of CM065655.1, forward strand.
GTTGATCTATTTGTTGATCGATTCAAACTCCAGCGAAAACTGAACAGGGGCCATTTTAAGTAAAACGAGTGGGTGCTTTCGGAACTTTCAAAGTGCGTTGGTGACATCCTCACAGTTGACATCGCTCCCGGGCTATCATGTTGAAATTATAGGGATGTGCGAGATGCCGTGACTTTTGCGAGAGGTGCTTCCTGGCAAAAGCTCTAATTTAGAGCAACCAAACAATTCGAAGCTAAAAAAGAGAAGAAATAACTGACTTTGAGATCAACATAAACAGTTTCTCTCTGTCTAACAGAGCCGTGTAGTTTGCCAAGAGAAGCTGTAATTAAGTTTGCAATTAACCCGGGTGTAAAATCCGGTTTATGATTATTGCAACCCCAGTCCAGCTAAACACAATGAACGGCAATTAATAGAAATAATAAAATATGCATGAACTCATAAAGCGGAGCTGAAAGAGAATCAGAAAACACAATGATCATTCTTCGTGCGTACACGCATCCTCGCAAATGAGACGGACGAGGCCTCCTAATGGCAATAAATTCGACATTTCAGCCACACAATCGCTTCGTGAACGCAGGCTTTGTAGACTTCCTGTAGGGCAGCGCAGGAAGAGCGTGTCTAACGAACCTGCATCATTAATGCGGATAATTATCATAAATTACAGAAATTAGCATGAAATTAGCATGGCATCAGTCCCTGTGACGCTTAGAGACGCCGGAAAGAGACACAACTGGGAGACCGTGGGTTCAAGCGCTGCTAGCCGCGGCGTTACCGTTAGCATTATTATTTACGCGACGTGATACTCCTCTGTTTTGACGGTTCATCAAAGGCAATAACATTTGCGGATCGACTGCGATGGGCACGCCCGTGTAACCATGTGAATAATTTAGCAATTTCGCATTCAAATTGGGCTAAATAATGAATGAGAGCAGAAAGGAATCACCTCTAGGGTCTCTCTGTTTACGCGAGTGGGAAAATGCGCTTGACGTCTGTGGGACAGTTGTCCCTGGATTCACCCTCGGCCCGGAAGGAAAACATGATTGAATGTTGGGTGTGTTGCTGGCAAAGTATGTACAATATATCGCCAAAAGTATTCGCTCACTCATCCAAATAATCAAAATCAGGTGTTTCAACCACTCTTACTCTGAATGCTTCAGCATACCAAAACAATTTGGACAACTTTGTGGGAAGAGTTTGGAGCTGATCCATTCCTCTTCCTTCATGACTGAACACCAGTGCACAAAGCAAGATCCATGAAGGCATGGATGACAGAGTCTGGTGTGGATGAACTTGACTGGCCTGCACAAAGTCATGACCTCTACCCGATAGAACACCTTTGGGAGGAATTAGAGCGGAGACTGAGAGTTAGGCCTTCTTATCCAACATCAGTGTGTGACCCGCCCACACAGAGTTCCCGCAGCTGCTGCAGAAGACGTGACGTCACTCTCCGTCTCTGTCTCGGATGTCACCCGATCCTTCAGACGGGTAAATATCCGGAAAGCTGCGGGTCCTGATGGCATCCCAGGCCGTGTGCTCCGAACATGCGCATACTAGCTGGCAGGTGTCTTCACAGACATCTTCAACCTCTCCCTCTGTCTGTCTGTGGTCCCAGCATGCTTCAAGACATCAACCATCGTGCCCATACCCAAGAAATCAAAAACCACATGCTTAAACGACTGGAGGCCTGTCGCTCTTACACCGATCTTCAGTAAGTGTTTTGAGAGACTGATCAGAGACTACATCTGCTCTGTGCTGCCCGCCTCACTGGACCCTTTACAGTTTGCATACCGCAGCAATCGCTCCACAGATGACGCCATTGCTTTCACCCTACACACTGCTCTCTCCCACCTGGAAAACAAGAACTCCTAAGTGAGGATGCTGTTTGTGGACTACAGCTCAGCATTCAACACCATAGTGCCTTCCACACTTGTTGAGAAGCTCCAGAATCTTGGACTGAACAGATCTCTGTGCAGCTGGATCCTGGACTTCCTGACAGGCAGAAGTCAGGTGGTCAGAATGGGCAGCAACACCTCATCCCCGCTGACCCTCAACACTGGTGCTCCTCAGGGCTGCGTTCTCAGCCCACTCCTGTACTCCCTGTACACGCACGACTGTACAGCCATGCACAGCTCCAATGTCATTGTCAAGTTCGCTGACGACACAACCGTCATAGGCCTGATCACCGACAACGACGAGACGGCCTACCGAGAGGAGGTGAGCACCCTGACTAAATGGTGTCAGGTGAACCACCTCTCACTCAACACTGACAAGACCAAGGAGCTGGTGGTCGACTTCAGGAGACAGAGCAGAGAACACAGACCCATCACTATCGGCGAGACACCTGTGGAGCGGGTGAGCAGTTTCAAGTTCCTCGGCGTCAACATCAGCGAGGATCTCACCTGGTCCACTCATACCGACGCGGTGCTGAAGAAGGCCCAACAGCGCCTCTTCTTTCTGAGACGGCTGAGGAAGTTTGGCATGAGCCCCAGCATCCTCAGAACCTTCTACACTTGCACCATAGAGAGCATTCTGACGAGCTGCATCACTGCCTGGTTTGTAAACAGCACTGCTGGCAACCGCAAAGCTCTGAAAAGGGTCGTGCGAACTGCCAGCCACATCGTCGGAGGTGAGCTTCCCTCCCTCCAGGACATCTACACCAGGCGGTGCATAAAGAAATCCCGGAAGATCATCAGGGACTCCAGCCACCCATCTCACAGACTGCTCTCTATGCTGCCATCAGGAAGACGTCTACGCAGCATCCGCTCCCGCACGAGTCGACTGAGGGATAGCTTTTTCCCTCAGGCTATCCGACTCATGAACAATCAGAACTGATAAACCCCCACACACAATATGTCACACACTGCACTTTAACGGCAAGTTTAACACTGGACAATATTTACACACTGCACTTTAAACAACAGCCTACCTCATCCATGCACAACTTGTTTACATTGTTACATTGTTTACATTATGCAGAACGTGCACACTCTGTGTTTAGTGTTTAATGTTTTCTCGTGCTAACTGTATGCATGTTGAATGTTTCGACTGTGTTGTCTATAGTACACTGTGTGTACTGACTATATGTATGTGCATATTGCACACTGTCTTATGTCTGTACTATATGTTACATGTTATATGTTACATGTACTGCGCTGTTTTTGGAGCAAGCTCCTAAGAATTTCACTCACCAGGGCACATGTGCCGTGGTGATGTGACAATAAAAGTGAAGTGAAGTGACCTCACAAATGCTGCTGGAAGAATGGTAAAAAAATTCCCATAAACCCACTTCTTAACCTTGTGGACAACATTTCCAGAAGTAAAGCTGTTGTAGCTGCAAAGGGTGGACCGACATCATATTGAACCCTATGGATTAGGAATAGGATGTCACTTAAGCTCATATTGTTCTTCACATTATTCAAGATAGACCATTGGATTTTTAAAGTTAGAGAAATTCATTTTTGAAAATTAACCAATGCAAGTGAATACGGGGGCACTTCCTTAAAGTATCTTCTATTGAGTTCCGCAAAAGAAAGAAAGTCATCTAGATAAGTAAATGATAGATCTTTCAATTTTGAGTGAACTATCAATTTTATATGAATATATTTTATTCATAAAAACAATACTGATACAATTAATTTTATTAGTTAATTGTTCAACAGTTATTAATTTCAGTTATTGATGAAGACTAACTATTCATATATTATGTTGGGGTGTAATTTATTCCTTCACATTTTAGTTTTTCCTCATGTATGTGACTCAACAAGTCATACAAACCGCTGAAGATATATTTCTAAAGTGTTTTTTTGTCTTTTAGCTTAACAACGCGTTTTTCATTATACAAAAATAAAAATACATTAATGCATTTGCAGACTCTTTTATCCAAAGCAACGTACAAAGAATAAAAGAGTCAATGAAGCAGTCTCCTTGTTCTCTACAGTAAATGCAAGTTTGGAGTGACATGAGAGTCAGTAAATAGTCTTAAATGTAAGCAATAGATCTCCGAAAATCTCAAAATAGCATCATTGTGTCTCAGGCTTCCCAAATCTACTCGCAGCCAAAAGACATGCTTGGCCCAGCGACAGATCTCACTCCTCTACAAGTTTGTCCAAAAACCACGAGTGCAGCGTGTGGATAAAAAGGACCAAAAACCGTCAGTTCTCACCTCATTACTTACACAGGAAGTGAGGAGATATCTAGGGTTGGCACGGGTCAGGTGGGTGGAGGGGGCATGAAGTATGGCATGCTTGCATCGTGCTGGAAGCTAAGTTGAGCAGGCACAGGTGTTGGGGCTATGGCCAATAGGGAGGAGTACAGCCGCTTCCTGAACCACTGACAAACACGCTGGCATCGAGAGAGAGAGCGAGAGAGAGAGAGAGAGCGAGAGAGAGAGAGAGAGAGAGAGAGAGAGAGAGAGAGAGAGAGAGAGAGAGAGAAGAGAGAGAGAGAGAGAGAGGACCACTAGATTCTGGCATCAACATCTCTCATTTTCTCACTCTAAATCTTTCTCGCTCTCGTCCGTCTCTCACCCCCCTCCTCCTTCTGTTCTGTCTCTCCACAGCAACTTAACAATTAACCAGGCAGCATCTGGTGTAGCAGAGGTGGATTCAGTTTCTCTCAAACAAACCAGACAGTGACTCTCAAACTCTCTCTCTGGCTATGCGAGTGTAAATGGTATTACTTGGCAGGACTGTGGATTTTTGCATTGCTGCGTTTTCAGAAAATCCTTGTTATTTGTTGGCACAGACACGGCATATTTGGAGAGAACAATAGGAGGAAGCGCTTGCCAATGTCCTTCAGTATAAACCTGAAGAAGTTGGTTCGGATACACTTATATAAGGTTTTTTTTTCGGTGGACGTGCTTTTCTATGCTTAGGCGCTTTTCTTTTTTCACAAGATTAATGTTGGCAAAGAGACAGAAAAGAGACTCAAACTATGTAAGGATCACATGAGAGATCGTCATTGTTGTTACCAGAAGAACACTTATAAATAAATTTAACTTCAAGGCAAGTTAGAAATCACAAAAATAAAAATGCTGCGCTTAATGATATCCAATCTTTTCATTTTAAACCTTTATGACTTTCTTCTGCAAAATCCAAAGGAAGATATTTTGGAGAATGTTGGTAAGCAACAACTGTTAGTCCTTTTCTGATGGGGACATCAATTTCGCTTTGCCAATATCTTATTAAATATCTTCTTTTGTTTTATGTGGATAAAATGTGCACTACGTGTATGTAAAAAAGGAAGTCTGATTAACTCAAATATAATTCAAATACATGTTAAATAAATACCTTTTTTCATTAGATAAACACAAAAGATTTTAAACTTTTGGGAAATTAACTGTTGAATTTTTATTCTATTAGTTTTATATTTTCCAGTTTTAAAAGATTTTATTTAGTTAACTGATAACATAGTAAGTGAACATATTTAGTAATTAACAATAATTAACAAGGAGGACAACAGCAGCATAACCAAATATAATATCAAAAAAGACCTTTAAAAACATTTATATTCTTAAAAACTAGATTGAAGCCCTCCTGCTGTTGATATCTTTGACAATAATAATTATATATTGTAACATTTTTCCTGTGAAATTATTTTTCTTTAACTTGAATCTTTGCACATTAGCTTCATTAAGTATACACACACACATATACATATATATACATATATATATATATATATATATATATATATATATATATATATATATATATATATATATATATATATATATATATATTGCATGAGACAAGGAGGCCAGGGCAACATCACTATGCAATAGGCATCATTAAAAACGTTTGTTTTAAAAGTGCAAATAAAAACACTTAATTGATATTTCTTTATGTTTAGAATTGCACTAGCCACCTGATAAGGGTTTTCCTGGGTTATACTAGGAGAGCTGGGAGTCTCCAGCTGTACCCAGGTATTGCTGATGAATGGATAATAAGGGAATGCCATGCAGGTTGCATGTTTCTCATGTACCTCCCATTATAGCAAACTAGCTTCTGACTATCTCAAAGGCTTGTTTTTCTATGGATTATTATATCATTTGCATGTTGTTTTCTTGCAAATGGGTCAGAACGTGCCACTTATCGAAAAAATAGCTCAACCTTGTTTTCTAAAAAAGGAAAAGTCATCCATAAAATGTATACACTAAAACTCAAATGCATTGACCTTGATCGTTCAACCTAAACTCTTCCATTTGACCCCGAGTAGCACATCTAGAGACCGACCTAGTGTTAACAGCCAAAAGGACTCTTTCCGGGCTTTTTGCACCTCTTCACACCCTCTCCATCTTCCCTCCTGAGACACTAAGAACAGAAACCTAGTTTAGCGTTTTAATAGTTTTCCACGCCATGCGGCTCAAAAGGTCAGGAGAAGGACAGCAGGTTCCTCTTAAAAGCAGAGCTAAAATAGCCGACGCTTAGATCAACTACAGTCATTCCAATCCAGCCCGACGCCTAATTACGGCACATGCCCTCGATCCCAATAGTAAATTGTCCTCTGAAGTGGGCGTCTGTCGTCATGGAGAGTGGGTTTTATTGTGCTTGTTAGATAAGAGGCTGGTGATATTGTGGCTCTGGTGTCGTAATGGGCCTTGATTAGCTACAAAAATAGATTTGTGCGACTGTGCTGTGTAGCCGGATACCTCAGCGAGACCAAATTAACATTAGTGTCAATTAAATTTTAATCAGAGCAATATGCTGCAGATGGGAACGAGACGAAGACCGTGCATTAAAACAACGAGATGTTTGATGAGATGGTCGCTTCATTTTCCTAATCGTCAAGGAAAAATATTCGTTCGTTTTTTTCTGCTGTCCACACTCCTCTGCGTTTCCAATCTTCCAATCTATTTTTGACCACTCTGGGTCATGCTCCGCTCGAACTCTCCTGGTCCAACATAGATCAAGGGACTCACACTGGATCTGCATGGGGGTCGCTAGGCATGTGGGGTTCTCCATCAGGGGACAGTTGAGCGGTCACAAGTGTTTCTATAGGCACGCTTTTTGACTTTGACGGTTATTGCCGCAGTGATATACAGATATTGATGCAAGGACAGATCAATGAAAAGGCTCAGATGTGCAGTTTCAAGATTCTAATTATACATCTTGAAGACTGCATTTTTTTCTTGCAGATCCAACAGGTTGTAGTCCTAGACGGCTAGATAGGGGTTTGGTAGCCATTAGTATTAAAAACAAAAAGACAAAATATTAAAACCGCCCATGAGGAAAAGTCACCTCTAAAGTGATATTTTGAAGAAAGTAGGTTACAGGTACCCGTACAACAGAAGTGAATGTGTCCCAGCGATGCAAGATTACCAAATATCCTCAAAATATATTTTTGTGTTCTATAACAGAATTTTAATTTTGAGTGAACTTTAACTCACTTTAAGTAATCGTGCAAGTAATCACAAATTCAACATTGGCCAAAAGAAGTGTAAATGAAATTGGTCTCATACAAGCAACCTTATGCCTAGATTCGCTTTGACTATGAATGCAAGCATGTCAGCGTGTTTGTTGTCATTACCCAATACTGCCTACTTAATTTAACATCATAAATCATACAATAAGGTATTACAGGCACCTAGTGAGTGAGCCGAAGGTCTATCCACACATTAACGTGTAATGAAAATTATTTGATGTAATAAAAAATGAAAATTACATCTGGTAATAGTAGAGCGAAGAGTAAAAATATTGCAATGTGTATACATAAAGATATTTTTCACCATCTGCCTCGTACAGCTTTAAATCATTTGGTGAATCACATCTAAAGCAGTGATGCAAGGGTCAACAAAATGTTTCTCTGCTAAACACAAATGGGGATTTTTTTTGGTGAACTATCCTTTAAGAGACCATGTTACCCCATGAATGAAATGATTTTTACAGAACAAAAATCCAGCACATTCCGACCTCCTCTATTAAAGTAGCCAAGCTGTTTTTTAGAGCATATAGTAGGCGAACAGACCCAAGAATCCCCATTAGATCAGTCAAGGATGTCAGTTTCAACCTCAATCGCAAAGCTTCTAGTCCTACTGACCAACCACATAAACTAGAACAACATAAATATTATAAATCACACATTTTAAAGCTTTCCCTAATATTTCTCCTGTCTTACAAATCTGTACAATCCCCACCTGAAACACTTTCCCTTTACAAATATCTTTGATATTCTCCTGAAATGCGTCTCCCTCTCTGTCGGACATCTATAATGTTTTATGAAATGATTTGATTCGAACGATTTTTCAAGCGTGCCACAAGAATCCGAGGCAAGGCCATCACCGAGACTATTGCCTGCCCGCGTGCAGTTCTTAACGTGCTCCATTTGATTTAATGTCTACCAAAAGGTAAGATGAGAAAAATCTGGGTCACAATTGTGCCTACTTTTTTAAATAATAAGGCAGCGTGTACGTGAGTAAAAGCGTGCGAAAAAAAGCATGAGGTGGGAGGGAATCTAATTCAGCGAGAGAAATGGCATTTACAGGGCAAGCTGCAATAGAGCGGGTATCGGAGAAGAACGACAGGAGTGGGTGATAGTGCTGGCAGCTAACTAAAGAAGGAGTTTGTGATTGCCTCTCAGTGCCCGTGGTGACATTCGTCTGATGCAGAACAAGTAAAAAAGGGTATTTACATTACTAAAGCTCAGCGTATTCCTTCTTCACCCCCTCCAAGCTCTTCCATTGATAGCTTCTGCAATCCCCGCTGCTGATTGCTCTCGGCCGTCTCTCTACACGCTTTCCACTTTCTGAAGTTTGCTCTCTCGCTCTTTCTCTCGCTTCTTGGATGAGGGTAAATTGCTGGAGCCCTTGATTGTGAGATGTTAGTTAGCTTTTAGCTGAAGGAACCTTGCGGCGTTATGGTCTATGTTGGCATGATTGCATTGAGGGGTTCTGACTGAGTTGTTTTACAGGCCACTTGGATTGGATTCTCAAGGAGAGCGGTTTAAACTACGGTAGGTGATTATCCAACATTAAAAGCAGCCGGAAGCTTTGGACTCCAGTTATTTTTAGAACAGTTCTGCACAGACCAAAAATGTAAGTCTGGTCCACATAAAGATATATGTTGTAAAAAAAATTTTTATATATTTTTTGTTTAACCATAATTTGTAGATTTCTAATTTTATGTCATAACACACATATACACAGAACAGATGTCGAGCAAATATCACAAAACTGCTTGTACGCAGTAGGTTTATAAGCTGAATTCACAGCAGTCTTTTGCAGCAATCGCTTACTTTACCTTTTATGGTTATAGGTCTATATATTAATGGATTCACATTCTTTTAATAAAAGGTTTAAAAGTTGTACTTTCTCTCACTGGTCTCTTATTTGTGCCTTTTTATAATATAAAATATAACAAAATGTTGTACCTTTTAGGCATGTAGTTTTACCCAAAGGATCTTGGTGTATTTTTAAAGTTATGAACAAGGTAGGTTTTGTACCCTAATGGTAACCTGGTACCCACCAGATTATTATGGAACACAATAAGTCTTCAGGATATAAGAAGGTACCCAAAAAATGGTTCAACATTTTATTTAGAAAAAAGGAATCTGTATTGTGATAATTCCAAAAACCAACATTTTACTCACTTTTAGGTTGTTCCAGATCTTTAAACATGTCATTGTACTGATGAACACAAAGAAAGATATTTAGAAGAATGCTTATAACCAAATAGTTATTGGACCCCACTGACTATCATAGAAGGAAACATTTCCTTTAAGATCTTTTGAACAATGTAGAACAGCTAGATATTCTTGGGTTCTTCTACCCTTGTCATTTTTCCCATAATGGCAGTCAATGGGGCCCAAGAACTCTTAGGACAAGCGAAATAATGTATAGAGGTTCGGAATAGCTAGGGAGTGTGTATTTCATGGCAGAATTTTCATTTTTAGGTGAACGATCCCTTTAAGAGTCCCGCCATAGTTACAATTTTGAATCTCTGACAGCATAGGGATGTAAAGATGTTAAACATTTCCTATCTGTCAATGTGACCATCAACACACAAGCCCAAAGTAGATTCTAACCAGTACACAGGTGGATCAAACCAGAGGTCTCGCAAACACAGAGCTCATCATGAAAGAGAGAGCATCTGAACTTGTTAGAGAGAGAATAAACAGAAGTGCTGTTCATCCAGTTCCTTTATCAATCGAACATGCGGTCATTATCACAGAGGAATTAAAAATGACAAAATGTGGCGACAATTTTACACCTGGGCGCCGCCGCGCCCAAGAAAATAAATGACATGGAAAAAACTGCATAAAAATCAGTGTATGAGTTCTCAGCCATTCCCTGTTTTTAATATTTCTCACTTTAAGGATATGCAATAGTTCACTGTGTGTAAGAGAAGTGTAATGATGCTTTTTGCCCTGAGTGTGTGTTTGATTGACAGATGGGTGTTTGGCCTGGAAACAAGCTGCAGTAATTAGCCTGGCACAAGAGCATCTGGTCCTGGCGTACACCTGCTCCTATTGTACACGGAGTATGTGCACCATATTGTTATTCAAATCATACTGGCTAATAGCGTTATGCTGCTAGCTCACTTAATTAATTTTTGAAATGTACCTGTGCTTCATTACAATAATTCGAAACAGGAAATAGGCGAAAAGGGAAGTGTCTGCACAAGACGCCACCGCTGCATTGTTTGGAGACACCACATGAGCTTCCTTGAGTCTGTAACATTTCAGAAACATCAATGTATTATTCAAGATAGGAACACTTAAGTATAAACCCAACAGCACAGGTGGAAACACAATCTGGAGAAAGAAAACATTTTCACATGTGTTTCCCACGGAGGCATGTTTTTAGCAATGTTCCGATTTTGTAATTGTGATGGAAAATAAATGTTAATGTTAAAAGTTCATGTTAAATATCAGAATGCACAAATACACAGCATGCTAAAACATCAACGATTTGAGTAATGGACTTATTTAAAATATCACAGTTTTGGACTTCAAACCCTTTTGGATCACTGCTGTTTAAATCTTTGGAAAGAAAGAAAAGTGTCTGAAATTTTAAAAAGCACGGAAACTAAGAACATTACATGGAAAATGTAAAATATTATTTTCTACACGGGTCATTTGGTTCAGCAGCTGGGGTGACCGTTTTTGAGAGTGATTTGACATTTTTACTATATTCAAAATTTCACCTTTAACAAAATCCAACAAAAATATTTTGGGAAATGTCTTGGACCAGAGTAAAAAAATGTAGTTTCCGCATGTAAAATATATTTTTTTCATATAAAGTTACGTTTTTAAATTATATGTAAAAAGACTTCTGGAATTTCATTTTTTTCAATATACATGAAAAATCTTTTCAAATAATTACGTGTTTTGCTTTAAAGTAGGATTTTTGGTTTTAAATCTTCAAACTCTCAATACACCAAATCATACTCAAATTTATATTGAACCATTTATTTTTATTTTAATATTTGTACTAAATTATCACTATTCTGTCACATTGACTAAATATAAACCCAATGTATAGTTAACTTTAAATAAAAAAACAAGCTTTTGAAGGTTCTTTTTGTGTATGAATCTAAAATGATGCAGGATCATCTTGGTTGATCAACAGAAAATAGAGTCGTTTCCTGAACTCTTTTATGTGTCGTTTCATTAATCACATCTCAAAAGTCAAATAGTTTGTGGATTGTTCCTGAACCCCTTCAAATCAAATTCTGATGAGTACTCAAATTTGTATAATAAATACCTTAGATATTGTATTTTCAAAAATGTAATTGTACCTTTTAAAGTACAAACAAGACCCTTATGTACACTAATCTATGTAATCCAACGTGTATGTTGTTACTTGTAAAAATAAGGTTATATGTATTGTAACAGCACCTTATCTGATTGATGTCATGTGGATATTGTGGATGTGGATATATGAATTGTGGATAATGGAGTATTTCAATGGGAATTCTAATGAAAATGGCTCATTTAAAACAACATTCACGCTGACTTACGTCCTCCACAACGGCATATATCATTTCACTAAGCTCAGAGCTCAAAGAAGGCCTGTTTTTAAAGCTCATTCATTATTACTGAAATCAATTTTCCCCAGACAAAAAGAAAAGGGATTTTTACTTCGGGAACCCTGCTGCATCTTATTATGAGGAGGAAAACTGTTTGATTTCACATCATTGAATGGTAGTTCAGAACAAGCTTAATAAACACAGAATTATGAAATGTCTTATTAATAACTGTTTACAGAGGAAATTACACATGAAAGTCAACGGGTGTTTAGCTGAACAAACAGACGTGCACGGCTCTTTAAAGATTGCGTTCTCTTTGATTTCGGGGTTATCGCTGTACGGACACGGATCTTATTTAATTCTTTAAACACGGTGAACAAAAACCATGATCGCGCTCTACATCTGTGTTTACAGTAATGGCAATTAACTTGCAGAGTAATTAAGCTTGCAGAGGAGTTAGTTCTTCTTAATTACCCATCAAATCTTCTGTTTTTTGTGTTATATCTACCTGCTAGACCTATTATGTGAACCATCTGTGACAGTGATGTCAGATTAATGCTTTGAATTTAACTGTTAATTGTCTGTCCTACACGCAATTAGCATTTTAGTTATAAATATATGCGTATATGAAGAGTTATTTTATGTATTATGCATACCTTTGTATGCATGTATGTATGTGGGTAAGCGTGTAAGGGTGTGTGCGTGCATGCATGCATGCAAGTACGTACACGGACGCACATACATACAAATACACACACACACGCACACATGTACGCACTCACGCACACATGCATGCACATAAAGTACATACACATACATACAAATAAATATGGATACACACAAATAAACTCTTTATATATAGAGAGTCTCTGTATAGATAGATATTTTGAGTATATCAGTAATAAAACACTGTGAATATTTGTCCACCTTTGGTTCTTCTAGCGTACCAGCACAGATGGTGATCTGGAAAGGAAGCCACCACCCGCAATACATGCGCAAACACACCTTTAATGCGTCGGTGGAACGCTACAGATGGTGCGGAGAGGAAGCCGCGGCCTTCCAGCTGAGACAAGATGCCTGCCGGAGATCAGACGACACTAATGCGACTCGGGATGGTGATCAGTCAAGCACGGAAGCACACAAAAGACGTGCACCCGAGTGTCACCGGTACCTCTGACCACACCGTAGCAGAACAGATCCTACAGTACCGATTTATCCTCTTCTACCCTGAGGACACACACACACACACACACCGATCTGACGTCTTAAACTGTGACTTCCATATGTGATGAAAGCTTGAAGGTAAGCCGAAGGTGAACTCTGACAAAAAGCAAGCCTATCCTCTCTCCATCCATAACCGTAGTTTCATCTGTCTGATCTCCATTTTCTTTATTCTTGAAAAGCTCTCACCCTGTCTTTTTCTCAGGTTAACTTTTCACTCGATGGCTGGCACAGTTCCGCTGTGTGTTAATGTGGAACCTTCCTATGGTTTTTTCACAGATCCACTGACACTACATCTTTCCTTTCTCGTTCTTTTCTCTGACACACGATTTTCACAGCCTGGAGTAACGCAGAACAGTTGCTGACAGCATCAAAAGCAGTGGGCGATGCTTGAAGTCTTGACAGGGTGATACTACCTTTGTCTCCCTTTAACCCTCGAAAACTGGGCTAAACTCCTGCTAAAGCCATACGGCGCAAACCTAACGCTTGGGATAAGAATGTTCAGATGGATTTTACTAGATTAACAAAGACTTTTTACATTTTGCAGTGCAGGTCAAACTGAACTTCTATTACAAACCCGCTTCACAATTTGACAGTGATTTGTGGCTTGTAGAGTCAGTTTCCCAAAAATTATTTTTAATCATCACTTCGTTATCACTTATGTCATTTCAAATATGTACAGTATGGCCCTTTGTTGAACACATAAAACATATATTTTGAGAAATGCTTCACTGTTTTGGTATCCGTACAGTGGAAGTCAATATTGTTCGATTATAAACATCAGGGCTTGAGATGGCTTCCATTTATGCTGGATATGTTTCTAAAATTGTCCAACCTGTAAATAACTTGCTAAACAGGCCTCGGACGTGTTTGACCATTTGGATGCGTGTTCTGCATGAGCATTGTGATCGAAAAATGTGATTTAATGGTGAAGTCATGGTTAACAGTAACAGCGGACATCACTTAGATGTTTTAATGGTAAAATTGTTAAAAAATGTATTTAAGTATTCAGACAAGCCATGGCCAGGCCATTCATTTTTTTAAGAAATGTGTATGTAAATGATAAAAAAATGTCTTTAATATCAACAGTGTATGTGTGTAGGAAAAATGGTTACTTCATATTAGGAAAAATGAAATATATAGGAAAAAAAAAATGACCTTGGCTACGAATAACCATTCACCTGCAAGCATTCAGTGTGTATGCGTATCTATTTACATCTTGTGGCAGCCTTTCAGAAGTGAATGCTATGGAAAATTAGCAAGCAGGATTCTATTTGCCTTTGAATGAGATGCGTGAAACTGCTAATCGTAGTGGTATTTCTTAAAGTGTGAGCTTCTCTTGCATTAATATACTCTTGTGGGTTGAAGCTGTCAGAATATTTGATCTAAGCTGTGAATACAGCCGTCTTGAAGAGTATTATATCTATATCATTACGCTCTTAGTGCCACCTTTTCAAGCGGCAATCGCTTGAGTTTTCCGACAGATGAATAATTTTTCAACTAATAAAATATACAACGGAGACCGTCGTTCTGCTGGAATATCATATAAAAGAATAATAAAGCACTCTTGAATAATAAAATCTCTTGAAAAGGGGGTTAATGATTACTAAAACAATTTAAGGCGGCAGGCGGGAGACCCCCGCGGTTACACAAAAGGAAACTTTTGTGACCCAGTTTAAAAGCCAGCCATGTCATTTCAAGGTAAGTTCGCTTCGTGTAATTAATTTTACCCGAAGCACTCAAGTTAAATCCGACGAGCTTTCCTCAAATTGTTTTACCTTTTATTTCATTCTGCGTAAACAAGCGCCGAACCAGAACGACCGAAAAAATAACATCTGAAGAGGCACCCTCAATCTCTGACCTCACGGTCAGTTAACCTGAAGCAGCTCGGCTGGGGTCCGCCTTAAAGTTCACCTTGAGCTGTCAATCAGCCGGGGGGTTGAAAGGTCACCAGCACATCGCAAACACAACAGGAGCCAATTACAACCCAGAGCCTCTCCTGTTGACAAAAGAGCCCTCGAAACTGGAATAGAGTATAGATTTTTAATTTAAAACCGCAACATCGGGGTCAAAACGCTCTCATTTCAATAGCGAATGAGAGAGAGCGAGAGAGAAAGTTATGAGATAGGGAAATTATGTTTGAATAGAACATTTATGAGTACTAATATGCTCTGTTGCCGAGTTAAATGTGCATACTTGAGTGGAAATATGCATGCTGCTGTGAAGTGGTTGAGTGAAGTATATTTTGTTTTCACGCTGCTTCCGTCAGGGAATTTTCCTACGTTTGTTTACTTATTCTCACTGTTAAGTTAAACGTAACCTTTAGAAATGATGACATTAGATTCAATAAACTCTGTTAAATGATCATTAAAGCATTTCGTCATAAGATTTTAAAAAATAGTACTTATTCCAAGGGGCGATTGAAGTCGGATGGTAATATCTTAAAATGCATTATTAAAGGTGGAGGATCTGTTAGAGAAGTGGTGCTATGATGCATGTAGGACTGGATTTAGATACGCAATTTATCAAATAGATTACGGTTACCGGTTGTTAAAGGTCCAGTTTGTAGAATCTAGCAAAATATATCGGGGAAGTCACGAATTGCAATTGATGGCGCAGTCGTTCGCTCACCCTTTCATTTTGGGGTTCCTTCGCATCGTAGGGTTTCTTCGCATCGTAGGGTTTCCATATCCTGCTGCAAAAACAGTTACTGTTCGAAAGATAGCTATTTTATATATGACATATGACACGACTAGTTTAGTGGCAACAGTTTAAAAGCTTAACCAAAGAAATTCGTAAGTATTACATAAGCGACATCCATTAGATCAGTCCTTGCTGATGGCAAGTAAAAAGCGCTGATCAAAAAATAAACCCAGTTGACCGTCTAAGCGAAAAAATTGACAGATAGGGGACCAACCTGACCACCTGAGTTATTTGTTTTTGTGATAGTAGGAGTGAGTCAGACTGGACTGTGTATATGTGTGTAAGAGAGAGAGAGAAAATGGAAGTCATAGAAATAGAGAGAGCGTGAAACATGGAGAGGTGATAGTTTGACCTTTCTTGTTTGTGTGCATGTCTGTGTCTGGTGTTGCCGTCGAGGTGTTGCTAGGGGGCCAGCTTGACAACTTCCTGTGATGGGCTGTAATCAGGCTGGCGGACCTCCTCGCACCTGATCTGAGCGTGTGCGTTCGCTCTGTCACCTAAATTTAGCTCGCTGACATGTGTGAAAGTACACCCATGCACACACACTCATTACAAATACATCACACTAGAAATGACACACACATTCTATTCCCTCCTATTGTTTTGATACAGAGCTATACATAGCTTCGAACATTTTTCTTTTGGCCAAGACATAAATCCTCATCCACGTTTCCAATCCCTAACAAATGGAATATTTGACAGGAAGACCACATAACCGCATCAACATGCAAACGTGCGTATGGTGCGCAATAACTGCCACAGTGACCAAACCCTGTGCATACACAAAGAGTGTTAAAATCCAAAAGGATTGAATGACCCTGAAGCCGAAACACTTCCTCGCACACATGCGTGAAATCAATGCGCAAACCCTGGACAAACACAGAACCAACAGCACACACACACAAGCTCCCTGAACATACACAGATTGTAATCCTTGTAAACATCGACAAGAGGATGGCTGTCACTTTCAAGCTATCTGGAGCTCACTGAGACACGGGCAGGCCTGAGGTGCACTACACTTTCCCTCTAACCTTCCTGTCCACATTTAAACCTACAAATACACACATACACGAAGTAAACATCATTGCATTGGCATTATCCACTGATGGATTACATAAAGCAGGAACTTCATGCCATAGATATTAGGTAAGATAAGCTGATGTTTAATAACACAGTTTTGTGTAAATTGTTTCACGTGAAAACAACATATTCTTTTGAGTGAAGGCGACATTTTGGGCCTATTATTAACCTAGAATCTATATTGTGCGTAGAAATACATTTTTAAACTTAGTATTTTTTTATTTCAATTCAATTTACACTACTGAAATAAAAGTACTGAAGTGAAGTGATGTGACATACAAACTGCACTCATGATTTCCTTTTTTGCATTTAACCCATCCAAAGTGCACACACTCAGCAGTGAACACACGCACGCACGCACTGACGCACGCACGCACACACACCTGGAGCAGTGGGCAGGCATTTATGTTGTGGCGCCGGGGAGCAGTTGGGGGTTCTGTGCCTTGCTCAAGGGCACTTAAGTCATGATATTGCCGGCGGAGACTTGATCCCACAACCCTAAGGTTAGGAATCAAGCTCTCTAACCACTAGGCCATGACTTCCCTAAGTAACAGTGACACTTTTGCTTTTATACTTTTACATTTAAATTCTTTCACAAATATTTTAAAAAAACTATTTGAGAAAGAAGAGATTGCATACCTAGGCTTTTGTTTACACATTTCTATGACATCATAATATGCAAATAATGTGAGATTTCAAAAATCCAATCTTAATGAATTTGCTACACCTCGGAGGTGATAGAGTTGACAGTCGTTTAAAGAAATATAATAATGAAAACTGAGCTTTAAAATAAAATTGAAATCTAACTGGGAGTAAAACTATATATTTCTTTATATATATATATATATATATATATATATATATATATATATATATATATATATATATATATATATATATATATATATTATAATATTTCTTTTTTTTGCAGTAAAACAAGCAACTTACAAAAAAACTGCCACCATTATGTGATATAAACCGTCTTTTTGAACAAAACAAGGCTTCTCTGTGTTTTTTCTTTACCAATTAGTACTGGTGATTTATATAATTGAATATGTATGAAATATTCAGATTGCAGAATGACGCATAAACATTACCAGTTTCAAGAGTCCCTTATAACACAGTTTTGTTGAAGCTGCACTATCATATAGATTATCATATGAGACTACATAACCCCAGTGCACACTTGTGTTTATAATGTCTCTGTTGATTTTATTGCATTCACCGAGCACAATCTTTCAACGCCCGTTTTTCTGCTATTTTAAGGAGGTCACGCGCAGGGAGGGCACCATTTGTTCTACATCAGAAAAAATGTTTGTTTTGCATCGGCGGGATAAGAAGCGTTCATAGAGCTTCTCGCATATCCCCCTTGACAAATGACTCATCCGTCAAAGTGAGGTAAACTGATTTGTTCATTTGCGTTACTTTGCTGCCATGAGATCTTGATTGCCTCTCTGCATCATCTCGTAGAAGTTCACACTACCGCCCACACATAAATACTTTCAAATGTCAGGATGCTGAAGTTTAAGTAAAAATGAAAGCATAGACTCGAAATCCGGATACATTTGAAGAGACAAAGAAAAGACGAAGATTAAAGTGTGATCCGGACAGCGGTACGGTTGTGTCTTTAAATCAATTCGATTCTGATGCCATTTCTCGAACAAATTTAATATCAACCTCCGGTTCTATAGTGCAGGTCCTCTCACAACTATAGACATTTACATTTTCCCCTTGACATTATCCGTAATCCCCGCAATATCAACCTGCTGTATTGTAACTGCTGTTCCAACTATCTGTGGAAATTTCCACTCGGTCCAATTGACCTGTCTGATTAATAGACTGTGTTCAATGAATTTCAATTTAATAAGACCATGATGACTGCAACAGCCCAGATGAATGATTATGATTATAGAAAATATAAAGCGCTCATTTGTCTGTGTGTCTAGAAGTTTTTTTTTCTTCTTTATTACGATGACTGCTATCTTCTCTGACCATTTGTAGTTACATACAACAGATAGATGCATAATAAGAATGCACGTATTTTAACAGAAGACGTCCATTTCAATTTTATGTTGGCTCAACAAACCACCCTGTTTATTTTCTATGCTTAAATTGTGTGGAATTGACAGGGAATAAACTAGAAGACAAATATCTGTACAAGTCAAAATAGTGTCCCAGAAAAAATTCTGCCTATATGTCAAGACTGGCCATGATAATGCAGGACTTACTTCTGTGCTAGTTGTATGAAGCTATTTTAAATCAAATTTATTGTCTATCATCTTTTTGTGCCATGTATTGCTGATTGGATCATCCATCGTCTGCGCGCTTTACTTGGACATCGTGGCCTCAGCCGATGCAAATGAGGGAGAAGACATAAACCAATCACTGTAGCGGCTCAAGGTGAGCATAATTCATATTCCCTGCACTACAGTACAATATCAGAGAGAGAGAGAGAGAGAGAGAGAGAGAGAGAGAGAGAGAGAGAGAGAGAGAGAGAGAGAGAGAGAGAGAGAGAGAGAGAGAGAGAGAGAGAGAGAGAGGAGAGAGAGAGAGAGAGAGAGAGAGAGAGAGAGAGAGAGAGAGAGAGAGAGAGAGAGAGAGAGAGAGAGAGAGAGAGAGAGAGAGAGAGGAGAGAGAGAGAGAGAGAGAGAGAGAGAGAGAGAGAGGAGAGAGAGAGAGGAGAGAGAGAGAGAGAGAGAGAGAGAGAGAGAGAGAGAGGAGAGAGAAAGAGAGAGAGAGAGACCTATGTACGCTCTAAACATCAATAGTGGGTTGGTATAGCTTCATTTATCTATTAGTATATCTATATATCATTCTAAAATAGAAGATTAGAAGATCAGCTCTTTGATTTCTTAGCGATCAATGGATTAAAATAAACCTGTCTATCCAGTTTAAACTGCTTTCAACAGTAGTAAAATATAGTAACCTTAATCCAATAATATCTTATTATTTGATTGATGGGGTGAGGGGGAGGCCCGTCTCTACACGGTGGGCTGTATTTCAGCCTCAGGTCATTATTAATATGCGGTACATTTTCATGACCATCCTATATTGCTTTTAAAGCTTGAAATCATATTTAAGTTGTTTTAACAGTTACATTAAATTCCATAATTTGGAAATAGGGTAAAGATTGGAAATGAAAGCTATATTAATAAAATAGACAGCTTATTAAGTTTATTAATTAATAATTTTACTTGAGAAAACATTTCACAGTGTTTTACTTTTTGCGAGACTCTTTTACATTAATGCTTTTAAATACATCAACATCATATTACAGAATTAGCACGGATATTTGCAAGAAAAAACTTTGTTTTGCACCCCAGTAGTCAAATGATCCAGTTTTTTCAGGGAAACAAGACTAGCCTTTTTTTAAATGGTTGCCACAAAATATCAAAATCCCAAATATATACTAATGTTTCCATTCAAAGAAAAACCATAAACCGCTTTTGCAGTAAAGTTTTCTCAGTGATACACAGAGCGGTTGGGTGAAACAGTCATAGCTACGCTGTACTGTGAATTAAACACTGATGCTGACCAATCCAACTTGGAATTAACCTTTTTAAATAAGTAAAATTAATAAGTCAATAACAGTTCATTCTGGCAAACGAAGGGAATTCTGACCCAATCCAAGCTTACTTCGGATTCCTCAACTAAACTGCCTGAGCTCGACCACTGCACATTTCAGCGATTTTATGAATATTTCAATTACAACACAGTCATAGTCATTTATTTAAATGTGCCAAGGGTGCAGCATAACAGGAATGACCCCCACCCACGCACAATTTTGAGGCAATAAAAACTTCACCTTCTCACATTCCTTTATCCTCATTCCATGCTGATGGATTTGGCAGTGAAACTCGGAGCGAGTGAGATGTCACTGCTGGAGGCAGGAGAGAGAGAGAGAGAGAGAGAGAGAGAAAGAGAAGCACTTTGAACATCAGCGTAGGGTAATTCTGTAACTGTAATCTGCGGAGCGCAGATAGCGTGTTTCGGATATAAATGGAATATGAAATTGATGATATCGCGTTCAGGCAGACTTTGCAGCTGATTATTAGGACAGATACCAATGTTGTTTGATTAGGCAAATATGGATTGCAGATGGCGCGTGTACGATGGGCAACGGCATCCACAGGGAACCTCACACGGTTGATGGAGTGACACAGCGACCCACGTGATGATTCGTAACTTTTATTATGTCTTCGACCATTTCAATAAATAGAAAAGAATACATGATATACAACCCATAAAAACATATTTACAGGACAGCTTTGAGTTAACAAGTCAATGAAACCAAGCAATGGGTTTCTTTGAGCTTTAATGCCAAACCCTCGTCTATAAAGAGGAGAAGTAGAGAAAAAACTTCTGTACGAAAATTGCTGATAATAAACACATTGAGAAATCATAACTCTGAATCCCAGAAGAGCTGTGAGCTGTGATTCAGGGTCATCATCGTGGCCACGGGCTGATTCACATTTATGTTGTGAAAAACCTTCATATTTTCATTTCAGCTCGAGACAAATCGTTCAATACCTGAAAGACAAGGAAATTTAAGCAATGCGTTTTCCTCTCATTCCACAGCGGTAATTTCTCATTTGTAATCCATTTTTCTCCCACGACATCGTGGTCTCGGAGTCTGGGAACACATATGGGCGGCAGAGAAGGGAAGGCGAGAAGAGATGCATCATTTGAATCGGAAAAAAACAACAAGTGGGCCGCACACACGAAAAGAGGGTTGCTCGCTCATCTAATTGCAAATTCCAATTTTCTTGAAAAAAATGACCTCAAATATGTAAATCCTTGTTGAGGGTGCTTAGATGGATCAGATTATCTAGTCTTCCACTCTAAGGACGGAAGCCGGGCAGAGTGGCAAATCTTCTTTAAGAAGCTTTGATGGAAAAAACAAAAAACAAAAAAGCAAGGACCTGCGTGGCGGTCCACATTTTCATTTATGAATGGAAGGCTTTGAGAGGACCTCAATAATATAATGTAGTGAAACCAATGAGATCTAGTTACCCTAGCATCTGCCATTATTAAAAATGGCTTGTAGGACTCTCAGTGTTAATTGAGATCATATTAAGTGACTAGCTAACATATGTCTTACACGTTTGTTTTCAGGTGGTAACAAGGGCTTTTATTAAGACAAGAGTTGGCCCACAAATGAACATTCTGTCCTAACTAATTTAAGCTTTTCTTAAGGATTTAAATATAATTGTATTGGAATTTAAAGGTTCAAACATTGGGTCAACATAAAATCTAACTTAATAAAAGTCTAAGTCTGGGGTAAGCTTATAGACTGTCAGCAAAAGCAAGCATGACAAGCAAACAAAAGTGATGTTGCCAAAGATGTCCGCAATATATGCATCTTCATTTTTGTAATATAATAACAATTTTATCAAAAGTTAGTATTTTAATAAATAAAATATAATATATTTTCATATATTTATGGCAAATAAATAGCCATAAACAAACAAACCAAACACAAACAGTTATTTTTAAATCAATTAATCGACCAGCCTGGAGTACATTTCAAATTCCTCTCAAGTCATGGATCAATGCTACAACACATTTACAATGCCATAGTTACCTTTTTAAAGCTTAAAATTCTCAGTCCCCAATTCACTATAACTGCAATGGAAAGAAGGTGACCAATATAGTTTAAGGGTTTTGAAACAACATGATAAAAATGTCAGATTTTTTAAGGGGTTACTTCTCCGTGTGACTCACTGTCACTCGTCCACCCATAATGCCAATAGAAAAGGGAAATGTGACCCTTGAAGACATCACTGCCTGTACTCACATGATGTTCTGATGAGATCAGGAGAAGCTCCCACACACAAACACATACACACCCACACGAATTAGTTCATAGAAAGACCCGAGATACAAGCGGCCTGAACCACTGAAAACATTACAGCTGGACTACTATCAAATGCAACAGGGCAGTAAAAGAGCTGCCTGCAGAGAGACAGAGACATTCGACACTTTTAAGTGTGGATGAAACAGTCAGTGCCTCCAGCATGGCCCTCAGTGACCTGTTCCAAGCATCCACATTGCACACAGGTAATTTCCTGCTCGATGTCAGCCGATGTGTTCGGAGAGCAAGACAAAGAAACAAAAGTGCCGGGGCACAAAGAAACCAAGCGTGAGCGGGGCACAGGCACGGAGACAATGATTTTAGAAAGGCCTGATGTTGAAACGTTCCCCCTTTGGCTAAGTGACAAGCGTGTAATCAATACCGCTGCATTACAGAGGATGACCCCCGGAGGACTGCGAGGAGTTCTGAAAGGATCCTGACAGTGATGAGAGGAGATATTAGCTCTGATGTGGCACTGATATGAAATTATAAATTCCTCATCGCGCTCGCCTTAGAAGGTTCGAGCTGACACTTTGGGGTCCATGCTGCTTGTTCTAGCAGCTTTACAATGCAGAATTACACACCTGCTCTGAATGAAACAAGATGGTTTGCACTCCTGCTATGCGCCGGCAGCATTCGACTGAAAGGTTTAAATGTAGAATTCGGGATGAGCATTTTATTGTGGCATCAAAGCACAATCCTTCGATGCCAATACATGAAGACCTGTTAGATGACTTTACATTGGTTAATTTAACAAAGCAACTTATACACAGTAGAGGTATGGGGGAAAAAGATGCAATGACATGGATGATCCTGGATCAATTCATGAAAGTGATTTTGCCCGGATAAAAAAGGCGGAATGGACCTCTGTAGTGCCCACACCGTTTACAGCACATACATAGCAGACGCCGAACATCTCTATGTACATTTAAAGCTTATGTAAGGGAGGACGTTGGTTTCTTTGAAGGTAAAATTGGCATTGACAAGACTCATACTATATGCAAGTTGGATTGAGGCTAACTAAAATATTTTGGTTATAATGAAATGTTGAAGATTGCAATCACTTGCATTCTTATGTTGCATTCTTATGAGTGCATTCTGTATGCTGATACAGAGCATCACTTTATTCATGTTGGTTTTGTGCAGTGCTGACAAATGTAACATAAGCAGCCTGTATCCGAATCAAATAGCATCCATATGTGCCTATAGATTTCCACCCCAATAGACGATTATTAAAGAAAGATCACTTTTTGCATTTTTTTCAAAAATAATATGTTTGGTGTTCTTTTTGATTCATTTATAACAAAATATTTTAAATAAGTATTCATTATAATTCAATGTGGAAGAAAATTATTTATAGCCACGTGTTAATGTAAATCGTTTCCATATAATTTAATTACGTTTTTCAAATGTCAGGAGTAATTTCACTGAGGTCAATTAGCATTGGCATAGTTTACCCTGATTTAACCTGATATAGAATATCCCACTTCTTGGTTTGAAAAAAATCCCTAAAATCACATTTTTTTAAGTAACTTCCACCCCCAAAGAAACATCAGTCTTACTTTAAGGCAGGACTTTCTTTGCAGGTGCAGAAATACTGAGCGTTGCTTTGATCCCTTTTAGAATTGTGTTACAATATAACATTTTCATTTTTACATGATGGTTTGTTTATATATTTGTTAATATACTTAAAAATAGATATACTTGTATATAAAATGTGTTTCTTTAAAACATGCTTGTCTGTTTTTAGCCATATTTTGTGTTCATACCTTTATCTTGCTATATGTGGAATACATGACATGCATGTATTGGTCTGCCCTTCTGACCCATCAATAACTGTGTGGCTTATTGCTTTAAGTAATAAACAAAGAACCATGAAATTACCTCACAAGTCCATTTCAGGCATTGTAATCAAATCCAACATTGCATTAGTGTGATTAGATCATTTAGTATAAGTCTCTCTAAGTAAATCCATCCCACTCGGCGGACATATTTGCAATAACATGCCCTAACGAATGGGAGAAACAGATATTTCTAGCTAGAGTCAGCAGAGAACAGCTTGGTTAAAAAGTGGACTTTAAGCACACTTTTAAAATGTACTTAGTGCTCAATTGTCACACATAAACGTTGTACTTAAAGTGATAGATCATGAGAAAATGAGAATTCAGACATAATTTACTCACTCTTTAGTTTTTTTCCAACTTGTATGGCATACACAAAAAATATATATTTTCATAAAACAAATGATAACTGAACAGCACTGGCACACATTCATTCCATTCCATTTAGTCCAAAGCGACTTACAAATGAGGTTAACAAAAGAAGCATTTAGTACAAGAGGTAACAAAGCAATCGAAAATGAAATAATGCCAGTCTGGGTTAGAAAACCTCAACATACGAGCCAAGTTCCAAGGACAATTTTCTTTATAGAAGGAGTGAGGATGTCAGGAAATAGGTTTATTAGTGGGTAGGGTGCAAGCGGAAAAGATTCGTTTTAAGGTGGTGTATAAAGATGGAAACCGAGCCTGCCGAACGTGGTGTAACGGGCACCATTGTGGAACTGATCCAGAGAAAGTGCGTGAGTGTGATTTCTTACCTTTTTGGGTGGGCACCACCACCGCTAATCTGTTGAACATAATAAATATTCGTTTTTACTATACTTCTATGTATGATGTCTTTCAAGTACATTTAAGTCTGTTAGTTGATATCACATGTCCTATAAATAACACTTCTTTGCCAAAGTTCCCCTAAAAAGTGATACTGCTCCATTTGTAGTTTATACAAACTATTATATGTGTTAACAACATAAAAGATATTTAAGTCGTATACAAGAGAATGGTGCCCAGATAGAGTTTATAGTAAATAGAGTTTGATTTAATTCTTTCAAAGGCTTTGTGTAGCCGATTCTCCTTTTGGCACCCGGCCATTTCCAGCACATTTCTCAGAGCCATATTAAACGTTGGCTTGTCTGCAAAAGCGTCAGATGTTTGTAGATGTGTGAGAGTGATAGAGGGACTCGGAAAGAAAAAACAGGACGACAAGGGAGATAGAGAGAGAAAAGAAGAGCTGATTCAGCCATATGAATAATGCATGGACGTCATTATCAGAGGAGTTGATTCAAGAGCTTAGCTTATTTACTCATTCACTGGATTCAAGGCCAGTTATCCAAGCCTTTGTCTGTGCGTCCGGATGTGTGTGCCAAAAGGAGGCCAATTTTGAAAGGTAATTGCTATGCATGAAGTGCTCTAAGACCCAACTATTAACTTTTTAAAGTGATGTTATGGAGTATTAAGTATGCGTTTTAATCTGAATTAATTAAAGGGAATGCAAGCGGATTTTATGGAACGGCACACAAAAGCCGTATTACCTGACAGACATCGCGGAAATTATGTCCGGAGGGGTCGCACCTCTTTGCGAGAGGGTCCTGCATGTGGGCTGCGAAATAAAAATGTGGATGTGGAGTCTTTGCTTGGCAATGAAAATGCTTAGTCCCCCTTCCTAACCAGTATAATAAACTTACACCATACATTTGAGGTCTTTCAATTTAACACAAACACACAAACATTCCTGTCCTGTTGCAAGTCACATGGGTTCATGAATACAGTATATAGAGATGGCAAATTAAAAAGCCATTCAAAACCTGTATTCCTTTACATTTGTAGGAAAGACTGCCATGCAATGGGAGTTAGTATTTATAGTGCTGTAGATGCTTTCAAGGAACTAGCACTAAACAGTAAAGCCCATGTAACATGACATACTTCTGTCTACTTAAAGAATCGCTTCAATGTAAGATGCACAGCAATGTGTGAATCTTGAAGGACGCAACTGCTCTATAGCAGTGCACCTGTACTTACATTGAAATTATTGAGTTTGAACTACCAAGTGATGACTTTGACCTTCTACAGAACACTACTGGATACATGTATTGATGTAGAAAACAACAAAATGAAAGACCACTAAAATACTCAGCCCAATAAAATTGTATGTCATTTTTGATTTTGTACTGTACCTATATATCATTTCTTGCGTTGTGTTTGGTGCAATAATACAGTTAAATGAGGTCTTAAAAGCAAAATTGCAATCTTTAGAGATATGTTTTAATAAATGAGCCAATACAATCTCAAAAGATTTAACTATTTAAGAGTGTTGGGCTTTCACTGTGGTAACATTAAGTTTAGGTATGGGGCTTCAGCATTGCTTTATTATAATAATAATATGTTTATTACAATTCACACAAAAATTCCACATAGTAAAATAATCACAATTGCGATATAACATTTGATTCTATGCTGTCGGAGCTCACACTGTGAGGTCCAAATGTTCCAAACCTCACATGCAAAATATAATTTTAATTCTTAACAACTCCAAAATGTTCTTTTGTGTTTTAAGGGAAACAAGAACATCTGTTCCTTTGCTCAAAGTTTCAAAAATTGTTCATCTTTGTTTTTATTATAATATTCATGATTTTATTATTTTTTGTATTATTTTTATTTGTTATCAGTTTTTAATCAACATATTATTCATAATGATTTAATTTATGTTTCCAAAATCCCCAAACTACCTGTATATTTCTTATTCTCCTTTGTTTACTTAGTTTTAAATTATTATTACCATTAAATAATTATCATTTCAAAGTCCAGATGTTCCGTACTGCGCCATACCGCGCATGAAGTAGTAAGATGTTTGATCGCTGGCAAATCTGTTACAGCTAAATTTTGCTTAGGTAATTACTTCGGAAATGCCAACGTGTCTGTACTACTCCATTAGTGTGCAGATGAATCACGAAATTAAATTCGGTGTCAAGTGCTGCAGATTATTGGGTATTAATTAGTTGATTTATTGCGACAAAACAAGGTGTTTACGGACCGTAAATCGCGAACACATGCGCAAATGAGCAGGCGCATTACTCATTCACAAAAGGCCTCTCCACAGCAGTCCTTCAGTCCTGCACAATGCTAAAAAACACTCAGAATTCGACATGCGTTGTCATTTTCCTTACAGATTCACAATCTTGACAGAACAGCTAGGAGACGGCTTGAAAAGGGGATGAAAAAGAATAGAACGGTTCTCATTAAAGCAGAAGGAAGATTCAGGATGAGATAAGACAATGGAAATGATTCGAAAAGACAGGTGAACTTTCCTTATAGGCAGGTGGGCTCATGTATTGTTCAGCGCTTTTAATTTATAATGTAGGTGGATTTTGGCAAACAGGTGAAGAAGCCAGGTAAAAGAATCCCAGGTTAAGCGAATCCGAGGTTTTCAAACTGACTTTTATGATAAGAACATAAGAACCTTTGTTGGGACTAGAATTTGGTTCAACCTCGATGACTGATCATGCGGTATTTATGGATCTTCTCAAACCTTCTGTGCAACATCCTGTGCCAGCTGATCGACTGCCAATGAGACGAATGACAAGACAGCTTGAATAGAAGATGGACGGGCAGCTTTCTCTATGTTTTACAGTCGTCTTACCACAAGGAATCATTAAAAAGTAAAGAAGTCAGTACATCTCTTCAACCAATGGACTGGAAGCTCGAAGGAAGAAGCAAAATGGAAGAACTGTGCAGTCCAATCCCAATCCCACTTCGGTGCCCCTAATCAAGATGAAATGTTCTGGAGCTTCAGTCTGCTTGCCTAGGGGACGCTAGCAGCCATTTCTCAATTAGCGACACTAAAGAGAGAGAAAAGAAGAAGAACGGGGTCCGCAGAGGTACGGAAAGACACCTGGAAGTTTAATAGGATCAGATTAGCAGATGAAGAGACAACGGTCCCCAAATGATCAAACACTGGGCTTCACAGAGCAGGCAATGAGCTACAGACTCAGAAATCGAGGTCAGACTGGAAAGAAGGAATGGGGAATGGAGTCTCAGATCCGTGCAAGTTTGCATCTGAGGTGACAAATTTAATGAGGAGAAAGTAAGGCAGAACCTCAACTGGTAACACGAGATACAGTATGAACATGTGATACAGATGAGGCATTGGATGCCGGGAGTACAAATTCCTGGTAATGTAATAAAAATTATCATTGATCATTTTGAGTAACATAAAAGATCTCTTTAAACATAGTTGTTTGCAGTGATTGCCCAACCTTTGTTGGAGGGATTAGGTATTGAATTTAATGTATTGTATTGACACCTCACAATGACACAAATATGCTGTCGGTGCCCGGGACAATAAATCTGAAATTAAATCCAAATTCTGAATCCAAAATAACACAAAATATTGTAAAGATGACAACTTTTATTATAATCTCAAACATTAAAAAAATCTAATTATGTTTAACCTTTTCATGTTTGTGTTCATGATCATTGCATAATCCCTTCAGTTTCCGATATTTGCACTAGGGCTATAAAACAATTAATTGGGAATGATCAATTATATATTTACTTCAATGATGTATGTTATATGTTTTATATATATATGTATATGTTTGTATAAAAATACAAACGACATTGATTTCAAGCCAATAAAAGGACATTGTGTTCATAAAATGTCTTGGAAAAATAAAATGTCAATTTTTTTCATAATGTTGTGAAAATTAATTGTCATTCATATTGGAAACATTCCTATATATTATATCGAAAAAATCCAAATGGTTAGTGTTAAGTCATTAAAAATCAAAATTCAAATTAATGTTTTTTTTTTGTAAATATGCCTCACATGTTTGTTACACTTAATGACGTTTTTGAGTATGTTTCCTGAAAATCAGGGAAAATGTACGATATTTATTTTTGCTCAGAAAAACAAAACAAAATACAATTAAATCAAACAGAAAACTATTTTTTAACAACTAAAAGCATTATTATATTTTTAGTTTTTATGTTTAAAATTTAAAAAATATTTTAAATAAGGTTTTGTTTATATTTATCAATTATTATATAATATGTCAAATATTATTTTAATTTTCTATTTTTCTTAAAACTATTTCTTAAATACATTAAGGTGAATGTTTATAAACAAGATGTTTATGAAGAGCACACAGACAAATATTATGTAAACACAAACTTTTATTCTGCATGCAATTAGCTGAGCTGCCTGTCGTGTACATCCACACTTTATTTTTCCATTGTAATTTTTTTCTTATTTCTTCTTTCCAGATTTGCATTTATGACTTAATTAAGCGAGATGCAAACGTTTATGACAACCACCCACATGCTGTGCTAAAAATATTATATTGTGAAATCATGACTACAGATTGCCGGTCAGCTTGACATTCTGTTTAGTTGCTTTTAAAAGCCTCTTCACAGAGGAGACACTTCTCTTGAATTAAAATTAATAGGACATGCATATTAATAAAATGTAAGTGACACTTGGAGTTATAAAGACATGTATGCAAACCAAACAGGACACGGTGAAGCAATATAGAAATTTTGAAGTGTCAAAGCCATTAACAAAAACTGTATCATGATCAAAACAAGATCTCTTATGCTGCGTTCACACCAGACGCGAATTTTCGCGTGTTGACGCGCCCAACGCGTTTTGTTTGCCACGTGTACATTAAAGTTCATTCGCGTCCAACGCGCCATTCACGCAGGGGGGAGGGGCTTCTGTCAGGGGGACTCATCCATTTATCAGAGGAAAAGTCTTTTTATTGTAAAATAAAGTGATTAAACTTCATGTGACGGCTTTAGTTATAGTCTCAATATGTGTATAAAGCTCAAATTGAGTAAAAAATATTTTTTTCTTCACTAAATTTCTTCAAGTAAATATCACTTTTAATCCTGTCTTTGTTAAAGTATAATAAAAGTATAATGTGTATTTATGAAGCTCTGTGTTTCCGCATAAAGCCCTGATGAATTTATCCTCCATGTTCGTTTGAGATAAAGAAAGCTTCTGATTGGTTAACGCGGCGCGAAATTTCGCCAAAGTTCAATTTTTTCAACTCACGCGATTTCGCGTCCAACGCACGATTCGCGCCGCGCCTTTCGCATCATTCGCGCCGCAGGAAATCTCATCGCGCCTATTCGCGTCTCTGCATTGACTTAACATGTAAATCACTCGCGCCTGATGCGCTATTCGCGTCTGGTGTGAACGCAGCATTATGTGGCCACAAAACACAGTAATATAGACAAGTCCATTATCTATTTTAGTTATTCTAATCCAAAATATTGATGCTTTACAGTAAAATATTACAATAAAGATTGGAAAAGTGGAATAGAAAACGACTGCATCTATAAAATAAGCAGCACTCAATTCTCTAGATTCTCATTTTATATATGCTCAACACACAAAATATGCCAAACACTCAACCAAATGTTGCGTGCTTTCCCAATTTTTACACACCAAACCATTGTGTTATAACTTAACCATTACTCAGCACAAAATGGTTGGTTGGTTGTTTTAAGCTGTTTTGGGGGTAAAATCAAGCCGGAGACATGACCTAACAGTTGGGTATGTCTACATATAACTTAATAATGAGTTAAAACAATCCAACATTTTCAGCAATGAAGTACACTCAACATTAAATCCTATGATTAAAACAAGAGTACATTTAAATCTTAAAATTCAATTTATATACCGTTAAAATTTTGTCTATGTAAGTAAAGATAGGTAAATCTGAATAACTCCAAAAAGTATGAGTATATTACAATTATATATATTTTTTAAATTAATACTTTTTTCATTACACAACCTTAAAAATATTTAATTATTTTTTATAATTAGCTTGCAAATAATTGACAAAATGTATTCAATATTTTTAAAAATATATAACTCTAATTTTCTGAAAATAACTAAACCACATGAATTGCATTTTACAGTCTATTGAAAGGCACTCATTAGAAGTTGTCTAAATCCTTCTGTCCATAAAGGAAATGGATTCTTTAGCATTGTGCAAATTTAAACTTGAAGTGGACATCAATGTTAAGTACGCACACTTTCCATCTCCGAAATGTTAACCCTTATTCATTCAGAAATTTGTATTAGTTATAAAAGGATTATAGCCAAACCCCCAAAAAGTATCTGAAAGATCTGAAAAGCACTTTTTTAACACATCCACTCTTGGCCCGAGAATCTTTTTTGTTGAAAAGGTGAATTCACACATTAACCAGAGCGACACCCAATTATAAGTGTAAGAGACTGAACCTCATCTTCCTTTTAACTCGCACAGCCTGCCTTCCCGCAGACGTGGACCCGGGTCAGGCTCAAAACAGACCCGTGGGCTGTACCGCCATCACAGGAGAATAGAACACAATCTCAGCCTGTAATAGTGTCATCCGGCCCGCCCCAAGGGTGGCCATCTTAACTGCACCTCTCCTCACCCGTGCCGAACAATGCAGTCCGCAATTACTCCGTGCGCGCACACACCCAGCCGAAGAGAGAGAAAGACTCCTATAAACCAGATTTCCATTTTAATCTAGCGTGGGAGCCCATGGGAGCTGCAGTCGGAAGGATTTTCCTTTGGCTCTATGTCAGGATTCATACGTTTTTCTGATTTATGGATATTAGTCGGGATACAAGCAATATCAGAACTAGCACGGGAGAGGACGAATATCAGTCAGAGCAACAGTGTTAAGTTTCGTTTCTTAATCCGTATTGATCCAGAATTCCAGAGCTTTAGATTTAATAGACAGCAGAGAATCTACAGGCCGAGCTCGGAGGCTCAGGGGAGGTTCAATCCGTTGAAGAGATTTAGAGTGATATTGAAATCTGAGACAAATAAAATCAAATGTCCTTTATGGCCAAATGATACCATTCTAGAAATTGTTTATCTTGAAACTTTTAACATTTAAGTCGTGGATGTAATTCAAAACTGGGTGAAATGTAATTAAATATTGCAAAATAAAAATGGCAATCAGTAGCACTTCTAAAAAAAAAACATTCACTAGATTTAATGAAGTTTATACTTGAAACAAATGAAAAATTCTGCAGAGGAAAAAATAAAGTATTAATCATAAAACGTTCTTTACAAACACTTTTTCAAGTCTTATTTGATATTTATATTAAATACATGTTTTCGCTAATGTCATCAGATGGAAAGATACGTTTTATACCATGACTGCCACAGCCCACAATATTTTTTTATTGTTTTTACATACAATAATCAAAACAAAAGCATGATAATTAATCATAACTTTGGCTGGTTTCAAAGAAAACTTATGAAAGCTACATTTTGATTTACACAAAAGTGATATTCAATACATCTCAACACAGAAGTATTCTTAAAACCAGAAATCATATTCCAATTTGTTTTTTATTTGTGAGTTTCTTTTGAATACATATATTGACTATGATTAAGACAATATATAAAATAAAATGTAGAAATGTTAAACGATTCATTTTGGTATAAAAAAAATTTAAATATTTGTTTGCGAAATAGGTTTATGTACCGTGCATATTAATTATGTATTCATAAACAAGAAGACAAACACAGACAATGAATGGTCAATGTATTTTTTATATTTACTTTGTCATTTTGCTGATATATAAATGTTAATTAAGGTTATAAAATATATATACACATGAATGTATGTATGTATGTATGTATGCATTTATGTATGTATGTATGTATGTATGTATGCAGTTTGTGTGTTTGTAAATACAAAATGAATATACACACTACACAGAAATGTATAATAGTAACACAAACTTCTAGTCTAGATTAATCTTGTAACAGTTATTTTAAAACTATTTTCCTTGCACACGTACATTATGTATATCAGCCTTAATGTGATAAATCCAAAAATGTAATATAACTATAAAGACAAGACATTTGATATGTCTGCGTGTTTTCATGCAGTTAAAAGTATTGATTCACACCCCTCTTATTTTCTGCATTGTGACATTGACCTCACCTCTGAAATGTCCCGCCGTCTCAGACAAAGACAAGAAGTGGAGCAGACAGACAGAATAACAGATAGACAGAGGTCTGATTGTAAAACAGAAAGTCAGATGACGGAGGTAAAGATGGGAGGGTAGAAGAAAAGTACTTTACATCTAGCTGGATTTGTGTGCAGATCAGAGGATGAACCAGATGAAATCTGTGTGAAATTATGCTAATCCATCTATATAATATGCAGGGAGTTGCTACAAAACCTTTTTTCTTTCCTGTAGAGGAGGAGGAGATTTATCCCACAAAATGAGGCGGGTTACACGGATGCTTAGGAATAATGCAACACAATGAAAAGACGAAGAATGTACGTTGTTCTGTTAAGATGGAGATTTGTTGGGCATCTGAAAAGCCGAGGCCACCAAGATAACGTAAACTAGATGTTTTGTGATAAATTTTGTGCCACATAAGCTGCTCAAGCAAACTGCTGCCCTTTTATATACATGATGTATCTATTTGGTATATATATATATATATATATATATATATATATATATATATATATATATATATATATATATATATATATATATATATATATATATAAGAGGGATGGAATCTATTTACTTGCATTTGTTTTGTGTGTATATGATTAAAGAACATGGTGCTGTATGTTTAGTTACCAGCTTTCTTTCTTCTGCAGAACACAAAAGAAGATATTTTGAAAAATGTTGACAACCAAAGTTATTTTGAAGAATGAAATGAAAAGAAAGTGAGCAAATCATGATAGAACTTTTATTTTGGGGGGAACTGTCGGATCATTGTAAAAGGAGGTCTTTCGTAACCTCACATGATATTATGTTATGTGGTATTACACCCATGATATTTCCTTATCCAACATTAGTATAATGAGGCCAGACATTGTAAGAACAAAGACATAACTGAAAAACACATCGGCGTCTTTGGGAAAAGATGAAAAAACACTCTGGAAACAACCAGGCACTACATGACTAATTCACTTAGAGGAAATCTTCGAGGTAAAGCTCCCAGCCTTAAAATGATTATTAAAATGGACTCAAGGATTTTCTCTTTTAATACTATTAAAACACGCATAATGTTGTGTCCCCGTCATATCGTATAATTCAACAGAAATCTGCTTGGTCTGGTAAACTTTTGTTTTTCTCCTTAGCCAATTGTTCTGCGTCTTGTTCGAGTTATATAATTTTACAGCCGGAGTTATTAATAAAACAATACACTAATACAGCCCCGCTTTATTACCGCCAAGCATTTGTTATGGTGCAGCTGTGACCTCAATTAAATTTAAAGGCCATTTTACTGGCTTAGATTTTCTCCGGGGGTTTAATCTCCTAAGACCTGAATAACCCAAAGGCAGCGTGACTTTAAAGCTCTCTGTCTTTCCCAAAATGAAAGAATTCATTTCGTGAAATAATTCACATTAATTATAATGTGTAATGCCGAGGCCTAACCGGTCATGACTGAGATACACAGAGTGGACTTCATTTCAGAAACTATTTGGGTTTGAATTCCTGTTTCAGCTAACAGCAGTTCATATTGAAAATCATTTAATTCAAGTTCTACTCATAAATTTCAATCATCAAACATGGTAAACACATTTTTTACCAGTTACAATGATAACAACAATACATTCACTTTGAATTCTTAGATTCTTTTTTTGAAATATTTATTTACAAGTGAGACTTAAACTAATTCAATCTGAAACAGTTGAAAATTGTGATGCTGTTATATTTATAGCACATTTGTTTTAAACTGAGCATAAAAACAATAAAAACAAGCCTTTTGTTGTACATTTGGAATATATACAGTATGCATACTTCCCTCCTACCTACTATGCGAAACACAATACGACGCTTTATTATGCAACTCTGCACAACAACAAAAATAGCAACAAGCAACTGAATGTGTCTTGAATTGGTTGTTCAGGTCATGACAGCTTTGTTGATTGTGTTGAGAGGTTGTGTTTCGTATAGGGATGTGCGGTATTGGCAAAAAAAAATTATGTTCGATGTGTTCCGTGATTTTGCTGAAAATGATAACCAAACAATATTTTTATGTCATCCTGAGAATATAAGTCCGTAAAATTATTTTACTTATAAATTATACTAGTAGGTTTACGTAACAACATGTTCCAGAATATTGATTATTTATAATAATAATAATAATAATAATAATAATAATAATAACAACAACAACAACATTACTACTACCACTACTACTACCACTACCACTACCACTACTAATAATAATAATAATATGAAGAGAGGTCTTCACATTTATTACTTCAAACAACAAAACAAGAATACAGAACAATTATCAATGAATATACTTGTACCCTAAAAAAGGTACAAAAGGACCAAAAGTTAGTTGAAATCTGAATACGCAAGCGCAGACGGCACAGCATGTGACTACAGTACGCACTCAACACGTAGAAAGTCAATGCAGATCTTTGATTGATTATTAAAAGTAAGTAGCGTTCTCCATTATGTGATTTTGCATATTGTTAAAACATCATTTACGCTATTATCGCACACAATATATTTTTCACACCCCTAGTTTCATGGCAGTCTAACCATACCAAGATCTTGCCTTGTAAACTTTATGCGGTAAGGACATCCTCCCGCATGTTACCATTGATGAAAGTGATCAGTGCTTATATGCCAGAAGATTTTAAGGGCCGGCGAGCAGCCAATTTTTCTGGCCTAGAGTCACTTTCCCTTCAGTGGAAATGTGTGAAACCGGGCCAAATTAATACTGTTTGAAAAGAGGTATGAGCGATAGACTGTTTACCCCAAGGGTTATATGAACTATTCTCCGATTCATAAATTAGAAATACCTAATAAGATCCTATCTTTGGCATATTTATGTATATATCTTATCTGCTTAAAAATTGGCCCCCTAGAAACGCACGACTGGGTGAAAAACTGTCTCCGGCAATCATTTTAACAGTACATCACAGCTTCAAGTACGGCTGTCAATCAAACCCCCATGTCAGGTCTGTAATACTGTCAATCTGAAAAACAGGTTTTAATACATTTCCCCTTGACCGAGGTGATGTTAACATACAGCGAAACATTGAATTGAAAAAGCAATCAACTTCAGTACTAATAAAGGCACTATTTCCGTGGAGCACAAACCCTTTTCCAATTATCCATCTCCTTCTGTACATTCTGCTCAGTTCTGTCAAAGAGTCAGAGACTCAACGCTCGCCCCCACCCCCTGCCTCGTGTCCCGCAGGGCCATGCCGTATTTACCCAGGGACTGATTGAGCTAATATTGAAATGTAATTTAGCGAGAGCCAAGACCTGCGAGCGCGTCTATCAAAAGACCCATTTAAACTAATGAAAGAGGAAGAAGGTTCCCCGCAGGAGGGGCTACATGATTCAAAGCGACACCGCTGACAGTCAGCAAACAGACAATGGGGGTGATGATGATTAATCTTCACAAATTAAAGTTGATCTGAAATAAATAAAAAGTGTCAGAGGGTGAGGGAAGATGAGATAATGAGAGAAGGGTGCAAAAGGTGAAACAGGCCCATCTGCTTGAAAAAAAAAAGATGAAGATGATTTTACCCATGTCACTCGGGGGGAAACGCACAGGCGGCAACACAGGTGTTCCCGCATTTTTGATGCGAAATATTGATCATAAAGGTAACTGACAGTGATGATGTGATATATTTTGCAAATGAATGTGTGTTAACTAAACAAAGTTTTCAAGCTGCAATTTAAGACAACTCTAATCTGAAGTATAATGTAATGTATGTCACTTTGTATAGCAGGCTGTATATGTAAATATTGATAACTACTTAAATTTGGGCTGTAACGGCTGCAGTGGTGTCAGCTTTCAGCTTTACTTTGAGTTTTAATCGTGCCTTAATATGCAGTGCCAGTGACAGGAGGTGGAGCTAATTTACATATACATGTATCTGCATATATTTATTGAAGCTGAGGTGTACAATTTAACTATTTTGAAGCAATATCAGCCTTTTTTAAATGTTTGTATTGCATTTTCATTGCATTCAGTTTAAATTCGTTCTCTGCTTTCTAAGGTGCGTGGAGGTGTCACATCAGATCATGTCTGCAAATGAAACACATTTTCTGAGGCATTACAGTGAAACCAGCAACAATTTGAAAAAAATCTTTGCAGAACTGCATTTTAATGGTCAGAGTTGAGTAAAAATAGGGGACCAGAGAGGGGCTTAAAAGTTTCTATCATTCAAATACGAAAAAGCAAAACCCTTACTGGCCTGGACTAAGCATTGCATTTGTAGTCTATGCCAGTGAAATGTTTTTATGCATAAAATTATTCTCGCCAATGTATGAAGCATGCTGCGAGAATATGACATTGATATCTTTAATATCGGTTGAGTAAGACCTGGTAAAATTTTGAAATCATCATGAAATGAAAAGAAAAATTCAAACTTCAACTTCAGCATCATTTTCACGGGCAGGGTCACATGTTTAATGAATATTACATCGAATTTAAGTCTGTTACACAGATTTACAACGTAGCTTTAAAAATGTTGATTCCATTCCAGAGGTCAACTATTTTTAGTATAGTTTGGTTGTAAGTTGATTTTGTCTATATAGTCGTATATAGTCTTCAGCAGCACACTATGTTCTTAAACGTATCTGCTTATGTTTAAATAATTTCTTCTCTTGACTTCTAAACATTCCGGCCCTAACTCGTTGAACCATGTCAGACATGAACCCCATCCGATAGCATCTCCAGCAGCTACCGGTATTGTTGGAATATGACTGTGCGGGTGGCCTTACTCCATTGGAATAAAATGAAAAGCTATCACATTAAAGCCAAGCTCTAGCTGTTTTACTCAAGAGGGATTGTTCTCTGCAACTCTTATCAAGCTGTTTAGTCTATTTTTGACCTTGCGAGGACCTTGCGATTTCTTCTTCACTAAGAAACAAAGTAAACTGCGGTGCGGGGAAGAAAGATCTATTTTATTCAAGTTTGTGTAGAGGTTTATAGAGTGCCATTCAGGCATCCTGTGACAGAAGATGCCAGTGCTCATGGCAGGCCTCCGGCTGAGATGGGGGCAGCTATTGAGGGGTTTGAACAGACAGAAATTATTGCTTATGATGGACCGATGTTTTCCTCTCCACTCCATCATCGGCACATTCTTTCTCTCCTCTATCATCCCCGTTGAAGCCCAAAGGAACCAAATTTACAGTGGGCTTAAAAGCAGCCCATCCTCTCTGAACATGGCGCTTTTAAAGGCTAAAAGCAATTAGCGATACGGCACCCTGCATTATGCAATAAACAGATTCAATTACGCTTTGTTTCCTGCTCTGTTTTAACTTTCACACTTCTGGCTTGAAGGACAAAACTGGCAGTACTGGGGCTTCTCATTAGAGCAATATGTGTGACACCTTTTACACTTGTCAATTCTGAGGGGAGGGAGCCGCTTTCTGATTGGCCCCCGGCGGATGACATGTCACATCAATGAAAAAAAGCACTCTGATAGGGCCCGGCCTGCAGTGCGAGGCACTCGCAGATCTGCCACAACTTTTCCCATGCAAGATGAGTTTGTAAATAAATAAAAAATGAGACGCAGTCAGAAGAGAGCAGTTTGGTAAGCCGCACAGAGTGAGATGAGATTTGTGAAGGGCCTGGATTTGTTATTGGATGTGAACATAATAGCGGCCACATTGACATGTTTCCAATTCGATTTGTTTTGTGCATATCTGAATCGAGGATGGCGGAGGATACTGTTTTTAAGGAATTGGGGTCATATTAGTTTTGGGAGATTTTGCCTTTGCCTGAATAATTATTTTGTTTGGATTTTTCTTTAGTTTTTTTGTCTGGCATAGATCACTGACAAGGTTTGTAGAATAAATAAGACAAAATAAACATTTCTTATCTCATGTTGTTTTTAAATAATTTAGAAAATACTAATTACATATGGACAATTTCGATTTTAACGATATATATCTTTCGCTGCCAATGAAGACATCAGCAAATCATCTGTTTGCATGTGTAGTGAGAAATCGAGTGTCATGTGAATCTCGGAACAAGATGCCGCGAGTTGCCGCAACTCAGTGGAATTCTTTGACGCAGGAAACTCCGAGCAGGGGGCAGTCGTGCGCTCAGCAGTGGCTTGTAATAAAGGAATATTCAATTTATTGATCATACGCATCATATCCGGACTTCCAGTAGAAGCGAAACATTAAATATTTTACGTTTTCCACAGTGCCACCGTCACTTAAATAAACGTAACTTACCAAATAATTCAAACGTATTGTGATGGACTAGGACTTTTCATGAAGTAAAGTGACTGGACATACAGCCAAGTATTGTGATTCATACTCTAGTTTTCATGCTCTGCATTTAACCCATCCGGAGTGAACACACACAGTAGTGAACACACAGCAAACGTGAACACACACCCAACACACACCATACGTGAACACACACCCAGAGCAGTGGGCAGCCATTTATGCTGAAACCTACAGATTAAATCTAACAATCCCCTAGACAACGTTTACACTTTATTTATGACTTGGA
This sequence comes from Triplophysa yarkandensis, assembly GCA_033220385.1. Taxonomy (NCBI): domain Eukaryota; kingdom Metazoa; phylum Chordata; class Actinopteri; order Cypriniformes; family Nemacheilidae; genus Triplophysa; species Triplophysa yarkandensis. Next base: position 16,552,437 of record CM065655.1, read on the forward strand.
AATTAATGATTTTTGACATTTAATGATTTATGCTTTAATTAGCCTCTGTAGAAATATCTTAACTTGGCCTGCTAGCATTGACTTAGATTTTTTTTTTTTGCAATTTTTTTTTTTTAGATCTGACATGATAATCTCTTTATTTAAATACATTTAAAGAAACAAAAATACAATGAATTTTGTACTTTCCTTAAAGTTAAGGTTGTCAACGTAATCTGTTTTACAGCTATATCCTTTAATATTTGATATAGCGTCATACTCTTTTAAAGATATTGAGTTTTGAAGAAGCTGTTTCTTTTTCCCTATTAAAACAGTACTCTAAAGTATTCTGTCATTGGTGGAGACGAAACAGGACCCTGCATTGAGACACCAGTCTTGTCTTGATAAGAGAAGATAGATGGAAGAAACAGATAGAGAACTAGAGAGATTTTAATATCAGAAGTAAGCCTAAACTTAACAGTTTGTCTTAAGATATGAAAGGAATTAATTTCAGTAAAGCTTTATTTCCTTCTTTCTAGTTTTGGACTAAAAGTGGTGGTGACCACAGATCATTTCTCAGTTCCAATGCTTTCTGGCTGATTTTAGGAGCTTGAATAGCAGAGCAACAGGAAGGTCAAGGGTGTGTGACCCAGGGACCATTCCGAAAATTTACAAATAAACATGCATTCAGATTTATATTCTGCAATATGGAGCAATCTTAAAACACAAACCACGGCGAACCAGACTTGCCTGTCTGCATTTTATATCGGAAAAACTACCGATCCTTCCTACATGCTACATTTAGTTCCAAATTTTCAAATTCCACCATTCGTTCACAACACAAGGATTCCAACAAGCACCAAACCTCTAATGATTATTTCTGCTCGAAACTATATAATACTAGAGGGCTGTGCTTGCCACGTGCATCAAGGTCTTTTC